>CM053784.1:107363326-107903326 GCA_028749045.1 Cupressus sempervirens | reverse complement strand
ATATCCCAATTAAAAAGAAATATTATTATAAATGATATGTGATAATAACTCCTTACCTTCATAACTCAAAAAGATTTATGAAATCTTGCAATGTTTAATAACCCTTACATTATGATTTACTCAACATTTATCGTCTATCCAATGAATGCCAAAAAAAGACGAGGTTGGGGAATAATCTTCAAAAAAATCATGAAAACAACACAGAAGAGGAGAGAACACACACAATACATAGAGAGTAGAAGCAAGGGCACAGAGAAGTGGGATTCAAAAGGGAAATCTTTTCCACGAGTCAAATCTTCTACAGGTGCCCTCATTTTCATTTTAATATTTTTACTCTGCTATCAAACCCCTTGTTTTTTGTCCTCTTCTAATGCATGTAAAATTCATTCTTCTTGTGGAGGTCAAACTCTACTACTCTAATTTGTTCAGCTGCAACAATTTATACTAAATTTGTCTTTAAATGGCCACATTCATTGTCCCAAAGCAAGATAGATAAAAGAGTGAAAAGAACGCCACCACAATGCTCTTTTCTTAAACCCCGGCTCTCACTTCACTATCTACACATAATTGCTACTAATTAAAAAAATTAAGGAATCCCTTGTCATTTTAATAAATTTTCTCTTAGAAAATCTCTAAAACTTAAATCATATTTCTAATACCTAAATTTATCAAATCAAGAATTGAGAATTTGAGGTGACATTCCTTAAAATATTTCAATAAAATATTCAAGGCGAACAACTGAAAATCAAACCCGTTTGTTAAGAAGTAGGTTTTGCACCATGACACAAACACTTTTCACCAAACAATTATTAGGGATTAGTACCATGTTTGGTGACCAGATCTCATGAATGAATATTATTTCCATTATTTCTCTTGTGGCATCCATTTTTTTCCTAGATAATTTAGGAGGATGGAATATTTACAACCACATTCTTTGAGCATCTTATCATAGTAACAATAATACATGGGTTGCAAACTTCTATTCCCAAAGAGACCAATAACAGTGAGTACTGAGTAGTGTCTCAACACAGTCACTGCCTTTGCCTTCTTATCCCTTTCTCAAAACTCCACTGGGCTTGAGAGTATGCAAAAATTTTGAAAAAACAATAAATGTTTGGTAATTATTAGGGATTCTTTCAATCTATTTTCTATCATGGTTTGCTGAGTAGGCTCTCTTCCATATTTCTTTTTTGTTAGATTTAGGTTTACAGGTTTTTCTTCTCCAGTTGTAGCATGAGTCATAAATAACAATAGAATATTTCATGCATACGCAATATTGAGAAATGATGAGATTGGTGTTTATCAGATATAGAAGATAATAACAATTTTGAAAGTGGATAAAATGGTTTTAAGAAACATACTTCAGGATGTGGTAGTATTTCATTATCATTGATTCAAAAAGTTCAGGAATGGTGTGATTGGATAGAACTTGTCGTAAATTTCTAATGTAGTCATAGTTCACTTATCAACTAATGGATGTCAATCTTGGGAGTCAGGAAAGAAACCAAGGAATACATCTAAAATCAAAGCAGGGAGAAGGAACATGGTAGTCACTTATATACATAGACATCACATCACATCTACACTTGTTTAGACATTTGTCAGTGTTAATTCCATTTACAGTATTTTTAGACAAATGAAGAATGGTTTTAGCATAGACACTAGATGAAGCTCCTAATTCCAAATGTTAAGTAGGAATTTTAATTATGTCTTTTAATTATCATTTATGCTATCACATTTAGTTGTGATCTTGTGCTTGTTAACATTGATGTTATCAGCAAGGAAAATTAATCAAATTCTAATGAAGATCAAAGCACATCATTCTTTTATGAATAATTGATGATTGTCTAACCTAGATGATGCCAACCTATATGTGACTCATCAAGCACACATTTTCTAATCCAAGATGACAACCATTTGTACTATCAATTTTATATTTAGTGCATTTCCCAAGATAAGAATAGTAAATGAGACACACAACATTATTTTGATAACAACTCTAATTGTCACTTGATTCTGATCAACTTCCAATTTTCCTCTACTATTAACTATGTTAATATAATTTCTAAAGTGAATTATAGTACTGTATTGACTTTTTGTTTCAGCATTTTAATTATGCTGTGACATTGAATTTTTATATAACAGCTTTGACCAATGATGAGTTGGTTGTTAGTGACTATCAAAAAGAAATATTAATTTACAAATTGTGATTGTGGTCAAATTCAAAAGCTGTGCTAGCCAACTTGACTTTTATATGTTTGACTTTGCAATATATCTAGCATAGTTTCCAATTTTATAGATCAAACCATATGCAACACATTTATGGTATAGAATCATGGATTCAAACTAATTAGTTCAAGATAGTTTGAAGGCACTAACCAACTAGAGACAAAAATCCCAGAAACTCAGCTCCAAATTAGTAACAGATCTAATCTCTTTGACATCATTTTCTAGAAGAATTATAAGTCTTTTAGGATATCGAATAAGGATAAGATAGGACTGAATGGAAAATTCAAAATACAACCTAAGGATTTTGTATTGTTTTAACATTCTATTTTTTTTTTTTTGCCTTACACAATCACAATGGCAATTGTTTATAATATTTTGGTGTATTATTGATACCTTTGGATAGGATGTAAAAAAAATTAAATGATCCCTCAAAGTTGTACAATACATTCTCTTTGGTTGCTCTGATTCATTGTTTTTTTGAAAACTCTATCAAACTGCTCTTTAACAGTGACCATACAGTCAAGAAATTTGCTTATGTTTAATTCCATTATCTTTCATCTTGTTATCAAAATTGGAAACCTAATAAGGTTACATTAAGAGTACATTACAATCTTGCATTGTCATAATGTTGGTAGATGAAAAAGGGTCTTGTTATTTGAAATGCTCGGATAAAGATCTAATGGAATTTCACAAAACCTACCTTCAAACCCTCAGTGATAGAGGCATATGCAAAGGTCTCAAAATATATTATCTTCTAAATGTTTAAAAGTTAAGTTCTTTGGTTATTTTATTATGAACTTACATGTATATTGACTAAAATTGGTTTTATATTGAAAGAGTTTCTTTTGGATGAGATTATGTTGCCCTAGACAGACTGCAGTTGGATTATTTTTCCTGTTTATGATAGTTAAAATGGGTTTCTGTACAAAGGTCATAAAATTCAATTACACTGTTGGATGTGTCTCAATTTTGGATATGTTATTTCAATACTAATTATAGGCAACCTCATTGAAGTGATTGGCCAAATTTTATCTATGTTGAAAGTTATTGATGACTGAGTGGAAGTCTAGAAATTTTGCAGTCAATAACTGAAATCTATTTTATTTTGTTTGATCTCTAACAATCGTTAGATGATTTTGATATCTGTATAGCTGGAGGATATTATGATTGTAATTTATAATTTGGGTGTAGAAAATACAATGTAAACAACAATAAGTAAAGCTACATGGATAAGGGGTAATGAACCAAGGATATGTATGTTATTCTTTAACTATGTATTATATATCCTTACATATAAATTCCAATCGAAAGGATGAGGTTGAAGAAGAAGATTCACAAAAAATTCAAATCTAAATTTTAAAACCTAAGAATGAAGATTCCAACAATATAAAGGTACACAAGCATAAACTGTGGATATCCTTCTTGATTATTATCCTTGTTGAGTGGATGGAACCTGAACCCTAAGAAAAAGTTCTTAACCCAAAAAATTCATTGTGGAGGCAACTTATTGATCAAGTTGTATCAACTACTTTACCTGAAAGAAAAAATCCAGATTAGTTGTTTGCGGTAGTGAAAGCATTTATGATAGCTGATATGCCACATTAGTTGATTGAACTTCTATAGAAGATTTTTCTATCAAATTATGCTTACAGTGGAAATCCTAATCTACAAAATCTTCTCATTCTAATAGCCATTAAGGCTAGTAAGTCTTGTGTAATGGATTGCATTAATAGGCTGGACAACTTTGATGGCCCTACAGTCAGAGAAATAACTGTTGGAGTAGAGTTGTATGAGGAGACCTTTGCCATCTTTAAGAAGTTTAATTTAAATGTACAAGTTGTCAATGTTCTCTTAAACAATATTCAAAGAATTGAGAATGTTGTGGAGTTTGCATAAGTTTTGAGGAGGATGCAGTCTGGAGTCAAGTTGTGAAGGCACAACTCAAGGAGGGAATGGTTGGTGATGCTAGTTAATCATTCATTTGTGTTGAGGATGCTACAGAGTTCCTTGATGTAATTTGGATAGTAGAGCTAGCTAGTGTGGATCATGACCTAGTTAAATATTTGCTAATGGTAAGGAAAAAGATTAAAGAGCCAAAAGTTGATAGTGAGCTTATCTATGCATATGCTAAGATTGACAGACTTGGTGAAATTGAAGAATTTATCTTGCCACCAAATGTCACTAATCTTCAAAGTGTGGGAGATTGTCTATTTGATGAAGCTCTATATGAGGCTGCTGACATAATTTTCACTTTCATTTCAAAATGGGAAAAATTTGACAACACTCTTGTCAAACTTGGTCAATTTTAAGGAGTAGTTGATGCTTCTTGAAAGGGAAACAATTCAAAGACATGGAAGGAAGTATGTTTTTCCTATGTTGATGCTGAGGAGTTTAGATTGGCTCAAATCTATAGTTTGAATATCATTATACAAGTAACTGGTTTGTTAACATAAGATCTTTTCTATGTGGTTCATTCATTGGAAATAAGCATTCTGACATAAAGAGAGAATATTTTGGATATTGATGGTTTAATTCTAAATCACTTTTTTCTTTTCATCATAATTTGGGAATGTTAATCATCAGTCTTTATTTGTAACTATGAAGTTGAAAGATTGATGTTGTTGGTGTTTCAACATTTATTTTCCTTCAAGTGGATAACTTGGAAGATATTCATGATTACTATCAAAACATGGGTCACTTTGATGAACTCATATCTCTGATAGAAAGAGGCCTAGGGTTGGAGCATGCACATATGGGCATCTTTATGGAGCTAGGCATCCTTTATGCAAGATATCACCCATACAAGCTTATGGAACTTATTAAATTATTTTCAACATGACTCAATATACCCAGGCTTATCTATGTTTGTGATGAATAGTGGCATTGGAAGGAACTTACATATTTATTTATTCAAGATGATGAATATGATAATGTTGCTACTACTATCATGAGCCATTATCCAGAAGCATGGGATCATATGCAATTCAAAGATATTGTGTCCAATAATTAATTGTACTTCAAGGCTGTCCACTTTTATTTTCAAGATCACCTGGATCTTATTAATGGCCTCTTAAATGTACTTGTCCTTAGGGTAGACCACACATGAGTGGTTGGCATCATGCATAAGGTATGCCTCTCAACTCTTTTTAACTATTTTTGTTTCTCAGGATTACTAAGATACCTTTAATTCAGATATTAAGTTTTGATAGATGTCTCCCTTAGTAGCTATTTGGTTTGAAGTAATTTCACATGAATTTCTTTTGTTCTATTGTATTTGTTATGCAAGCTAGACATCTCCATCTTGTGAAGTCGTACATGGTTGTGGTACAAAGAAACAATGTGGCTAATGTTTGTGAGGCTTTGAATGAGATTTATGTAGAAGAGGAAGATTGTGATAGGCTCTATACCATAACCTTATTTGTTATGTAGGGGTAGGCCCTTTTAGCTTTAATAATCTTGAAAATGTATGCATTGTTGTAAATGTCTTTTATTACTATACCAGTTGTTTCTTAAAAGACAAATTGTGGAGGAGCTATTATTGATATTGGGCACCTAAGTTTATGATATAGAGGAAAGTTATCTAACACTATAATTTACTGGCATTGGCAACACTTGGTGTTTGGAAGGAAATGTCTACACATTAGTGATGATCGCTTGCATTGTGGAAGCCTAACCACCTAATTGTGGAGTTGGTGATTACTTGCTATTGGATGCTGCATAATTATTATTTGGCATTTATAATAATTTCTATTGGGATCTTAATTATCTATTGTAGGTTGCCAATATACCACATCCAAGTTAATAAGTTTGCAAATAAACTAGAAGTCTTGCATTCACTCATACATGTGTTGTGGTTGCAAAAGAAGACCAACAATTTCATTGTAGAAGGCTTGCGTACATTTCCACAACATGTGCTTCAATTTCATATGCCTATGGCATTCCAATCTAAAATTGCATTATATTTTTGGTAGCTCAAGTTGCATATATTGAGGTCTGTGTTCAGTATATAGACCCTATGATTAGCTATTCTGGGCTTTGATTTCAATACCAATGCTAGTGTTTGAGTTATTTGGTGGAGGAAAATTCATTTATAGTATACAATCTTTCCAAGAATGTTGTGAGTTGTACTAGATGTTGAATATTGATCTAAAGCTCATTATGTTAGAATAAATGGTTTTGTATAGTGTAAAATCTGAATACCATTTGCAAGTTTTCATATTAAGGGTTGACATTGTTTAGAACTGCAATTATACATCATTTGCAGTAAGTTCCTCACAGATTATGTGTGTTCAAAATCTTTTCTTGTGATTCAATTCACTTTGGCCATATTCATTAGTATTCAGAACATTACCTTTTGCCTTAATTATTTTGGTTTGGTAATTAGAATTGAAGAAATTACATTAGAATATTATTTCAATGATATTAGTATTGCACACCACATATTTGATGAAATGTCAATCTATGGAATTGTGAAAGAAAATTGATGTTTTTCACGCTATAACCATTGAGGGTTATTACACTCACATGAATTCTTTTACATTACATTGTTTATGTTATTTTCTATTTTCTTTTGTTGATAGAAATTCTTGGGAATTGAGCCTATAAACATAAGGTTTCTGTTATTTTCAGCATTGAAGGACCATAACTCCTCATTGTTATTGTAGTTTTGAGGTTGTGAGAGATCAACAGAATTATTTCTTAAGGAAAGGCTTCACTGAAAGGTCTTCATTGTGCAGATTTGTGAAAGATAAATCAAAGGTTTGTGCATATATTTGATGTTTATTCATTGCAGATTTGTGGATCATGATTGGAAGCCAATAAAGACTAGATTGAAAGTTTTAATCTTGCTACTACATTGACACTATAGTACTCATGCTATAGTATTTCATGAATGGTAAATTGCTATAATTTTTTGGAGTTTCAATTTAAAGATGCAAGGGTTTTGAGTGCATATTTTTAAGTGCATATTTTTATGATAGGGTAGACCATACATGAGTGGTTGACACCATGCATAAGGTATTCCTCTCCACTCTTTTTAACTTTTTAGTTTTTTTTTTTCAAGATTACTAAGATACTTTTTAGTTAGATATTAAGTTTTGCTAGATGTCTCCCTTAGCAGCTATTTTGTTTGAAGTAATTTCACATGAATTTCTTTTCTTCTATTATATTTGTTATGCAGGTTGGACATATTCATCTTGTGAAGTTGTACATGGTTGTAGTACAAATAAATAATGTAGTTGATGTTTTTGACGCTTTGAATGAGGTTTATGTAGAAGAGGAAGATTATGGCAGGCTCTTTACTGCCCCTGCATGATAGGCTTTGTAACTAGTGTTCTTATCATGTGTATACTACAATATGATATAGCTAGGATTCTGTAGATGTTGAGAAGTAGAAAATAGGTGGAGACAAATTTTCTTTTTGGTTCAAAAAAATGCAACTTGCTTTATTTCAAAGGTTTTTTTGTGAAAGAGGGTTGAAGAATTAGCAACTAGGAAGTGTTAAGATATGGGGAGATGCCAAAAAATAAAAATATTTTGGAGAAGTATTTAAATAGATCTTAGGCTAAATTGTCAAGCAATCTATTCTTAAAAGCGACTTGGTGCAATTTTACTATCAACTAGGAGTTTTACATTAGCATTGATTAAATAGAGTACAAAACAAATAGAATAGATGGATAGTAGAAATCCAAAGATAATACTTTCTATATTGTTCATGCACAAGTTTTATAAGATGAAGCACCTCCATTTTTTTTAAAGTGAGTATTTCAATTGATTGTGTTTCATAGTTTTTAATAGATGTGATTTTTAATGGGGTTTGATGTTTTTATTTAATGCAAAGGTCTATTTTAGTGAAATAAATTGCATAATCATTTGTATATTTTTCTAGGAAGTTAGCACAAGAAACAACACTTGTGTGTTGTCAAAGTGCTCCACAATTTATTTTATAAGAGTCTATCACTACAATAATTTAGAGAAGTGTAATTGACATGAAATATAATTATAAAATGCTTGAACAGAAGAATTTAAAATTGTTGAATTATTATTGATAAATATTTAGATCATTGTTTTTCATAATAATTAAAATTTGTGTTCTTTGAGAAGAGTATATCATGCTATAGTGACCATGATCATGGTAGATATAATGTTGGGAAGACAAATTTGTCAAATTTTGTATTATTCTTTAAAGGGTACTAGCTCAATGGAAGAGCACCTACTTGATAAGTAGGAGGATGGTGGTTCAATTCCATCGTGCCCTAATATGACTAAATTAATGATTAAATAAACTACCAAATAAAATACAAAATATATTACCTGATATACTACCATATATACTATCAAATAAACTACCATATATACTACCCGAAAAGCTATCAAATATACTACCAAATCAACTACCAAATATACTACCAAATCAACTACCACATATACTACCCATAAAACTACCACATATACTACCAAATAAACTACCATATAAACTACCAAGTAACAACAATAAATGACTAAATCAATGGCCTAATTAATGATTAAAATAGTTTAGTCATAAATTTGGTTGAGAGATAAATGTATGGCAATAAACTACCATTGGTCACATGATCAAAATTAGTCACATATCTATTATTTTTAGTAGTTTATTTAGTAATATATTGTTGTTTTTGTACTAGTGCAAACAAGTAATTTATTACCAAGTTCTTCTTTCCTCTATTCTGTCAACTAAACCAATCACTATCGAACCTTGTAGACCATATAGTGGTTACCCCTAGTTCACATTTTTGCTATCATTGCCGAACTCTTGTAGGCCAATTTTATGTTTATTGATTAGTGCTATTGTTTTGAGTTTATCAGATTTTGTTTCAAATTCAGTTTATTATATGATGAAATTACTTGGTACTCTATATTTCATGTATGTATGATGATTATTTAGTGATTTTAGTTATTGATGATGATTAGTTAAATGGATTATATGAGTCTTTTTATAGATACTTACCCTGTACTGCATGTGTATGGTGTGCATGTTTGTTTTCTTTATGTATGGCATTTCTAATGTGGTTAAGGAAGGGAGTTGTAGTCACCTGCTATTTAGGATCTACGCAATGTACCACTTCCTGCCATTGCCTATTTAGCTTAGAATATTGTGTTTTTACATTCGTGGATTTTATGCATGTTGCAGGTACTAGGTATCGACTTCCCTGAATTGCCAAGATGAGCATACCCTATCGCATTATCTCAATGGTTAGAGAGGGGAGATAAATTCTTGAGTCCAAATCCTACACCTTTAAGCCATTTGTCCTAATTGAAAATTAGGACAAGTATCTAACTCGAGCATCCTTTGAATGCATCAAATGACATTAATTCATGATTATAACCCTTTAGTTTATTTTGTATGAGCTTTCTATGATGGGTTTTCGTATTTTACTTTTATGAGTCTTTGGTGATTTTCTATTAATTAATTCTAATTAAAAGATTAAATTAATGATTTAATTTAATGGAAAATTATTATGATATTTTAATATTTAATTATATTTAATTAATGGAGAAATTAATTAAATAAAAAAAATTAAATTTGGAGATAAAAGTTATAAGTTTAAATTTTAGAACGTGATAATATTTATTTAATTTAATAATAATATATTTAGATTTCATTTTAAAATAAATGTTAAATATTATTATTATTTAAGTTAATAAATACTTTATCAATTAAGTTTGAAAATAAATTAAAACATGAAAAGATATTAAATTATTAAAAGATTCGAGATCGCATGAAGTATGCATGAGATTTAAAATATAAGAAATTAATTAAAAGATAAAACAAGTGAATTTAGTAAAGATATTTTTAATTGCATAAAGTGCATGCATGAGATTAAAATTTAATAAATTAATTAAAAACGAAGTCAAGTGGAAAATTAAATAAAGATATTTAATAATTCATTTCACATACATGAAAAGATAAAAGAAAAAATTAATAAAAGTTAATCTCGAGTTGAGTCTGGTGAGCGGGGAGTTCTCTCGAGTGAAAGCACAATTAGTGCCCCGATTTGAGGAGAGAACTTATCACCATTTAAGGGTTCATTTTCAAGAGAGACAAATTTTGGAAGCAAAATTTGGAAGCGAATTCTCTTGCAAATCTTTTGGGCGTAATGATTTAGCATTACAACCAGATAGGTTGTTGAGTTTTATGCACCCAGTTAAAATTATGTTATTTAGATAATCCTGTCTTCTTCATGATTATTGAGATTGAATGCTCTAGATTTTGTTGTATGATTCTTTCATTCTCTTGTCTGAATCTTATTATGTTTGTATTATATCTCATATGTATAATAAGATTGAAAGGAAAATAAATCCATTTAAAAACCTCATCTATAAGTAAAAAGAAATTGTATTTAAATGGGAAGGGTTTGAGATTTAAAAGAAAATTTAATTTAGAAATTCAAATGTTAATCAAATTTTCCTATCAGATAATTTGCAAAAGAGTTGAAATTGAAAATGAGAATTCTAAGTTGAGAATTTGAGTGGTTGGTTGTAATTTTTCTATCTGATTAATATTGGAAAACAATTATAGAAAAAATAAATATAATATTTGAATTAATTTTATTAATTTTTAATAACATTTAAATTAAAATACATATATTAAAAAAAGTGATAATATATAATTTATATTAAACTTTATATACATACATACACACTTACACACACACACACACACACACACACATATGGTGAGGGGTTTTTACCCACCCCGCACTTACTTGTTTGGTCGACAGTCTTATTGTATGCCTATGTTGCAATTATGCAGTGACAGGATGGGAGATAATAAAAGGCCGCACGACTATATTAAAATGCTGGCAGCCTAATTTTCTAAAGAGATGTGTTTAAAAATTTTGTTAACAAAAATTTTATTAATATTTTAATTAAAGTAATTTCTTAATAGTTTTATATATTAATTTTTAATTATTATTTTAATTTACAATGTTTATTAATAAAGTTTATTAATAGTTTATTAATAATTTATTAATAATTATTAAATAATTTACTAATACTTATCTAATAAATTTAATAATTAATGTATATTATTAATTAAAGATTGTTTTTAAATAGTTTTGTTTATTAATTATTAATTAATTTAATTAAAGATAATTGAATTAAGTTTAATTAATAATTGAAGTTAATTTAATAGAGTTTAAAATTTATTTGATTATTATTGTTAATAATTAACAATATTGATTTTAATAAAATTATAGTTATTCTATTTAAAATCAATAAATCATTATTTCTATTAGCTAAATAAATGAATGATTATCCTCTAATTATTCTTTTAAGAAACTGATTTTTATAATGAGGGTAACTTTATACATACATACATACATACATATATGTATATGTACATATATACATATATGTATATGTACATATATACATATATATATGTATACATATGTATATATATATGTACATATATATATATAAGTCAAATAAATGAATGGGTTATTACGTGGGAATAAACTGAGAACTTTATACATATGTATATATACATATATATACATATATATGTATATGTATATATGTATATGTATATATGTATATGTATATATATATATATATATATATATATATATATATATATATATATATATATATATATATATATATATATGTCGAATAAATGGATGGGTTATTAGGTGGGAATAAACTGAGAATCTTATACACTTAAAATGTTCATTGAAATGCAAATTGAAACTTTACTTTTAACCCTATTGTGTATTTTCAAATCAAATCCAAACTATGAAACTATACTATTTTATTTGTATTGTCTATGCTTTGGGGGTTTTGGGGTTGATTAGATGTTGACCAGTTTTAGATTGTTACCAGAGGCTCAGGGGTTGTGTGATTGTGATGCTATATTATTTTGATCTCGATCTTTTTAACCCAACCATGGTAATGCGATGGCATGCTCTATGATGTGTGTGGATTATTGATTGTTATTGATTTCCAGTCTTCTTGTGTGAAGCTGAGGTGTATGTATATGAGATACCTAACTTAACCATTTTTGAGTCATTGACCAGTTATATTTGGTTTGCTTTCCATTCGCTTTGAGAGGACTGAGGTGTTTTGAATGATTTATTCTTGATGATGTCATATTGTGACATGTTTGACTTGACCATTTTGGAGTCTTCAATTATGATTTATTATTGGGATACTTTCTAGTTGTGCATTAAGAACTTATGGATCTTGTGATTTATCTTTGATGTTTTTCAATTGCTTGTTGAGAACTATTGTGATTATTATGATTATCTTTTGGTTGTTTCTAATTTCTCGTGGAGAATTTTTGTGAATATTGTGAATTATCTTTTGATGCTTTTCAGTCACTCGTATAGGGCTGAGGTGATTTTTATATGATTATTGATTTGTGCTTTTATTGAGCCTAGGGTAGGTTATCTATATGTAGTGTCAGGAAGTGACTTGCAATGGGGGATGGGGGCCCTAAGTGGCTCTAGGGGTAACCCATTGTAAGTTGTTTAATAAGTGATAACATTGCACTAAATACTAACTTAAATGAAAATCATAAGAGTTAATTGTATGTTCTTGCCCATGCCTTGAGTGCTAGTACAGACTAGGATGGGAGTAGAGATAATGCTTAGTTGTGACCTTGCATTCATTAGTATGCCTTGTCAATACAAGAGAATACTAGTGGCTATTGTGGGATCACTAGGGACCCAGGAGTCCTAAGGGACTACTTAGGTAACTCTGACCATGATTCATGCGATGACACTTGTCTACTTACATAGTAGGTTTCTTACATGTCTTGTGTGCCTCTGGGTCTAGATGTCAATCTATGTTCGAACATTTGAGTTAGTATACTTTTAGAATTTCCTAGACTTAGAGAGTATTTGTGTTATGTGATTTGATATCCTATTTAGGACTTGAGACTATCTCCTCTGCATGATGGGAGTGGGCCATTTAGGTTCCAAGTGGTCGGGTGGTAGTTCTTTTTCACTCTTACCATTGAGATCCATCCATATTCACCATTGCTAGAGCTTCTTGGGATGCTTGTTTATCGTGTTTAGATGATGTTATTTACTACCACATTTCCTTATATTGATGATTAGCATGTGATAGATGATGTTATCTACTTTGTAGGTTCATCTTATGCTTTATTCTAGCATGTTAGATTTCTTTATGTGTATGTTGTAGCATGCTTTAGTAGTGATGTCCCTATTATGATAGCACTAATGATCTAATTGGTGGGTTGGGATGTTATGCACAGGGGATGGCTAGGCCTGACAATGGTCTTGTGATGCTATTGATGGTTGGGAGGAACCACACACTTAGGTAGTTGTGTTTTATGATGGATGGATGTATCATGTACGGTGGACGGTTTCATTTATTTTATTTTTTCTTGTATCATAGATCTGAGGAGGATGATGTATTTCTATTTTTACATATGTATATTCTTTTAGCCTTTCATACCTTGTGATATGTACAATGGATGATTGAGCATTCCAAATTTCATTTGCCAAGAAGCATTCAGAAAAAATGTATATTATGGACATTGGACTTTCTAATTATTCTTTCATGTGGATGTGGTAGTTGTTAGACTTAGAATTAATTAAAAATAAATGTGACTCAACGTCATGGGATCCTTAAGGAATATAACCTGTTATGTATGCTTTTAGATGATTACATGTTATTGCTTATGCTACTATGTGTTTGATGTGTATGATTAATCTTTCTTGTTTCAAAAAAAAAATGTTTGGCAAACTTAGTAAAACTTTAGGTTCATTCTTTTGGATCCCTTGGTGAGGAGTTACATCTAGTATCAGAGCCCAAGTTTCTACATTGGGAGCTCTAGGTATATTGGAATGCCACTAGTGTTAACTAGTTGAGCAAGAATGAAAACTTTAAACTATTATGTATATCTCTTTTCAAACTGAGACTTGAACTAGTTGAACTGAAACATAACTTAAACTATTAGTTGTATATTTTTCATACATCAACACTTAGACTTCAAAATTGAAATTATATGTAAACCTAAGTATAGTCAAACTAAAAATTGAGACTCATTCTGTTTTCAAAACATGTGTCTTTTATCTATACATCATGACTTGTATATTTTCCAATGGATCAGGGATGCTGATCCTTTGTTTAGAGTATTTAGGGAATCTATTTCAGTATTTGTTAAAAAGAAAAAATGTTGGATCAATATGGTTTTCGGTTTATCATTAAACTAGAATCATATTGCTCTAAGTGACTGGGAGTAGTATGTTTGTGGTTATTATAGCACATTGTTATCTCAAATTTTTTTGTTGTAGTGCTATCAATGGATTCATATCCTCCTATAGGGTGCTAAGGGTTCAATGAGATCTGCGTAGTGAGTCCCTTGGTATTACCATTCTTGTAGGCTTCTAGGAGTAAGCCTAAGTCTAGGGGGGTGGATGTAGTGCCTACCCCTAGTTCACATTTTTGCTATCATTTTCGAACTCTTTTAGGCAAAATTTATGTTTAATGATTAGTACTATTGTTTTGAGTTTAGAAGATATTATTTAAGATCTAGTTTATTATATGATGAGATTAGTTGGTACTCTATATTTCATGTATGCATGATGATTATTTAGTGATTTTAGTTATTGATAATGATTAGTTAGATGGATTATATGAGTCTTCTTATGGATACTTACCCTATACTGCATGTGTATGGTGTGTACATTTTGTTTCTTTATGTATGGCATTTCTGATGTGGTTAAAGAAGGGAGTCGTAGTCACCTGCTAGTTAGGATCTACACGATGCACCACTTCCTGCCATTGCCTATTTAGCTTAAAATATTGTGTTTCTACATGCATGGATTTTATGTAGGTTGCAGGTATTGGGTATCGACTTCCTTGAATTACCAGGATGAACCTAGTAAGAGAGGGGAGATAAATTCTTGAGTCCAAATCCTAAACATTTAAGCCATTTGTCCTAATTGAAAATTAGGACAAGTATCTGTGTCGAGTACCCTCCGAATGCGTTGAATGATGTTAATTCATGATTATAACATTTTAGTTTGTTTTGTATGAGTTTTTCTATGATGGGTTTTCATATTTTATTTTTATGTGTTTTTGGTGATTTTCTATTGATTAAGTCTAATTGAAAGATTAAATTAATGATTTAATTTAATGGAAAATTATTATGATATTTTAACATTTAATTATATTTTATTAATGGAGAAATTAATTAAATAAAAAGAATTAAATTTGGAGATAAAAGTTATAAGTTTAAATTTTAGAATGTGATAATATTTATTTAATTTAATAATAATATATTTAGAGTTCATTTTTAAATAAATGCTAAATATTATTATTATTTAAGTTAATAAATACTTTATCAATTAAGTTCAAAAATAAATTAAAACATTAAAAGATATTAAATTATTAAAAGATTCGAGATCGCATGAAGTATGCATGAGATTTAAAATATAAGAAATTAATTAAAAGATAAAACAAGTGAATTTAATAAATATATTTTAAATTGCATAAAGTGCATTCATGAGATTAAAATTTAATAAATTAGATGAAAATGAAGTTAAGTGGAAAATTAAATAAAGATATTTAATAATTCATTTGACGTGCATGAAAAGATAAAAGAAAAAATTAATAAAATTTAATCTCGAGTTGAGTCTGGTGAGCGGGGAGTTCTCTTGGGTGAATGCACAATTAGTGCCCCAATTTGAGGAGAGAACTCCTTTATCACCATTTGAGGGTTCATTTTCGAGAGAGATGAATTTTGGAAGCAAAATTTGGAAGTGAAGTTTGGAAGGGAAATTTTGGAAAAATTTATTAGAGAGAATTTCTTGGATCGAAGCAAATTCTCTTGCAAATTTTTTGGGTATCATGATTTAGCATCAAAACCAGGTAGGTTCTTGAGTTTTATGCACCAAGTTGAAATTATGTTATTTAGATAATCATGTCTTCTTTGTGATTGTTGAGATCGAATTCTTTGGATTTCATTGTATGATTCTTTTGTTCTCTTCTCTGAATCTTATGATGTTTGTATTGAATCTCATCTGTATAATAAAATTGAAAAGAAAATAAATCCATTTAAAAACCTAATCTGTAGGTAAAAGGAAATCGTATTTAAATGGGAAGGGTTTAAGATTTAAAAGAAATTTTAGTTTAGAAATTCGAATGTTAATCGAATTTTCCTATCAGATAATTTGGGAAAGATTTGAAATTGAAAATGAGAATTCTAAGTTGAAAATTTGAGTGGTTGGTTGTAATTTTTCTAACCGATTAATGTTGGAAAAAAATTATAAAAAGAAAACATAATAAAAAAATAATGTTTGAATTAATTTTATTAATTTTTAATAACATTTAAATAGTTGTTTGTTCGACAGTCTTATTGTATGCCTGTGCTGCAATTACGCAATGATAGGATGGGAGATAATGAAAGGTCCCACGACTATATTAAAAAGCTAGCAGCCTATTTTTTTAAAGGAATGTGTTTAAAAATTTTGTTAACAAAAATTTTATTAACATATTAATTAAAGTAATTTGGTAATAGTTTTATATATTAGTTATTATTATTATTTTAATTTATAATGTTTATTAATAAAGTTATTTAATAATTTATTAATATTTATTAATTAGTTTACTAATACTTATTTATTAAATTTAATAATTAACAAATATTATTAATTAAAGATTGTTTTTAAATAGTTTTATTTATTAATTATTAATTACTAATAAGTAATTTGTAATGCTTTTTGTTTTTTTTGAATGTGAATATAACTATTAATTAATTTAATTAAAGATAATTGAATTAAGTTTAATTAATAATTGAAGTTAGTTTAATGGAGTTTAAAATTTATTTAATTATCATTGTTAATAATTAACAATATTGATTTTAATAAAATTATAGTTATTCTATTTAAAATCAATAAATTGTTATTTCTATTAGCTAAATAAATGAATGGTTATCCTCTAATTATTTTGTTAAGAAATGGATTTTTATAATGAGGGTTACTTTACTTATATATATATATATATATATATATATATATATATGAGTAAAATAAATGAGTAGGTTATTAAGTGGGAATGAATTGAGAACCTTATACACTTAAAACGTTTATTGAAATACAAATTTAAACTTTACTTTTAACCCTATTGTGTATTTCAAATCAAACCCAAACTATGAAACTATACTATTTTGTTTGTACTATCTATGCTTTGGGGTTTTTGGGGTTGATTAGATGTTGACTAGTTTAGGTTGTTACCAGAGGCTCAAGGGTTGTGTGATTGTGATGCTATGTTGTTTTGATCTTGATCTTTTTAACCCAACCATGGTAATGTGATGGAATGCTCTATGATGTGTGTGGCTTATTGATTGTTATTGCTTTCTAGTCTTCTTGTGTGAAGCTGAGGTGTATGTATATGAGATACCTAACTTAACCATTTTTGAGTCATCAATCAATTATATTTGATTTGCTTTCTAGTCACTTTGAGAGGACAAAGGTGTTTTGAATGACTTATTCTTAATTATGTCATGTTGTGACATGTTTGACTTCATGATTTTGGAGTCTTCAATTAGTACTATTATTGGGATACTTTTCAATTTCTCGTTAAGAACCGATGGATGTTGTGATTTATCTTTGATGCTTTCTAGTTACTCGTTGAGAACTATTGTGATTATTATGATTATCTTTTGGTGCTTTCCAGTTGCTTATGGAGAACTGATGTGAATATTGTGGATTATATTTGGATTCTTTTTAGTCATTTGTATAGGGCTAAGGTGATTTTGATATGATTATTGATTTGTGCTTTTATTGAGCCTAAGATAGGTTATCTATATGTAGTGTCAGGAAGTGGCTTACAATGTGGGATAGGGCCCCTAAGTGGCTCTAGGGGTAACCCATTGTAACTTGTGTAATAAGTGATAACATTACACTAAATACTAGCTTAAATGAACTTAATAAGAGTTAATTGTATGTTCTCGCCCATGCCTTGAGTGCTAGTACAGACTAGGATGAGAGTAGAGAGAATGCTTGGTTACAACCTTGCATTTTTTAGTGTGCCTTGTCAGTACAAGAGGATACTAATGGCTGTTGTGGGATCACTAGGGACTCTGGAGTCCTAAGGGACTACTCGAGTAACTCTGAGTGTGATTTGTGTGATGACACTTGCCCACTTACATGGTAGGTTTCCTACATGTCTTGTGTGTCTCTAGGTCTAGATGTCGATATGTGTTGGAACCTTTGAGTTAGTATACTTTTAGGGTTTCTTAGACTTAAAGAGTATTTGTGTTATGTGATTTAATATCTTGTTTGGGAATTGATACTATCTCCTCAACATAGTGGGAGTGGACCATTTAGGTTCTGTGCGGTCAGCTGGTAGTGCTTTGTCACTCTTACTATTGAGATTTGTCCATAGTCACTATGGCTAGAGCTTCTTAGGATGCTTGTTTATCATGTTTAGATAATGCTATTTATTGATGCATTTCCTTATATTGATGATTACCATGTGATAGATGATGTTATCTAATTTATAGGATCATTTTATGCTTTATTCTAGCATGTTAGATTTCTTTATGTGTATGTTGTAACATGTTTTAGTTTCTTAGTAGTGATGTACCTATTATGATAGTACTGATGATCTATTCCATGGCTTGGGATGTTATGTGTGGAGGATGGCTAGGGCCCACAATGGTCTTATGATGCTATTGATGGTTGGTAGGAACCACACACTTAGTTAGTTGTGTTTTATGATGGATGGATGTATCATGTATGGTGGATGGCTTTATTTATTTTATTTGTACTTGTATCATGGATCTAAGGAGGATGATGTATTTCCATTTTTACATATTTATATTCTTTTAGCATTTCATACCTTGTGTTATGTACAGTGGATGATTGAGCATTCTAAATTTCATTTGCTAAGAGGCATTCTGAACAAATTTATTTTATGGACATTGGAATTTCTAATTATTATTTCATGTGGATGTGGTAGTGGTTAGAATTAGAATTAATTAAATATAAATGTGACTCAACGTCATGGGATCCTTAAGGAATGTAACCTGTTATGTATGCTTTTAGATGATTACATGTTATTGCTTCTACTACTATGTGTTTGATGTGTATGATTAATCTTTCTTGTTTCAAGAAAAAAAAATGTTTGGAAAACTTAGTAAAACTTTAGGTTAATTATTTTGGATCCCTTGGTAGAGTGTTAAAGACCAATTCATGAAGATTAGATCCAAATATCAAACCTTGAATCATGCAATAAAATATGAATAATGAAGTTTCCTTCACTTCTTCCCTATTGTGCACAACTTCACATTCTGCTCTTTGTGCTGCTTACAATCACTTCTCATATATGCTCATGATAAAAGAAAATGACTTTCCTTTATACCAAATCCATAAAAAAATTCCTTGAGTTGGATGTTACACCTCAATTAATTATTATTGGACCACATTAAGAACATGTTACACTTAGTGATAACATTAATCTTTTTCCTTGCAACTTGAATAACCTTCTAAATGTGGAATATTATGATGAGAGAGCTTAGCCACAACATCACCAACATGTCTTCTTCACATCCTATACCTTGATTCTCAGAATAAAAATTTTTCTAAGAGATATAAGAAATTTACTAGAACATGCTTCAGTAAACTTTATCTCAAAATATAAATCGTCAAAATTTACATAACTTCTTCTAGACTTGTCATTTTTTCACTTAACATTAACTACATATAATAGATACTCAAAAGTATCTTCCATAACCTTGGATAGTGAGAATACTCATTTAATGATCTGTACCAACTTGATCTTTTTTTTGTTCTTTTATCAGATATCACAAAAGATTTCTATGTTGACATCAATGACAAAATTAGTCATGAATGTAACATATTATCATCTACAAATATTCCCCTATAGGAATATCATCAGCATTCATGCTTCCAACAATCTCCCCCTTTGGCATTGATGGCAACATTGATGAAAATCATTTAGTTCCAAGAATACCAATAGTTGACTATTAACCTTTATTTTCAAATCCTCTTCATCATTGATTATTCCGCATTGATATACCTTAATGTTCTTTCTATTTTTCCATTCTATACTTCTCTTGAATATGTTATACTTGTTCTTCAAGCTAACTTCTATTTTACTTCTATTTTTCATGCTAACTTCTCTACCATTGACATCAATGTCAAAGGTTTTAGCATCCATCAAAACTTTGCAACAAATGATTCTTACTTAGCTCAAGTTTCCAAAGACACTATCCAAAAGTAACACCCAACAAGACTCCTTGATGACTTTGTCCATCATAGGTACTCCACCATATAGGAAGCATCAAAATTCAATCTAGACAAACAATAGTTATTTGTTACACTAAATTGATGCATCCTTGCATCTTCTACTCTAATGTAAGAAGGGGAATAAGCCCTAGCATACCTCACAAATAATCATAAGTCTCTTAGGAAAGAGGCTCAAAGAATATATCTACAATCTATTCTTTAGTGCTCACATACTCCAATCTAATTTCCTTTTCTACAACTTTCTCTCTCAACATGTGATACTTGAGAGAAATATGCTTAGTCTATGAATGCAACATTGGATTCTTAGACATATTTACTATGTTTGTGTTATCAAAATGTATGACAATAGGTTCACTAAATTCCATCCTTATATCCTTTAACATCTACTTCATCCAGATGACTTGATTACAATTATTTATTGCTGCAACATATTCTACTTTTGATGTACTTTGTGAGGTACAATCTACTTTTTTCTTATCCAAGAGACCAATTTTCCTCCAAGAAAGAAGGCTCCACCACTAGTGCTCTTTCTATCATCCATACTATTTGCCCAATCAGCATCAGTACAAGTACTTAGATTGAAATCATTAGATCTATCATACCATAATCCAAACTCAGGTGTTCCTTTTAGGTATCTAAATATTCTTTTGAATGCTACATAATGTGCTTCTATGGGATCAGCTTGGAATCTTGCAACAATTCCAACTGCATTTTCTATATCTGACCTTGTGTGAGTTAGATATTGCAATCCTCTAATTATAGATCTATACTTCTTCTGCTCAACAATAGGTGTCTCATCCTTTGTAGATAACTTGTGTCTAGTTACCATAGGTGTTCCAATAGGTTTACATTTTTTCAAACCAAATCTTTTCAACAAATCCTTCAAGTTCTTAGTCTGAGAAATAAAGATTCCTTCTTTATCCTGTACAATCTATAATCCTAGAAAATATTTCATTTCTTCTATCATACTCATTTGAAATTCCTTTTTCATTTCTTCTATAAACTTGTCACTTTAATTGTCATTTCCTCCAAATATGATATCATCAAAAAATATTACCAAGATATTATAATTAAATAGCATAATGGTGGAGTGGAGTGGGGAGGAATTTTGTTGAGTAGGAAGACTACCGAGCTAGGGCAGCACAACTAGTCTGTGGGTGTTGAGTAGGACAAGGATGAGGAAAAGGGGATGCATCAATAGATGGGGACCCATGTGCTTTACAACCACACCTAGGAGAAAATATTATCTCTTTTCTATTACCAAGGACATCTAGAGGAGGGGCCCCTAGGGTTTGGGGAAGATGGACTAACCTATTTGGATTCAAACCATTAGGTAAATCCTCTTTCCCTAAGAACATCGATAAATTTGATAAGGATAAGGGGATTTTTGCCTTAGAAGTTCCCACTGAAATTATTGACCATACCATTTTGGGTATTGCCACCACCCTAGTAGGAAAATTTATTGGCCCCTAACCAGATATTGATCTAGTAAGAATTTTTGCTAGAAAAAAATGGGAGTTGAAAGGTTGGGTTGAAGTAATGGCTATGTCAAAAGGCTTTATGTCTTTTGAGTTCTCCTACCCAGAAGATTAATCTAGGATTCTTTGTCTAGGTAAATAGACGATGTGAAAATCTAATCTTATAATTCAAAAGTGGACTTCCAACCTTGACCTGAATAATGACTTTCTTACCCAAGCCCTGGTCTGGATTGGGCTGTCAGAGCTTCCCTTAGAATACTAGCATGAAGATGTTTTTGATGCCATCACCAACACTTTTGGGGAACTACTATCTATTGATCCTATCATTGTAGACAAGAAAAGACTCAAGTATGCTAGAATCTACATTAGAGTGGTTGAAGGCTAGGATATACCTTAAGTGATTGAGTTTCAGTCTTGTCTAGGTAGATAGTTGCAATAGATCACCTATGAGAATGTTCCTTGTGCCTACTTCCATTACAAAAAGGAAGGACATAAAGCTAAGGTTTGCCCAATATTCCGAGAGAAATAAAAGGCTCATCAAGATCAAAACAATCAAGTGAAGAACAAGGAAAACCAACACAAATTTGTGAACCAAGTTGATGCACCCAAAAAGGTGTGGAAGGAAAAAGCTATAGAAGAAAAGGCCTTGTGGGGAGAAGCTATTGGAGAAAATGACAAGAGGGAACCCCCATTGGAACATAACACTTTGTAAGGAAACAAATATTTTGAGGAGGCACATTAAAAGGCTTCATTGAAAATAAGCAATAGGGTCTTGATAGATATTGTGCCAAGTCACAAAATCACCTCACAGGAGAATGGAGAGAAGGATGTGGCTAGTAATACAAGGGGTGTAGGGAAGAATTAAAATGAGGAATCCACATAGATAGCTTCTTATGTTCTAGATTCTTAGGATAGGGCTCTTGTGGAGGAGCTGAGACAACCTCTCTCACAATATTCCAACTTTAGCACAAACAAAGGGGTCTCCCCTTCAACTATCAATAGATTTTTTTAAACTTTTTCAACCATCACCCTTGGTCACCTTTCCTGGTTGGAGGACCTCTTTGATAGTTGCAAGGAATCAAATGAAGGACCATGGATACTACCTAAGCATAAGAAAAATCAAAAAGTAGGTAATCTTCGTCGATCTTTCCTGCAGCCACAAGGAACAGGGTGAAAGCTGATAATGGAAGTAAATCTAGTACCCCATGTAGGAAGAACAAGAATCAAATAAGAAATGAAGAAACAAGGAGTATTCTGGATGGGAACCAAAGAACCATCCAGGAATCATGCAACCAAAATAAAGCATGAAGGTCATTTTCTAGAACTTCCATGGACTCAATGAAATCCACAAATAGGAAAATATTAGGAATATGATTAAGGATCATAGGCTAGATTTATTTTTAATTCAGGAAACTAAAATGAAGAAGGAGAAAGTTGAAAATATTTCCTTTAGTAAAGGGATGAGGAACATGGCTAATAACTCAGATGGAGCTTTGAGTGGTCTGCTAATAAAATGGAAGAAAGCCTTCAAAGCTAACATCATCTTTGATATAGGTAATATTTTTCTCATGAATTTTTTTAATTCTAAGGAACAAGGTAGATGGTTTCTTTTGAACATCTATGCCCCAAATACCAAGAATAGTAGAAGAATCTTTTGGATTTTTTTTTTAATTTGGTAACCCAGATGGGTGACTTAAAGGGCATTGTTATGTGGGATTTTAATACCCATCTCTTGGCTTTGAGAAGTTAGGGGGGTTACTGCCTGATGTGGATAGTAGGAAACACTTGGCTGACTTGATAAGGGACTTGGCCCTTGTGGTAGTTGATCCTGGGGAATGTAAATTTACCTAGTCCAATAGGGGAATTGGTCTAGAATATTGTATCTAGGTGATATTGGATAGAGCCCTTATTACTTTGGATTGGATGAGTCAATTTTAGTGCAAGTTTTCATCTTTGATGCATCTTGGATTGGACCATTCCCCTATCTCTCTTACTCTTGATAGAGTTAATAGAAAGAAGGCTTTTCCCTTTAGATTTGAGATGATGTGGTTGGTGCACACAAGCCTATTTGACAAAATTAAGGAGTGGTAGGGTATAGAGGTTGATGGAATAGCCATGTAAAAGTTGTGGAAAAAACATAAAAATTTAAAAATGGAATGAAATGGCCTTTGGCAATATTTTTCATGCTAAAGAGAGGATTTTGGTGGAACTTGCTGAGGTGTAGGAAGAGATCTAGACCTTGGGTTAAGATGATATTAAGTTGAATTTTGAGAAAGAAATCCTTGTAGATCTTCACAACATTGTGAGGAAGGAGGAAATGTTTTGGAGGCATTGGTCTAGGTTGGTCTGGCTAAAGGAAGGGTATAAAAATTCTAGATTCTTCCACCTATCCAGTATGAAACATAGGGTTGTGAATATAATTTTTGAGATAAAAAAGAGGAATGACACTATCAAGGAAGATAATGAGATATAAAAGGAGGCCATTAGGTACTTCTCTTCTATCCTTATTGAAGAATTTAACTTGGAAGAAGAGGACCAAAATGTTATTCCTAACACCATTCCAAGTGTTATTAGTAATGCTCAGAATTGAGCCTTAGTGGCTATCCCAAAGCTTGAAGAAATTAAAGAGGCAATTTTTGCTCTACCTGTTAAGAAGGCCCCTGGCCCTAATGGTTTCCCCACCTTTTTCTTCTAGATGTATAGGGATATTATTCAATTTTATCTTGTCAAAGATTTTTAGGAATTTTTTGGTGCCAGGAACCTACTAAAAGAAATTAATGCTACCTTTTTGGTTTTGATCCCTAAAGTCACTAGTGTGCATTCTTTTGGCTCTTTTAGACTAATTAGCCTCTATAATTCTTTTTATAAGATTTATGTGAAAGAAAAATTTTGGACTCCATCATTGAGGTTCATGAAGTCATCCATTCCCTAAAAGTTGGAAAATAGGAGGGTTTTTTGCTCAAACTTGATTTTCCTAAGGCCTATGATAGGGTGGATGCAGGTTTTTGGAAAAAAATCTTGAAGCTTTTGGTTTCAATTCTAGAGTGAGAAAGATTATCTCTCAATTGGTTTCCACCCCTTCCTTTGTGGTCATGGTTAATGGGACCCCCTCTAACTTCTTCAATTCCTCTTGGGGTCAAAGTGATCTTTTACCCTCTATCATCTTCATCATTTTCATTGAAGTTTTGGACAGGCTCATACATTTCAAAAGGAGTAGATGGAATTTAGTGGGCCTGAAACCTTCTTCAGGTCCCCTAGTTTTTACTCACCAACAATTCATGGATGATACCATTTTGGGGGGTGAGGCCTCAGTGAGAGAAGCTAGGATTGTGAAAAGCATCCTCAATTCTTATTCCAAGGCCTCTAGGTAGCTCATCAACTAGGACAAGAGTTTGGTGTTCTTCTTCAATACCCCTTTAGGTAGATAGAAGAAAATTGCTAGCATTTTGGTTTGTAATATTGGGGCCCTCCCTTCCACTTATTTGGGCCTCCTGTTGGGGGCTAAAAATCTAGACAACTTTTGGGATAATCTCATTGATAGATTCAATGGGAAGTTGGTGGGATGGAAAGGCATCACTCTAAGTCAAGCTAGTAAAGTGTTGCTAATTAAATCCACTTTGCAGAACTTACCCACTTATGTTCTTAGCCTATTCTCTATCACTTCTAAGGTGGCTAATCATCTGGAAGATATTCAAAGGAATTTAATGTGGTTAGGCAATGATAAGAACAATTAATACTCTCTAGTGGCTTGGGAGAACATCTGTAGATCAAAGAAGAAAGGGCGATTAGGGATTAGAAAGCTGAAATAGTTTAACTGTGCTCTATAAGAAAAATATATTTGGAGACTCTTCAATACCAATGGTGAATGGAGAGATATATTGTAGTTATGCCACTAATCTCAATCTCAAGTAGATCATTAGCATGGATCCTAATCCTAGGGTATCTAATATCTAGAATGGCCTTCTGAGGATGAAGGGTTTAGCCTTTGAGAAAGCAAAATGGCAACTAGGTAATGGTGAAGATATTAATTTTTGGCATGATGACTAGCTTATATCTAGACCTCTTTGGGACATAGAGCCTTTCAACAAATGGGCTAATGTTTTCATAGAAAGATATGGGAGGAGGGTGAGTGACTATAGGATCCATAATGAGTGGATTGCTCTAACTGAGATGTCCTTGGAGTTAAAGCTACTAATGGACATGGTTAGGCATATTCCTTTGTCCTATAACAATGATTCCTTTATCTGGGGGGAGACTATGAATGGTATTTATAGTGTGGCCTCTAGCTATGAGACATTACAAAACTTTGGCTTGACCCTTGTGTGGGCCAAAGCCTAGTACTCGGGGCTCATCCCAAAAATTAATATTTTCTTCTAAATTATGTTTCAAAACTGTATTCTTATGGTGGACAACCTCACCAAGAGGGGAAATATGATACCCAACAGGTGCATTTTATGCAAAAATCACTGTGAGAGTGTTGAGCATATTTTTATCCATTTTCCTTTCATCAAAACTATCTGGTCCCTTTTCCTATCTTTTTTCAACATGTTTGGGTGATTCCTATCCAAAATTTTGGGGCCCTTTCAACAATGGAACCTTAGGATGCTAGGGAGTGACACCATGGCTTTGTGGAATTGGACCTTACCCCATGTGTGTGGAGGGTTTGGAAAGAGTGAAACAAAAGAATTTTAGGGATAAGGAAAAAAAGACAGACATTATTTTCCACAAATGCCTTAATGCCTTAATAGAAAACTACACCAAAGTCAAAGGTATTATTTCCTCTCTTGGTAAAAAGGGCAAGCACAATAACAAGAGGGATGGATGCAGATGGACTCTTCCACCTAAGGGATGGCATAAGGCTAATTTTGATGGGGTGGACAAAGGAAACCTAAGAAAGGTAGGGGTGGGAGGCATCATCCAAAATACTTTTGGTAAAGGAATTGTTCTAGTTCCTACCATCATTGGAATACAAACTAATCATTATGCAGAGGCTATTGTGGCTCACAATATTATTAAACTAGTAAGGGAAATGGGAGTGCAATATCTCTGGCTGGAAGGAGATTCAAAAAATATTATTGATTTCCTAAATGAGAAGAATAATCCAACATGGATGATTGTAAATATCATTGATGAATGCATTCAACATCTCAAGACCTTCAAAGAAAACCTATGTTGCACATGAGTACCAGGAAGCCAACAGAGTGGCTAACAGGCTAGCCAACTGGATAGTTAAGTATAATGAAGTGGCTAAGAGGACAGATGGATATAATTTCTTGTCAAAAATTAATGAGTTGATTTATAGGGAAAGGATCTTGGGTAGACTAGGTGTCATAAAAATTGCATTATGATTGTTAATGAAATATGGGGAATGGTAAAAAATATAATGTAGAATTATTATGATTTTTAGTGATTTATGGGGAATGTTCAGAAATGTGATGTGGAATATGATAGCACTTGTACTTCTCACATCAACCACATCAATAAACTTAATTCAAGGATTGATTTTAGGTAGAAAATTCACAATGTGAAAAAAAGGTCCAAGAAAATGAGGAGTGCCAATGTTTTTCTAGATTTGAAGGGCTTTGATAGTGGATATAGAGCTTACACAGAGGAAGATATTATGGTAAGGGAAAGAAAGAGGAGGGAACTAGAGGATGAAGCCCAAAAGTGGCATATACATTCCAAGGTGTGGAACATTCTATTAAATGGGGCAATCACAAATTTCATGGAACAACTCCATGGTTGGAAACCCTCTATTACCAAGATTATGGTTAAGAGCTAGAATGAGTGAAAAGTTATAATCAATGGGGTTAATTTCATGGTGATAGAGGATTTCATATTTTTTATTATTGGCATTCCCATCATGGGATAGAAATTCTATAGAGACAGAAAAATCTCAGGGCAAGTGGTCGTGGAATTCACAAAGGATCAAGAGGAAAAAAAGGTGTTGGTGAAGAAAGGGACTCATTATCTTCTAAGCTCCATTAAACTACTATGGAGGCTCATGCGATAGGTTATCATCAAATATATCTCTCTCGACACTAGATTTGACCACCTTTTCTCCAACCATTTTGTCTTACTCAACCACTTCAGGTATGGGACAAAGATTTCTATTGCCTTCTACCTCTACTCTTTTATGAATGAGAACATTAATTATTATTAAGAGAAGTATACTAGGAATTCAACACTACATGAGGGGCTTTTACTATTAATATATGAATTATTTAAGGCTAGGATTATGGGGAAATAAATCAAGAATAGGAAGGAGGGAAAGAAGGATAGAGGGGACTCTGAAGAGTTAGAAGACAACATTAAGATGCATACTAAATCAGAGAAGGATTATTCTCCATAGTATGACTCTATTAAAAAAATCATCAAAATAGAAAGGAAGGAGAAAAATTCTTTTCCCAAACCCAAGTAGGGCCTTGAAACCTCCTCTGATGAGGACTCTAATGAAAGGGCTGAAGGCATGGATATTGGGAAGAAATTTCACAAGGAGAGGAGGACCTTAGAGAACTGGAGGGGTTGGGGAGGAAGAGGGGCAAGAGAATCATCACCATTAAAATGTTGTAAAAAAGAGAGGATAATGTCCAAACATCTTGGGGACAGAAAAGGAAACTCTTTGAGGCCAAGGAGGATAAATAGGGGGTGGAGAGGGAGGGGGTGGAAGGGGACCTCAATTAGAGTGAAAGGGAGAAGCTAAAGAAAGACTTTGAGAAATTCAGAACCAACAAATTTAGATGCTCGATCATGGGAAAGGATAGGAATGTGGTGTGGAAAATTTTTGACACAATTTCTACTAAAATAGGGATCAATCATGAGTTGATCAGAACTTTGGTCAAAGAGAATGAAGAGAGTAAAATCCAAATGGAAGAGTTGATTGACCCTACCCTAGTGATTTTTAGCAACACTACTAAGGAAAACCTGAATATGGATGTCGTCAATAATGCCAAAAATAGTGCATTGGACATCTTTGGCACTACCAAGTGGATTTTTCATGAAATTCAAGATCTCAAATATAGCATTAGCAACTTGGAAAGGGAGAACTATAGCTTGAAGAATGGGATAAGAAATGAAGAAAAGAGCATGGACAATAGAGTGGAGGAGGTCAAGAATAGGAACCAAATGATGGAGAGCTCAATGCAGATTATAGTGGAACAAACCTATAATATTCTCAAAGAGGCCAACAAGAATATAAAACTACTCATTAACAAAATAGAGGAGCAAAGAATCAGTAAGGAGGAGGATCCTACCCCCCATAATGCAAGGGACAGGACCCCTACTAATAGCTTGAAAGAGTGTACTAGATCCAGCATGAGGAAGAAGGACACCCTGGAACCTAACCAGGAACTCTCAGAGATGAAGGAGGTAGCTGGTAGATTGACAGAGCTAGAAATTAGTCTAGCAAAAATGCTAAGAGATATCTCTTGATCACCTTGGCTTTTCTAGGAATATCCTAGTTTTTTGTCTTAACTCCCTAGCTTTTTACTAGTTTTATCCTTTAGTGTGGAGTTGTTTTAGATGGTAGCTTTTAGTTTCTTTTGATACTTTAAGCATTCTTTTTTGTTAGTTCTATGTATTGTATGGGTTTCAAGGCCCTGTTAAAACCTATTTTCCTTAATCAAAAATAAATATTAGTAAGATCATTAATCCATCATCAATTTATTTCCTAAAGAGATTGTTATCAACCATAACTTTGTTATATCCAAGCTTCATCAAATGCTTCTCTAACCTTACATACCAAGTTTTGGGTGCTTTCTTAAAGCCATACAATGCTTTCTTTAGTCTACATACTATGTCCTTATCGTCTGTTAAAGGACAACCTTTAGACTATTCTATGTACACTTCTTCTTCAAGTTCTCCATTCAAAAGTGTTGACTTGACATCCATCTAATATACATTGAATTTACTATATGTTTCATATGCTAAGAATAATCTTTCTACTTCTATTGCAGCCACAGGAGCATAGGTTTCATCATAGTCTATTCCTTCTCGCCATGAGTAACCTTTACATACCAATCTTGCCTTGTTTCTTACAAATTCACCTTATTCATTCATATTGTTTCTAAATACCCATTTATTTCCTATCACATGCTTTTCTGTTGGTCTAGGGACCAATTCTCATCTCTCATTCTTTACTATCTGATCCAATTCTTCTTTCATAGCTTGCTTCCAATAGTCATCTTTACATGCTTCATTTGAATTCTTAGGTTGAACTTGAGCTATCAAACATAGTTCTTCATTGATTTTGTTTCTTGTCATCACACCTTTATCTTTTCTTCCAATGATTTGCTCAAATGGATGATTCTTTGTCATATTCTTACCTAAAGTAGGAGTTATTATCTCAACCCTTAGCTTTGTTGAAGGTATTGAGCTTTGTTCTTGCCTTGGAAAATCATTGTTAGTCTTAAGGGATATTTCATCATTCCTTGGCATATTAACAACATCATCATCTAAATTTTAATCAGCTACTCTTTCTTGTATCCTAAATTTCTCATCAACTCTCACATTTTCACTTTCCATAATAGTCTTAGTTCTCTAATTATAACATCTATAAGCTTTTGTTTTCAATGAATAACCAAGAAACATAGCTTCATAAATTCTAGCATCAAACTTGTCAATATCATCATCTCTTTTGATATAAGACTTACTACCAAAAATTCTAAAATAGTTAACTATAGGTGAGTGACCAAACCATAGTTCATAAGGAGTCTTATTTGTGTCTTTCCTAACCTATACTCTATTCAGAGTGTAGACTATTTTATTTATAGCTTCTCTCCAAAATATCTTGAACACACCATTCTTAGCTAATATAGCTCTTGCAACTTCTATTACTAATCTATTTCTTCTCTCTACTATATCATTTTGTTCATGGATTCTTAGAGTTGATAACTATCTTTTGATTCCATTTTCTTCACAAAACATGTTAAACTCATTTGAAGTAAACTCTCCTCCTCTATCTGATCTCAAACATTTAATCTTCATGCCTGATTCATTCTAAACTCTATTCTTGAATATCTTGAACTTATCAAATGTCTCATATTTTTCTTTAAAAAATTCAACACACATCATTCTAGAAAAGTCATAAACTAAAATCATGAAATATCTTTCACCATAGAATCATTTAGTCTTCATACGACCACTAAGATCCATGTGTATAGTCTCCAATTTTGTTGTAGTAGTAAACTTCTTGTAGGAACAAGACGTTCTATTATGCTTTGCCAAAACATACTCCTTCCAAATTGTGTTAGAAGGTTTTACAATCTTAGCAAAATCTCTAACTAAAAACAAACTACTAGTCTTCATAATTCTTTCAAAGTTTATATGACAAAATCTCTTATGCTATAACCAACTGTCATCTAACTTTGCAACCAAACATGCCATTTGAGGAGGATTCAACTGAATTACATTACCTCTAGATTTAGTTCTTGTTCCAATTACCTTTCTATCTTTGTCTCTCATCATATATGTTTTTTTTGTGAACTACAACTAATAACCTTTATTCACTAGTTGTCCTATACTCAGAAGATTGTGCTTCAAACCATCAACAAAATATACATCCTCAGTGTTAGTTTTACCATCAAGAGTCATAGATCCAATACCTTTAACTTGGCATGTTGCATTGTTTCCAACTCTAACAATGCCTCCATCCTAACTTTTGAAGTCAACAAATTTGTTCATATCACTAGTCATATGATGTGAAAAACCACTATAAATCATCCAATTAGAGTTCTTTCCAAACTATGATACCAAAGCTACTTTCTCTGAGCTTTCTTCTTTGATTGCTACAAATCTTATTTCATCATCACTAGCACTTACTACTTGTTCATTAGATTCATCTTCTTCATTTTCATACAAACACTCTCTATCTCTTCTAGGTTTGTAATTTTCTTTATACTTTTTCTCTCTTTTAGGACACTTAGATGCATAATTCCCAAATTCATTACAAGTCCAAAATTTAACCATTTTCTTACCATCCTTTTCTCTTCTTACTAGAAGGGCTTCTCCTCCTTCAATCTTTCTATCCCCATTAGATCTTCTATTGCTATAAAAGTATGCTCTAGCACTTGTGCTCCTTGATAAACTAGGTCAAATATTCAAGGTAGTGAAAGTTGTTTATGTTTTGGTCAATTCTCTAGATTGTCTAAGATCATTTTCAACTACTTCAAGTCTTCCAAGAAATGTCTCCTTAGTGAAATTTTAGGTGAAATATATCAATAGTTGTATCATTTAAATTGCTAACTTAAATGGTGGTGTCAAAGTCTTCAATACCTTTCATATGGCCTGATCATCTTCTTTGGTTCCTCCTTCAGATTTAATACATGTAGTGATTTCTAATATTCTGCCTACATATGATCTTATAGATTCATCTTCCATCATTTTAGCATCTTGAAATGCACAAATCCAATTTTGCAGCCAATATTTCTTAGAATGTTCATCACCTTCAGAACTAGTTTTCAAAGCTTTCCAAATCAAATGTGAAGTAGTAATTGACTTTACCTAATTGTATTCAATTTCAACAAGTGCAGTTAATAGTGCTTCTATAGCTCTCATGTCACACGTAAAAAGATCTCTTTCTTCCTTGGTACAATTTTCCAAATATTTTTAAGCAATGATTGTCTTTGATGTTTTTGTCAAGATCCAATATCCTAGACCCATACACAATAGACATGTCTTCATCTTTTCTTGCAGCTGTCATAATTTGTTCCATCAAACTTTAGACTATCTTTCTTGAACATGCTTGGCATGGATCTCCCAATGTTGTTAAAATTTATCTTCAAGGACTAGATGCTCTGATACCAATTATTAGAAACAAAAGTACACCAAGATAACTAAGAGGGATGGGGGGTGACTTAGTTCTCCAATAATTAAAATATTTATTAACCTTAAATAATCTTATCCAATATTCAACCAAAGTAAACAACAACCATAACAACATACATGAAGAAAATTACACCAGATATGTTTGTTAGAATTCTTTAGAATAACTAAGAGGGGGGTGAATTAGTTATTTAAGGTCCAATAATGTCCAATACAATTTTTTTAATAAAACAAGGGTGAATAAAAAGTACTAGCCCTTTTACTTTCTTGTCAAATCCTTAATGGTATATAATTAAAATTATTATGCATGCAATTAAATATTAAACAATCATGAAAAGTAAACATACATCACCACATACACACAAAGGATTTTGGTGACCCAGAAACCCTCTAGGAATAAGAAGGTAAAACTGGGGTGGGGATGACACCCACAAAATAACTATGCAATTGATTTCAACCACTTCTAATGGTTTTCCCTGTTAAAGGATTTCTACACCCTATTAGGAGTGTGCCCTATTAGAGGACTTAAGAACATTCAACTTAGAATGCCACCCTATTAAAAGATTTACATAGATTTGTTAGGCCCACCCAAGTCCATGGGATCTATAGTCACCTTCTAGAATGAATTTGTTATCCCTCTCTAAGGATCTCCTATCCTTCTCCTAAGGATCTCTTATCCTTATCCTAGGGATCTTCTATTCTTTTCTTGAGGCTTATCCACCTAGTCGTTAAGCTAACCTAGAAATGTAGGATTTCAATATCTAATACAATGGTAATAAAGTATTAGAAAGATTTTGACCTGATAAAGATTGCAACTTTAACCTTGTAGATTTCATATCTCTCTTCACTTATTTTCTTTGCTTGGTTTTTCTTCCTTATAGTGCTGGTAGCTTGTCCACCCTTCAAGATCTATCTCCTTGAATTCTTCCACTCATTATGCCAATGCACTTTATGGTCACTTGATCAACTTAGAGTCTTGATGCTTTGTGCTTACTTCTCATGGTGTCCTGTTCTTAGCACTTCACACTAGCCTTCTCTTGGCTTCTTCACACGGCCACTCTTATGACCAACTCCCTCTCTCACACACACACTTGATCTCTGACCTATAATTCCTTATAAAGAATTTTTGTTCTTCATTTCCCACTCAAATCTTCCTACTCATCAATTTGATTTAATCTTGAGAAAATGATATTGTTTTCCCTCCAAATTATTTATTACAGAAACTTCATGATTAATCCATCAGCATTCACCTTGAATTGGTTTGCATGGTTTAAATAAAATTATGTGACATCTACTCATCATCCTTATCATCCAACTAATTCACAAAATTCAATGTAACAAACTTATCATTACTGATCTGGTGAATCTTTTGTCTTAACAAATAATGCAACAAATTGGCATCATTGGTTTACTGATGCTTGACACTTAAAGTCTTTTTGTGAGTTACTCGGCACTTGAACAATTACTCAGCACCTGAACAATTACTCAGCACCTAAAGGATTTTTTGGCACACACTGAAGTTGAACTTGCTTGGCTTCAACTAAGAATTTTCTCAACTCTAACTAGCTTGCTCGGCTCTCTCTAATGAACTTAGTTAGGCTTTACAAATGACTTAGTTAAACCTTACATCTTTGATGTGTCTCAGTGTGTCCATCCTCTTAGAGTATGTCATCAATACGCTATTTCATCAATGGGTTAGCTGATCCTTATACTTCATTACAACATCATAACTTCAACCTTTATCTAGGTTCTCTAGTTACATCTTATTGATTGCCTCCTCCTTGTCAATCAACCAATTGATAGTATTTAGATCACTTAAGCAACTTTCATTCCTACAAGTAGAAAGTTTGACATCAATGAGAAGAAAATGATTGAAAACACTCTTTACTAGTTCCATTATTCTTCATTCATGATCTTTTCAATCATTTCCAACAATCTCCCTCTTTGGCATTCATGGAAAACCAAACTGATCAATTGATTGAGTTGATCAACTTAGTTACCACCAAAATTATATACCAAACATATCAACTTGTTGTCATTACATATCTTCCTCTTTGTATCATGTCTCCCTCTTTTGCTGATACAAACTGAATCCTTTGTTCTGCTTCTCCCTCTTGACTGTTGCGTCCTTACTCTATATTCGTGATCATTCCTTCATAGTTGCTTGTTGATCAGTTTCTTATCTCTTCTAAATCTCCCTCTTTCATACATTCTCATACATCTCCATATCTTTACCTTTCATTGATCAATTTCTCATAAATCTCGCTCTTTGACATAAATGCCAAAGATGTAGCATCTTCAACATGCTAAATATAAGCTTTGCATCTCATGTTTTCTCCCTCTGTCACCATGCTTGTGATTGATCTAGAATTTTTGCTCCTGCTTTCATCCTCTGTATCATTCTTTTGATATTACAAGGATCTACTCCTATTGATGTAGGGTAGCTTCTTTGTTGCTTTAGACTACTTGAGTTAGGGGCATTACCCCCAACTTGCCTCTAAGATATTCATAAGTATCCTTGGGCAATGGTTTGGTGAAGATATCTACAATTTGTTCCTTTGTGTGAATGTACTCCATCTTCACTTGTTTGTCTTCCACCAATTGTTTGACATAGTGATACTTGATTACAATATGCTTGGTTTTTGCATGCATTACTGGATTCTTGGACATGTTTATAGCACTTGTATTATCACAATACAATATCATAGGTTTGCTTACCTCTTCTTTCCTTCCTTTCAATAGATGTTTGAGCCACATAATGTTTGTGCAATTGATTGCTACTGCTACATATTCTTCTTCTGTAGTTGACTAAGATGTGCATGTTTGTTTCTTGCTAGTCCAAGTCACTAGCCTTTTACCTAAGAATAATGCTCCTTCACTTGTGCTTTTTCTGTCATCAATGTTTCCTCCCCAATCTGTGTCTGTGCATGCGTTGAGCTCAAACTTCTCATTGTTTTTGTAGTATAGGCCAAAATCATCAATTCCTTTGAGATACCTCATTATCCTTTTTATTTCCATGAGATGATTTTATCTAGGATTAGTAGAGAATCTAGCCACTATTCCAACTCCTAATGCTATGTTTGGTCTACTATGTACAACATATTTTAGTTTTCCAATCATGGATTTGTACATTGTTTGATTGACTTTGGTTGATTCATCATTTTTAGATAGCTTAAGTCTTGTTGTCATTGGTGTGCTGATAGGTTTGGATTCTTCCAATCCAAATGTCTTGAGTATCTCTTTGATGTACTTTGATTGTGTCATGAATATACCATGTTTTAGTTGATGTACTTACAATCCAAAAAATAACTTGATTACTCCAAACATAGACATCTCAAAATCATGTTTCATTTTGTTAGAAATACTTTTGCGAAGTGCTTCCTTTCCTCCGAAAACTATGTCATCCACAAAGATTTTAGATACAAGGATATCCTTACCTTCTTCTGATTTGATGTACATCATGTTGTTATCATCAGTTCTTTCAAATCCTATTTGCACTAGATACTTGTGAAGTCTCTTGTACCAAGCTCTAGGGGCTTGTTTTAATCCATATAGAGCCTTATGAAATTTACATACCTTATTTTTGTTATTTTCATCAACAAATCCTTCTGGTTTCTCTATGTAGACTTCTTCTTTAAGTATACCATTCAAAAATGCAGACTTAACATCCATTTGATGGACTTTAAATCTTTTGAAGGCTGCATATGCCAGTAAGGTCCTTACTCCTTCCATTTTGGTAACTGGAGCAAAAGTTTCTCCAGAGTCTAGTCCTTCTTCTTCTGCATACCCTTTATAGACTAGTCTTGCCTTGTTCTTTGTGATTTCACCATTCTCGTCTAACTTGTTTCTAAACACCCACTTGGTTCCAATTACATTCTTGTCAGCAAGGTCCATGTCTTGTTCTTTTCAATTTTTTCTATTTCTTCTTTCATAGCATTGTACCATTCATCATCTTTTATGGCTTCACTTACTATTTTTTGTTCCACTTTGCTAAGTAGACATGTCTCACTTTTGAGTCTATTCCTTGTTGTTAGAGTAAATAATTAATAATTATTTATTTATTCTATTTACTTAAGCTTACTTAGGTAAGCGCATTTATTAGTTGTAATCTAAGAGTTTGTTATAAGTTGTTGACAATACGGGAGTTTGTTCTCTCTTAAGTCATACTTATCCTTTCACATTGTTTGAGGATTTTCCACCTAATGTGGATGTATGCTTAGTTGTTACACTTATCTCCTAGCATCTTCTAGCTTTCTCTAAAAAATTCCTTGAGCTCTTTATATTTGAGCTCCCTCATTGTATTTTCATCATCACTTCTTGCATATTGTAAATACATATTTTCTTCTGTTGCAATATCTTGTGGTCTCTCATGTCCATTTAGGATTTATCCCTTGCTCCATGCTCTTTCTTCCTTGGCTTCCCTTTAATAGGTTTTTGCATGTAGGTGATCTTGGGCATCTTCGAAGTTGGATTTCATCAACTCCAACATGGTATTAGAGCCTTTCTATTGCTGCTTCACTGAAAGATTTTTGAAGCCGTGATTTGGAGTCACAAACCCTAGTTTGTTTGTACATTTTTCTTCAAATCAGAGGAACAACAAATTTTTGGAGCACTTTTAGCCCAAACAGATGCTGCAATTAGATCCGAAAGGTTTTTTGTAGTCAAGATTCATATAAAACTTTTTAATTTTTGAGATAGAGCTCTGGGAGCCAAAAAAATTTCATTCTAGGGCTTCCGTATGGACTGTACGGATAATTTTTGATGAAAATTAAATTAAATTAAATTAAAAAATAGGCATGCTGCCTAGTGGCCCTCATCGAGCCACCACTACGTGGCCCATACACCTTCATAGCTAGTGGTAGCACCAACCGACTGTTGCGGCACCACCCACTGGCCTCCACCACTAACCAACCCCTTCGACTTCACCCACAGCAATGGCACCTTTTCTCGATCCTACTACCTCTGCTCTTGTTTTCTCTACCTCTAGGCCACTCCTCCAACTTCCTCTGCCTACATGCCACCTCTTTATTTTTCACCCAATCACCTATTCATGTGCACGTTGTGTCAGTAGTGACATGGATTTTGTGCCCAGTTAGCATGTTGTGGGGGTGACATGTGGCCTGGGTGCCATGTGGGCCTTCCATGTCACCCTTGCCACATCAGCCGTCTGCCACGTGGCGTCCACATGGTATTGCCATGTGGCCTTCTTTTTTTTCATCGACAGCATCCAAGCTATCAATTTTAACATAGTAAAATGATGACATCAACATGACATCAGCACTACATTAGCATACCTTGCTTGCACATCTCTAAGGTTAGTTTTTGACCTACCTTCAATTTTTTGGCCATAACTTGAGCATACGAAGGTATTTTTATGATCCGAAAGAAGTGTCAAAATGCTAGTTCTGAGACAAAGACATTGGTGTAGGTTTTGATGATTTTTGTTGCCTATTTTTAAAGTTAAAATATGAAGTTGTTTTTTTGAATCCAACTTGCATTTCTTTTGTGCCCCATGTCAATTTTTTAAAAATGTTATTTTTTTGGAAAGCTTGTTTTGTCACCTTTTCAGAAATGTAGTCTGTTTCCTTAGATTTTGGCCCATGGTCTTTCTATCATATTTTTGGCATTTTTGCTATATGGTGGATATCTTGAGTGTTTTAGGCCCAAGGATCATTTTTTTGGCATGGTTTCTTTTGTTTGCATTGTACTTTTTTTTAATAGCTTGTTTTAAGTTTTTATCAATGTAGCTATTATTTTGAAGCACTTTTATGTATCATACTAAGATAAAGTGTCACTCTTACATTTTGAGGGTCATGAATGTTGTTTTAAGTCAGTTCTACATGCACTATTTTTATAAAGCACCATGGAGGGGATAGTTGTCTACTATTTTAGGCCTTCTCCCTTTATCAAGTGAGTGTCCCTTCCATGACATTAGCCCCATGCAGCATCAATTTGACCATGTCTTTATAGCTATTTGTACCTCTTCCTCTCTCGTCATTCTTGGTTTGTCTATAGGATACTTTGGCCCACCTTCTCAATTGCATGTCATCTCACCCTATCTATATTAAGGGGGGGTTGTTCAATTATTCTAATGCATTTTTAGTTCAATGGTTCAATAGTGTGAGCTATGTATTCAGTGGTTGATCCTATATACAAGGCGATTGCAGTGGTTGGCTACCTATACAGTTCGGTGAAATGGATCATCTCCCATATAGACACGCTTGGTTTGTGCCTTCTTCTTCCATGGAGGTTCTTCAGACCAGCAATTTTCTTCTTTATGGCATTTTTTGTGACTTCTTCAAGCTTCAATGATGCTCTTCATGATCACTCCTTGTTCCTATTTTAGGGGACATTCCCCTAGTTGGAGGCCTCTTTAGTTCTTCACTAGCTTTACCTCTTTTTGAGGGAGGGTTTTTCCCACATGGTTTTCTCTCTTTCCCCATTTTCAAAGGTTGCTTCTTTTACATTGTACATGGGTACCTAACATGGCCTTGTTGTTATGACCTATTCTGCATTTTCATCTTAGTTTTGTGAGCTTAAGACATTTTCCTAAGTTGCACTTAAGGAGGGGTGTTCAAGTAAATAATTAATGATTAATTATTTATTTTATTTAGTTAAGCTTACTTACATAAATACATTTATTAGTTGTAGTCTAGGAGTTTGTTATAAGTTGTTGACAATATGAGATTTTTTTCTCTCCTAAGTCATACTTATCCTTTCACATTGTTCGAGGACTTTCCACCTAATGTGGATGTATGCTTAGTTGTCACACTTATCTCCTAGCATCTTCTAGCTTGCTCTAGAATATTCCTTGAGGTCTTTATATTCAAGCTCCCATATTTTATTTTCATCATCACTTCTTGCATATTTTAAATACATATTTTCTTGTGTTGCAATATCTTGTGGTCTCTCATGTCCGTTTAGGATTTTTCCCTCGCTCAACGCTCTTCCTTCCTTGGCTTCCCTTTGACAAGTTTTCACATGCAAGTGATCTTGGGCATCTTTGGAGTTAGATTTCATCAAGTCCAACACTTGTCATCAGTTTTGCCTCTTTGTTTCCAATAATATGGTTTGCAAGATGATGTCTTCTTACATACTTTTCCAATACTGGTTCTCTCCTTGTTTGCATGTTGTCTCTTTCAGAATCTGAATCTTCATGTGTATTTTCATCAGATCTTTCTTCATTTCCTTCATATTGATAGTTCTCAAAATCTAAATGAACATTCTCTGTATTCTGTAGCTCGGCTTTTGAATGTGTTTGTTGCTCAACTTTCATTGTCTGTGACTCGGGAGATACTAGATTTTGTTGTTGATTACCATTCTAAGTTGTAACTTCACCATTATTAGGTATACCTTCATAAAAGTATATAAAGGTCTTGTATTCTTCTACTTTCTTGGTGTTCTCAACACTTTGATCTTTCGCAAGCTCATCAAATTTCACATTTGTGCTTTCTACTACTTTGTTAGTGTTAACATTCAAGAACTTATAAGCTTTGCTTCTAGTAGAATAACCAAGAAATGTGCCTTCCTCACTCTTTGTATCAAACTTTCCATTTCTAGACTCTTTATATATATAGCATTTGCATCCAAATATTTTGAAATTTTTTACATTAGGAGAATGCCCATACCATAATTCAAAAGGTGTTGCATTTGTACCTTTCTTGACTTCAACTCTCTTGAGTGTCTAGACTACAGTACTTACAGCTTCTCTCTAGTACTTGACTGAAACATTTTTCTCCATCATTAAGGTCCTGGCACAATCAATAACTAATCTATTCCTTCTTTCTACTATACCATTCTGAGGTGGAGTCCTGGGTTCTGATGTCTGCCTTTTGATTCCTCTTTCATTGCAGAATTCTTCAAATTCTCTTGATGTGAATTTACCTCCTCTATCAGATCTGAGACATTTTAGGCTCTTCCTAGTCTCTTTCTCAACTCTGGCCAAGTACCATTTAAACATTTGGAATGCATCTAATTTTTATTTTAGGAACATGACTGTCATCATCCTTGAATAGTCATCTACAAATAATATTATGTATCTGTCACCTTTGTAGCTTTGCACTTCAATAGGACCACATAAGTCAGTATGAACTACCTCTAATACTTCATTAGAAGTATAAGCCTTGCTTTTGAAAGTTGACTTGGTCATCTTCCCTACTTGGCATTGTTTGCACATGGTGTTATCAGGCTTTTTCAACTTTGGTAGACCTCTGACTTTCTTCATTTTTTTTATGCTTATCAGATTGTCAAAATTTACATGACATAGCCTCTTGTGCCATAACCATACATCATCAATTTTAACAATGAGACAAGAAGCATCTTCCATGTCTAGGTAGAAAAAATTACTCCTAGTTTGGTCACCTTTTCCTACTAGACTTCCTTGAGAATCATAAATCTTGGCAACTCTATTTTCAAATTCGACCTTACAACCTATGTTGCATAACTGTGAGACACTTAAAAAGTTATAATTTAGGCCTTCAACATAGTATGCATTATCACATGATATCTTTTCAGTAAGCTTGATACTACCTTTCCCTTTGATCTGACATGGTGCATTGTTACCAAATCTAACACTATTTCCTTCATATTGAGTAAAGGAAATGAACTTACTTTTATCTCCAATCATGTGATGAGAGCATCTGCTATCTATGATCCATTTTTTATTCTTGTTCATGTAGGTTACCAAGGTAGTTGCTTCATCTTCATCTGATTCATCTTTCATAGCCAAGTAGACTACTCCATCATCATTCTTGTCAGAGTCTTCTTCAACAATGTAGCATCTTTTGCCTTTACCTTTATAGTCCTTGTTGTCCTCTTTCTTGTTCTTGAAGTTTCCTCCATCCTTGTAATTTTTCTTTTGTGTACATCTAGCTACAATGTAACCAACTTCATTACAATTGAAACAAATGATTGGCAACTTACCTTTGAATTTGCCTCTTCCTTTGTGAAATCTTCTTGCCAGTAATGCCTCCAATTGGTCTACATCATCTTCATTAGTGCTGTTGTCACTAAATACATACTTTCCTTTTCCACTCTTTTTCTTTGTTTGCACCTCCTCATTGTCTTTTATTGTTGTCTTGGCTTTGAATGTAGATTCAAAGTTTTCTAGCATGTAGTTCTCAAAGTTGGATAGCTCAAAGGTAGTGAGTCTTCCAATTATTCCTTCAAATGACAATGCATTGCCTAGTACACATCTTAGCTCTTGGATGGCCGATACTCTTATAGCATAGATAAGAAGCAAAGTTCTCAAGTATTTGTTACATAATTTTTTTTCTGATAACTATCCTCCTAGGCTTCTTGTGGCACTTACGGGTATGTGCAAGATCATGGTGTGCCAAAAAGTGGCAATGTGAAAAAAATAGAGTTTGAACACATCTAAAAGTGCTTCAAAATCCGCTTTGACTTTTTTTAACCTATCCAGGTACCAAACCTGGAAAGTAAGGCCCAAGCCTTATCGGATAGCTAATTTGAGATCGGATATCTGATTTGAAATCAGATATCCGATATGAGATCCAATATACGATATCGGCGACATAAAAATTGGAGGGAAAGACACAAAAATTAGAGGGAAAAACAACCTTGTAAGTGATATAACTAATTTGAGTTATGAAATTTGTAAAGATATAATATATAATCTATAAATATATAATATAATAACATAACTATTATATATAAAATAATATATAATCTATATATTATATAATAATATAATATTATATTATATATATAACGTAATGTAAAGATATAATATTATAATCTATTAATATATAATAATATATTATGTTGTTATTATTATCTATAAATATAACATATATTATTATAATATATTATTATTATTATTATCATATGTAAATTATAACATATAATATATTATATTATTATTATTATAATTATATAAATTGTATATATATATATATATGATATGTATACTATATTATTATTATTTTTACTATATTATTTCTAATGGAGTCATTTATATGGGTCAAAAGGGCTCACAAGATGAATTATGACCCCTTTCGACACATTTCATGATGATATATGTCTCTAAGGGATCCTAGGACCCCTAGGGACATATTAGAAGAGTTTATATGAGTTGAAGGGGGTCATAGGATGACCTATGAACACTTTCGACATATTACAAGATGACATTTGTCCCTAGAGCTCCTAGGACCCTTAGGGACATATTAGAATTATTCATATGGGTCGAAGGGGGTCATAGGGTGACCAATGACCACTTTCAACACATTCTATGATGATATATGTCCTTAGGGGTCCTAAGACCCCTAGGGACATATTAGAAACATTCATATGGGTCAAAGGGGATCATAGGGTGACATATGACCCCTTTCGACACATTCCACGATGACATATGTCCTGAAGGGTCTTAAGACCCCTAGAGACATATTAGAATCTTTCATATGGTTTGAACAGGGTCATAGGGTGAACTATGACCCCCTTCGATGCATTACATGATGACATATGTCCCTAGGGGTCTTAGGACACCTAGGGACATATTAGAATGCTTCATATGGGTCAAAGGTGGTCATAGGTTGACCTATGACCCCCTTTGACCCATGAAATGATGACATATGTCTCTAGGGGTCCTAGGACCCCTAGGGACATATTATAATCATTCTTATGAGTCAAAGGGACTCATAGGGTGACTTATGACCCCCTTTGACCTATTAGATAACAACATCTATATTAGAATTGTTCTTATGGGTCAAAGGGGGTCATAGGTTGACTTATTACCCTCTTCGACACATTACATGATGACATATGTCCCTAGGGTTCGAAGGCACCTAGGGACATATTAGAATGCTTCATATGGGTCAAACGGTGTCATAGGTTGACCTATGACCCCCTTCAACCCATTAAATGATAAAATATATAGCTAGGGGTCCTAGGACCCCCAAGGACATATTACAATCATTCTTATGGGTCAAAGGTTGACCTATAACACCCTTTGACCCATTACATGACAACATATGTCTCTAGGGGTCCTAGGAACCCTAGGGACATATTAGAATGTTTCATATAGCTCAAAGGGGGTCATAGGCTAACCTATGACCCCCTTCGACCCATTAAATGACAACATATATCCCTACGGGTCCTAGGACCCCTAGGGACATATTAGAATCTTCGACCCATTACATGATGACATATGTCCCCAGGGGTCTTAGGATCCCTAGAGACATATTAGAATATTTCATATGGGTTAAAGGGGGTCATAGATTGACCTATGACCCCGTTTGACCCATTACATGATGACATATGTCCCCAGGGGTCCTAGGATCCCTCAGGACATATTAGAATCGTTCATATGGGTCAAAGGTGGTCATAGGTTTACCAATGACCCCCTTTGACCCATTAAATGATGACATATGTCCCTACCGGCCCTAGGACCCCTAGGGACATATTAGAACTGTTCTTATGGATCAACGGGGGTCATAGGTCCTTCAACCCATTAAATGATGACATTTGTCCCTAGGGGTGCTAAGACCCCTAAGGACATATTAGAATCATTTTTATGGGTCCAATGGGGTCATAGATCAACCATGACCCCCTTTGACCCATTACATAATGACGTATGTCCCTAGGGGTCCTAAAACCCCTAAGGACATATTAGAATCCTTCTAATTGGTCAAAGGGGGTCATAGGGTGACCTATGACCCCCTTCGACCCATTACCTAATGACATATGTCCATAGGGGTCCTAGGAGCCCTATGGACATATTAGAATGCTTCATATGGGTCAAAGCGGGTCATAGGTTGACATATGACCCCCTTCAACCCAACAAATGATGACATATATCCCTAAGAGTTCTAAGACCCCTAAGGACATATTAAAATCATTTTTATGGCTCAAAGGGGGTCACAGGTTAACCTTTGACCCCCTTCAACATATTACATGACGACGTATGTCCCTAGGGGTCCTAATACCCCTAAGAACATATTAGATTTGTTCATATGGGTCAAAGGGGGTCATAGGTCAACCTATGACCCCCTTTGACCCATATGAACAATTCTAATATGTCCCTAGGCGTCCTAGGACCCCTAAGGACATATATCATCATTTAATGGGTCAATGAGGGTCATAGGTAAACCTATGACCCCCTTTGATCCATATGAACAATTATAATATGTCCCTAGGGGTCCTAGGACTCTTAGGAACATATTTCATCATTAAATGGGTCAAAGGGGTTCATAGGTCAACTTATGATCTATTTTGATCCATATGAACAATTCAAATATGTCCCTACAGGTCTTAAGACCCCTAGAGACATATGTCATCGTTTAATGGGTTGAAGGAGGTCCTAGGTCACCCTATGACCCCCTTTGACCCATATGAACGATTCTAATATGTCCCTAGAGGTCCTAGGACCCCTAGGAACAAATGTCTTTATGTAATGAGTTGAAGGCTATCATAGGTCAACCTATGATGCCCATTGACCCATATGAATGATTCTAATATGTCCATAGGGGTCCCAAGACCCTTAGGAACATATGTCATCATGTAATGTGTCGAAGGGGATCATAGGTCAACCTATGACTCCCTTCGACCCATAAGAATGATTCTAATATTCTTTAGGGGTCTTAGGACCTCTAGGGACATATGTCATTATGTAATGGGTCGAAGGGGATCATAAGTCAACCTATAAGCCTCTTCAACCCATATGAATGATTCTAATATGTCCCTAGGGATGTTAGGACCCCTAGGAACATATGTCGTCATGTAATGAGTCAAAGGGGGTCATAGGTCAACCTATGACACCCTTTGATCCATATGGACGATTCTAATATGTCCCTAGGGGTCCTAGGACCCCTAGGGACATATGTCATCATTTAATTGGTCGAAGGGGGTCATAGGTCAACATATGACCCCTTTTGATCCATAAGAACGATTCTAATATGTCCTTATGGGTCCTAGACCCCTAAGGACATATGTTATCATTTAATGGGTTGAATGGGTTCATAGGTCAACTTATGATCCCCTTTGACTCATAAGAATGATTCTAATATGTCGTTAGGGGTCCTAAGACCCCTAGAGACATATGTCATCATGTAATGCATTGAAAGAGGTCATAGGTCAACCTATAACCTCCTTCGACCCATAAGAACATTTCTAAAATGTTACTAGGGGTCCTAGGACCCCTAGGGACATATGTTGTTATGTAATGGTTCGAAGGGACCTATGACCCCCTTTGACTCATATATATTAATAACATATATATATTATATTTAATAAAAATATTATGTTATTATATATATTAATAACATACTTTTAGTTATATATATATTACGTTGTTATATTTAGTAAAAATAATAATAATATAAATTATATTTATAGATTATAATGAGAATAACATAATATATTATATCTTATATCTTTACATTACGTTATTATATATATATATATATAATATTATAATACATATTTACATAGTAATATAACAAAAATAATTTATAAATCATAAGCTATAAAATATTATGTTATAATATATATTACTTTATTATATTTAATAAAAATATTAAGTTATTATATATATATATAATATTATAATACATATTTCCATAGTAATATAACAAAAATAATTTATAAATCATAAGCTATAAGTCTTAAATCTAGTTTTCCCTCCAAAATGGATTGGGATTTCAAATTTCTCACCAAAATTCACCTAGCCATATCGGATATCCAATTTCAAATTGGTTATTCGATTTGAAATCTTATATCCGATTTCAAATCCAATATCCGATCAACCCAAAAGATGTGTTTGAAGAGGGTTTTAGTGATACTCAGACTTCGGGTAGTCGTCTAATAATGTTATTTTGATTGAAATTGAATGAAATGAATTTTTTTTTTAATATCGCTCTCAAGATTCCATCAATATAATTTCTGTCAAATTTTGAGATCGATAAGTATTTTATTAATTAATTATCAATGAAGATTATTGTAAAGTGCTAATTGACACACTGATTGAAAAATAGCTATCATTTTCAAATGGTATAACATTTTTTAAATCTAAAAGTTGTGTCACATTCTATGCTTCACCTAGTATAAGAAAAAAATTAAATTAAATTTGATAAAATTTTCTATTAGTTAAGGTGGTCAGACACGAGACTTTTTTTTTCGAAAAAGTTTTGGTAAAAAATTCATACTTAATTATTTATTTGGAATAAAAATACCAAAAAATATGCGTCACATCCAGGCATGAGTCTACTTTTCATATCTATAATTATATTAAAAAAATATTATCATTTGATTTTGATTAAGGTGGTCGGACATGCACCTACTTTTTTTTTTGCCCTGAAATTTTTGTAGTACTGCATTAAAATTCAAACTTTTGACCAATCAATTTTTTTTTTCTCCTATTAAGGCCTAGTAGTTTAGAAACTAAATTCAATTTCTTATAGATTATTTTCTTATAACTTTTTGATATAAAGTCCATAACCACTTTAAAATTATGTGTCAAGTTGACATAACCCTGATTTTCTAATTTTTCACTGTCACTTAAGGCCATAGTTTGGTACACCATGATCCTGCACATACCCTTACCACTTGTTTCATCCTTGCACCATATTGAGTAGCATTCTCTCCTTCTTCTATTTTCATGTCATCAAACTTTCCTCTTGGGCTCTCTCTTTTAGCTCTTTTAAAAGTATGATCTCCTCCATAGATTCTTGATAATATTTTTCACATCTGATGCTCAATAACACATTCTTTGATGTCATCATACTCGGCATATCTTAGTGCTGAAGCAATATCTAACATCACTTGATTGTTCTCCTTCTTCTTGCTCTTTTCTTATGTAGTGAGGGGTCTTGCAGGGTATACATGATCAACTGTGATTGAGGTCTGTGCATAGTCATGTTAGAAATGATTGAAAAAGATCATTGTTGAAATAATCATATGGAACTGGTAAAGAATGTTCTCAATCATTTTTTTGTCATTAATGTCAAACTTGCTACTTGTAAGAATGAAAATTTCTTTAGTGATCCAAATACTATCAAGTGGTTGATTGACAAGGAGGACGCAATCAATAAGCTATAACTAGAACACCTAGAGAAAGGTTGAAGTTACGATGTTGAAATCAAGTAGAAGGATCAGCTAAGCCATTGATGAAAAAGTATATTGATGACAAACACAGAGAATAGGAACATTGAAACGTATCAAAGATGTAAGGTTTTAGCTAAGACATCTGTAAAGCCTAACTAAAATTCATTAGAGAGAAGGTGCCAAGCAAGCTAGTAGGTGTCGAACAGATTCTTAGTTGAAGCTGAGCAAGTTCAACAAGTTCAACTTCAAATGCTGAGTGAACTTCAAGTGCCAAGTGAACTTCAAGTGCTGAGTGAACTTCAGATGCTGAGTGAACTTTAGATGCCGAGTGAACTTCAAGTGCTAAGTGAACTTCAAGTGTCGAGTGAACTTCAAGTGCCGAGTGAACTTCAAGTGCTGAGTGAACTTTAGATGACGAGTAAAATCAAATGCCGAGCAAATACAAGTGCAGCACAGAAATAGATGCCGAGCATCAAAAAACCAATAGTGTCGAGTAACACAAAGATGTCGAGCATCAATAAATCAATAATGCTGAGTTGCTGCATTATTTTGAAAATCGAAGATTCACCAGATCCAAGCTGACAAGGTTTTTATCTAGAAATCTGTGAAATAAATGGAAGATAAGAATGATGAGCTGGTGGCACAAAACACCATGTAGAACATTTTTGGAGATTACAACTAGAGTCTAGACAAAGTTTCTAGAAAAGAGCAAGATATAGGGTAGATACATTGTATCCTACCTAATCCATTTGATACCCTAAAGTTGGAAAGGAAGAATCGAGCGGCAAAGGAAAACCAAATTTCTATTTAAGAAGTCATAAGGTCATGAAGCAAAGAGAGGAGAAGATGGTCAAGCATAAAAGCATGAAGTGCTAAAGGAGGTGCTAAGGAGAAAGAGAGAACAGTTACTCTGTTTCGATAAGAAGACCCCAGATATGATTGCATTGGCATGATGAGTAAGAAGACTCAAGGAGACGAAGCTTGAGAGGAAGATAAGCTATCAGAGCTAAAGTGATTAAAGACAAGAAAAAGGATAGAACTGAAGAGTGATCTAAAATCTGCAAAGTATGTTGTAAGTTGTATTAGATCAAAATTCTATTATTGTTACTCTCTAGCAATTGAAATAGTTAGTTTAAATCCTATGGACTTAGGTTGGTTTAATAGCCATGAGGTAAATCCTTTAACAAGGTGACATTCCAACTGAATGTTCTAAATTTCTTTGATCAGGCCCATTCCTAACAGTTTGGTGAAATCCTCTAACAAGGTCACATTTAACAGTGTGTTGTAAGCCTTTAACAGGGTAGGCTTTTAACAAGGCATCACTTTAGAAGAGTGAGAATCAAGTAGCATGTTACTGGTGGTTTTTTCCAAATTGGGTTTCCATGTAAATCATTGTGTCATGTGTTAATCTTGCATGCTTTATTGTTGCATGTTGATTTACTGTAACTTGCTAATATGGTTGATTTAAGTTTGGATGGATGAAAAGTGTATGGATTCATTAAAAGTAGTGAAAAAGTATTATTAGGGCATTTGGACCTTGGATAACTGATTCACCCCCCCCCCTCTCAGTTATTTTAAAAAATTATAACAATTGGTATCAGAGCCAAACTGTTGTTTTAGTTTAAAGGGACTATAAGTAGGAAAGATCAAAATGTCTAAGAGAGAAGTCCCCAAGCTCAACAAAGACAACTTTGTTGCATGAAAAAGTTTGATGATGCTACATCTTGGATCCATAGGATATTATGTCCAAAATTCAATTATTACTGAACATGTTGATCCGACTGGTACTCTTACTGTAGAAGATATGAAAAACAAATAGGAACACAATCAGACAATGCTAAAAATTGCCTCTGCACTCAACTATGCTAAATTTGATGATATCAAAGGATGTGACACTACATTCAAAATGTGGAAAGCCCTATCAGGCATCTATGGAGGAGATCAGAATGTCCAAAGAGCAAAAAGAGAAAGTATTAAGGGAAAGTTTGATGATATAAAAATGGAAAAAAATGAAAATGCTGCTCAGTATGGCACAAGAATAAAAAAAGTGGTAAGAGAGATTACAAAGACAAAGGCAAGAAGTGTTATATTGTTGAAGAAAATTTGGATGATAATGATGATGAAGTTTTTTATGTAGCCATGAAGGACCAATCTGATGAAGAAGAGCCTACAACACTAGTAACATGTATGAACAAGAATGACACATGGATCATAGACAGTGGATGCTCACATCACATGACAGGAGACAAAAGTAAGTTTGTTAACTTTACTCAATATGATAGAAATAGTGTTATATTTGGTAATGATGCTCCATGTCAAATAAAAGGAAAAGGTTCCATTAAGCTTACAAAAAAAAATTCATGTGATAATGCATACTATGTTGAAGGGTTAAACTACAATTTGTTGAGTGTCTCACAGTTAGGCAATATAGGATGCAAAGAAGAGTTTGGAAACAAAACTACAAAAATCTATGATATTGATGGTAAACTAATAAGAAAAGAAGATCAAACAAGGAGTAATCTGTTTTACCTTGATATGGATGATGTCTTTTGTTTTGTTGCAAAATTTGATGATGAATGGTTATGGCACAAAAGGCTATGTCATGTCAACTTTGACAATCTAGTCAATATTAGTAAAATGAAGAAAGTCAGAGGTTTACCAAAATTGAAGAAGCCTAATAATACCATGTGCAAACAATGTTAGCTAGGAAAGATGACAAAGTCAAGTTTCAAAAGCAAAAACTGTACATCTAAAGAAGTACTTGAGTTAGTTCATATTGACTTATGTGGTCCAATGGAAGTAAAAAGCTATAGAGGAGATAAATACATAATGTTATTTGTTGATGACTATTCCAGAATGATGACTGTTATGTTTTTAAGACAAAAATTTGATGCCTTTCAAATGTTTAAGTGGTATGTGGCTAGAGTTGAAAAGGAAATAGGAAAGAGCTTGAAATGCCTAAGATCAGACAGAGGTGGTGAATTCACATCAAAAGAATTTGAGATATTTTGTAATGATAAAGGAATCAAAAGACAAATGTCAGCTCCCAGAACTCCCCCACAAAATAAAATTTCTGAAAGAAGAAATAGATCTATGATTGACTGTGCCAGAACATTAATGATGGAAAAGATTGTTGCTCTAAAATACTGGAGAGAAGCTGTAAGTGTAGCTATTCATACATTGAACCGAGTACAAGTCAAGAAAGGTACAAATACAAAACCTTTTGAATTATGGTATGGTCACTCACCCAATGTAAAACATTTCAAAGTGTTTGGTTGCAAGTGCTTTATCCTTAAAGATGCTAAAAATGGAAAATTTGATGCAAAAAGTGATGAAGGCATATTTCTTGGTTACTGCACTAGAAGTAAGGCATACAAGTGTTTGAATACTAACACTAACAAAATTGTGGAAAGTACAAATGTAAACTTTGATGAGCATACAGAAGTCCAAGCTGAAGAACCAAAGAGAATGAATGAATATAGAACTTTTGTGTATTCTTATGAAGGAATGCCTATTGATGAGGATGCTATCAATCAAATTGAAACTCAACAACAAATTTCAGTTTTAGTCGAGTCACAACTAGTGAATACCTAGTTGCATTTAGAAGCTGAGTTGCAGAATGAAAGAAATGCACAATCTGATTCTGAAGTTAGTACATATGAAATAGATGAAGAACAACCTGACAACTCAGTACATAGTGACCCTGAATTAGAAAAATCAAACATGGAAACTGTTGGTCTGACTTTTTCTGCAGTAAATTTTTTTCAGTTAAACCATAGAAAGGTCAGATGATCTATGTCTAAATGAAATATAAGGTTTTGGATAAAACATCTTTGAGAAATATTCGCCTTGTAAGCCTTACATTCATCTCTATTTATAAATGGTTGGGCGCGAAAATTTTCAAAATTCAAAAGAAGCGAATATGCTTCCTTATTCCTTGTCCTTTCTCCCGGGTTACCTTTCTTACTGTTTGTCCCAACCGTCAGATCTGATTAGATCTACCGCTGGCGTTATCTCGCTATTGAAAGTTGCATGCTCATTAAGTATAGCGAGATAGCGAGTGTCGAGTTTTTAAGCGGTGGGACCATGAAATGAATGTGCGGCAATCGAAGATTTGCTTATTAATTACTTTATTGTGCAGGTATACTTTGCAATTCGCCATAAAAAGGGGAAGAAGGACCCACTAGAATATCTGACATCAGAGCCGGAATGTTGATTTTTTCCGGAAGTTCCGCCATTTCGCTATCGGAAAGTTGAGGTGCTTCACCGTTAGCGAAGTAGCGAGGCCACGTGAAAATCTTAAAATGATGACATTGCATCTCGCTTGTATCATAATTACACCAGGTGGCATGACCTGTCATGAATACTGTTGTCAGAATCAGTTTTAATTAACGGGAGTAGTTACTGGGTACCCCCTTGCTTTTTCCGGCACGGAATCCTTTAAAGTGCCGAAGCTCGCTACCTCGCTATCGGAAAGTTAAGGTGCTTCACCGTTAGCGAGTTAGCGAGGCCCCGTGAAATGGTAAAAGATCGGCAAGATCTTTGATGACGTGTAATGACAGGTGACTGATAAAATTTGACATGTGCTAGCTATGCAGAAATCCGATTCTCATTAATGCTTACCTGACTAAATGTACAAGAAATCTGGAACATCAGTTTGAAGTGAATCAACGGAGCTCGCTATCTCGTTATGAAGAGTTGCAAGGAAGATAATTATAGCGACATAGCGAGATGGGCCCACCGCCTTCTTTCTTAAGAAGCCCTGTAGCGTATCTTTCGATCATTTCTTGATCCGATCAACGGTTGTCGCCGCCTCGTTATGACAAGGTGCTTGTTCTTTATGCATAACGAAGTAGCGACATGCTGACACGTGTTCTCCGTCGTCAGTAGGTTTAAAGGTAAGCGCCATCAAAAGAAAGAATTATGTACATGGCAAGCTCTCATTGGGTAATATGACTGACATGGCAAGTGTAACTCCTAGTTGTTCTCTTTGTACCGCATGATCGTAGGATCTTTGAAGATCAACGGCGCAGTTTTAAATTAAAAATGTAGTGCCACTCTCTGTATTAATTAGACAAGAAAGCTTCGTCCGTGAGAAAAAACAGAGTATAATACAGAGAGATTGCATCAGTTTCATTTCACGCGAGAAAAGATTTGAAGCCATTCCTGTGCAGAAGCTATTACTGAAAGAAAAGCGTGCCAAGGTTGATAAGAAATTGTCAAGTTATCTGTTCGCTGAAATTTTGCAGGAATTCAAAGGAAAATTGAGACAGAATTCAAGTAAGTAAAACTGCCATCATCTTTGTGAGCTTTTAAGTTTTAAAGAGGATAGCTCAAGATGCCTCCTAAGAAGGGATTTACAGGAGCAGTGAACTACCTGGATAGAAATGTGCATGATGATTTGCTTGAGTTACTTCCTGAGTCCACTGTAGAAACGGTGCAAGTTAAGAGGTTGACCTCACTCAATCCTAGGCTTAGGGTAGCTGATGGATTGTATGATAAGGGTAATTGGGTCCGGGATGCTCAAACCGCCCAGACTGGTTTGAGTCTATTCAAGAAATGGTTTGCAGAGAGAAAGTTATATGCCCCTCATGCCAACATTTGGAATTTTGATCTTGGGAAGCTTGTTGTTCCCAGCGTGTTCATGGATTTTGACTTGCTTGAAGCCATAGCAAAAAACTATGACCAAGCCACTAAGGTAGTGAGGAGAGTAGATGGTGAGGCTTTAGTTACCATCAGTCCCGAGGAGATTAGGAAGGTATTCAGTCTGGGACCCCTCACCATGTATCATGTGCCCATTAATCTGATAGATTTAGAAAAGGAATATATATCCAAGAGGGATGTAGTTAGACAGGGTGCACTGAAAGCCCACATAGGCCGAATTGGAGGCCTCCCAACCATAACATCATCTTCTAAAGAGCCCTTCAAGAAATCATGTTTTAATGCCAGGGCAGTGGAGATATATAGGACCCTGTGCAGAGTCTTCGGAGAGGGCGAAGAAGATTTTATTCCGGTGAGCTTCATGTATATGATCACCCAAATCTCTTCTTTTGGTGTGGAAATAATTTTTGATTTTGCATCTTACTTGGCAAATGAGATCCATCATGGATTGCTGGAGATTGCACAGGGCAAGGTGGAAAAGGTTTGGGGTCAGTATTCCTTACTGATGCATATGTTTCTTTTTAAAGGGGCCACTTATTTTGGTAAGGAAATGGTTTTAAATAGAGAACAAGAAGGGGAAGCACTACCAGTCCAATTATGGAGTGCAGACATGACCTGGGAAGCAGAAAATGCTAGCTTCGTTAGATTTGATAGGCACTTTGCCTCCAAACTAAGGTGCCTCTTATTGAGTGACAATCCCAGAATCCCTAAGGCATTGATGCACCTTATCAGGCCTATGGACAAAACCCACAATCTGAAGGTTTCACATAATTGGGGAGATATTATCCCATATTCAGTTTCAACGGTCATCAGGATCTATGGTTTCAAAGGAACACCCCATGTGTTACCCTATCAAGTACCCTTGAAGGTAGGGATAGCTGAATTTTTGTGGCAGTTGGGAGGAGTGGAGGAGGCCTTTTTGCACAAAAGGGGGACAGGATCAATTTTTCCTACTTGTACTATAGCCCACCAATTTGTGATAACTAAAGAAGGATGGGTCTTTCTCCATAAATTTTTGGATCAATACAAAATGGCAGTGTCTCACTCTCGTTTTTGTGATGCAGAAGGTTTCTTTAACTCTGCCCTTAGATTGAGAATCAAGCTGCGTCCAGTCCAGCATGAATTCTATTTTCCAGAAGATATAATAAGAAATGAATACTCTCTCCATGAGCAAGAAATAAAGAAAGAAAAATGGAGAGTCTATTCAAAAATTTTGGAATTCATTAATTGTTTTGATAAAAATTTCAGTCCTCTTAGTAATGCTGCGAACAATGCAGACAAAGTACATAAACTCATGAGCAATTTCTCTGAGATAATGGAGGTAATGAATGAGAAGAAACAGCATTTTATTAATTCTTTTCCAGATAAAGCCAGAGAAATTATGAGAAAGTTGGGTTTCACTCCCAACATTGGAGTAGGTCCACTGGTGGTACGGAAGAAAACAGGGTATACTATTGTCCGACAGCAGGTGCCCGTTGTGCATAAAGAAAAACAGATTGTTGGATCTTCCAGCACTGTCCTAGAAGAAAGACCCCCTGAACCTTTCCCCAAAAGAAGAAGAATAATAAGGGAGGAAGAATCCCCTGATGAAAGTGGCTCACCTTCTCAAACCCCAATAAGAGTTGAGGAAGAACAACTCACCAGTGAGCAATTCGAACAATTGGGGTCACAAGGAGAAATTTTTGTTACACAAGCAGAGATTGATGAAGGGAACCCTCAGGAAACCCCTGTACCAAGTTTTGAATTAACTACAGCAGATTTCAGAGGAAGGGAATTGGACCCTGTTTTGGAACAAGCCAGTCAGCATTTTTTGTCTGATAACAATTTTGTAAGATCTAGGGCTTTCCATCAGTTTGCGTGGAGAGTAAACATGCACATTTTTGAGCAAAGGTGCAATAATATGAGAGCAGAACATCCGGAAATGGATGAGGCCTCCATTCAAAGTCTAATAAAAGAACAAATGGTTCAAGAGTTCCAAAATATAACCCCTGATGAGGGAAGACAGATGGTAAAAAATGCTAATGTTTTATTATTGCCCAATTGGGACATTGCTGACGCATTAGTTTTTAATTCTGTTTCAAATAATTTAGGGCTTCAGGATCCAAATAAAGAGGAATTCTTGGGTACAGCATTCAGCAATGATCAAGCTGCCCTTGTTATGTGGTCCCTGAGAAGAGGATCCAGAGTTACTTCATCACAGCCTGATGACTCAGGATTGACAGGGAGTATCATTGTAAGAAGAGTTGCTGACACTTCAAATGTACAGGCAGCCCACATGAATGTGGATTATTCTAAATTTGCCCTGGCTACTGCGGAAAGAGAAGAGAGGGAAATGATGGATATGCATAATAAATATGAAGTAGTGGTAGAAGCCTATAATCAAGAGGTAAAAAGGAGAATTGAGTTAGAAAATAGGGTGTCTCAATTAGAAAAGGTACTTGGAAAGAGAAAAATAGGAGAATCCAGTACATTAAGAATTGCATATCCCCCACAGTCATCTGTGGGATTAACCCCTATTATTGAGATACCTGACACCCCTGAAAGACCTCAATTCTATACTGCAGAGGAGTTTGAAGTAGAAAAAACCAAATTACATGAGTGGCAGATAGAATTTAGAAACCAGCAGGAGGAGAAATGGAGGCAGGGTGTAACATACTTGAGGGATAAAATACAATGGTCAAATTTTTATGACCAGTTGACAAGGGTTGTAACCCTCATAAATGAGTTAAATAAAGAAAAGAATGGACTAGATTCTCTTACATAGAAGTGGAGACAGAGGAATAATGATGTTACAATTATTTGTATATCTACAGTTCAAATGCCTTACCATCAGGTTGAGAGGATTTTTGATTTATTAAATCAATTAGATAATTTTGAAAATAAAAGAGATTCTTTACAGAGGAAATTGACACTCTGTTTTTCAAAATATCTTGCTAAGAAATTCACCCTATTTCCTTGTGCCTTAGAATCTGTTGATACAGTAAAGGAAAAGGACAAATGGAAAAAGGAAATGGATGAATTATTTGATAACAGAATAACAAACATCATCAGTGAAACTGGCTATTGGTTTTGGGCAAAGACAAATGAAGAGCTGGTAAAAATACAACTATATTATGCTGATATAAGAAAAGAATTCGATGAATTAGAAGAAAATGCCAATTCTTTAATAAAGATACAAAGAGAAACCCTAAGTTTTGATTGGCCAGATGACGATACCTTCAACAGATGGAAAGATCAGTTTAGTGAACAGATGTCAGGAGAAGATGACGAGGAAGATGTAAGAGTAATTGTTACTCTTGTAATCAGCAATGATGACATAGAAAATCCCCAGGTTAAAGTGATTTTACATGTAACAGAAGATAATGCATCACTTGCAGACCTTATGGGTATGTACTCTGAAGATGAAGAATGATTGTGAAAGCAGATCATAACAACCAAGAAGCATAACAGAAAGGGACCCGCCAAGAAATGCTGTTGTAATCAACCTTCTGTTATTCTTGTTTTTTGTTTTTTTTTAAAAGAAGGGCACCTGTCACCTTCTGTAGCCTGAAGCTTGTTGCATCTCACATTATTTAAGTGAGATCCCAAGGCTAAAGAATGGTCCGAATTTGGTTTTCACTAAGTGTTGGGCTTAGTTCTTTTTTGGTCCAAAACATTTTGGAAAGATATTTATAGTATGCTTTTTGTCAAAATCTCAGAGAGAATGGATGAATAAAAAAAAAGGACTGTGCCTCTTCTCTGAAGGTTTTTCTGGGTTTTTTGTAAAGGATATATCATTTTCAAAGGAAATGAATACAAGTTATGAACTGTCCCCATATCTGTTCTTCTCTGAATTTTGTCTCCCTTTTAATACTAAGTTACCTTGATGTTGTGTGAGTAAAAGCTTATACAATTGATTGCAATTTAGTAAGACTGTACATCCATTTGTTATTGCTGTTAATTCAATGGATTAAGTAAAGGCTTTGATAAATGTGATGAGGTTGCTTGGGTGTTAATAAGGATTCTTGAATGATAAATTCTGGTAAGAATTGCTGATGAAAATTCGTTGCAAGGCAACAAATTAGATCTAAGAATTTACTTGACTCTGAATTCCCAACGGATTAGGCACTGATCGAGCATATTTCAGCCAAAAGAGAAGTATATTATAACTAGCTTTTTCCAAAATACATCATAAAATCAATTTTCATTTATCTTTCCTGTAAGATTTTCAAAGCTGGCCAGCACTTGCCTGCCTAGATTGTTTTAGCTTCATTTAGCCATTGTTGTTGGAAAACATCTGCAGAGCTATAGAAGATTTCTTGGCTATATCTGTTCAAGGGATGTGTTTATCAGTTATTTACTTATATGTTTAAGGATTTAGAGATGAGAATCAAAATGAAACTAAGGATAATTCTCATACAATTATTCCATCTTTGAACCATCCCCGGGTGCACCCGCCTTGGTTTTACAGAGCCAAAAGAGTAGAAAACTGTCTAAGGTTTTATTGAAGTTGGGTCCTAATACTTTGCATATGCAAGTGATAATGAGAATTGGCTATTCTTTAGGTTGTGTATGTACTGATATCTAGGTACTAAGCCTTTTGTCGCCTAGTAGTTTTAGTACTGTTAACATTACCATTTAAACTCCAACAAAATGGCGACTCTGCTGGGGATATTCATAGTGTCAAAACTTGAGAAAACATGAAGATATAAACCCAAGTACCATTGCTACACACTGACACATCCAGCCTATCCGAGTGTCTTATCTAACAAGCAAGAGTTGCAGTCTTACAACATCAGTGATTGATCTCTTTGTGCCGTATATTTGTTCCCGCTCGTGTATTGTTTTCTTTCTGTCAGTAACGAGTGTTATTGTATTTTCCCGAAAAAGGGTGGCGACTCAGTCAAGGTTTTGAAGCTAGTGCTCATTGTAACAAAAGAAAAATATGGCTGACAAGAGAAAAAACACAAGGGCTTACATGAGAGCCAATCCCGATGTATCAATGTACACTGATTTACCCCAAGGTGGTAGGAAGAACCAAAATAAGAAAAGAATAGATCCAAATCCTACTTGGAAGCCTAGAGGTAATGCCTCTGTAAATTCCCATTATCAACCGATAATAGCAAGAGAATCATCTTCGCTTAGTTCTGAATCCGAAAATACAAGACTTTTAGGAGGTATTTTCAGTACCCCATTACCAGATCAGAGAGTTTTTCAAGATAAAGATGTATCTACTATGGGAATTGCTTCACCCAGACCAGGGCCTGTAGCAGATATTAATTGTAGGCTAGGATTCAGGAGTTCATCTGGTAACCTTTTTAATCCCAGAGTAGCCCCATATATAGAACCGAACCTTATAGATCTAGATGATCCTGCTGATTCCGAGGCAACCTCTGCTGATTCTAAAGAAGTGCAATCTGAAATAGGATTTTTGAAGAAATGGATTGCTGAGGAAGAAGCTAAGCGCATCCGTCTTGAAAAAGAAAGGGAGCGAGCCACTTTGGATGCAATAATAGAAAGAGATACTCTGCTAAGAAGGATGGCTGCTTTGAAAGAGCAAAATAAAAAATTAGAAGAGAATATCCCCACTCTCCATCAGGACGTCTTTGGAAATATTGATAATCTAAAAGCTAAAGTTCAACAATAGGAAAAACTCCTAAATCAAAGACAAGAACCAATTATTGCTCAAGTTCAAGCTTATAAACCCATTCAAGTTAATCCAATAGAGCCCACTGGAACAGTTCCAGATAAAGGAAAAGGTAAGGCTGTAGGAATCCGAATAAATGAGCCTCAAGCTATACCGAGCAAATCTATACAACCCTCCGTATCAAAATTAGACCTAGAACTAGAGAAGGCTCGAAAGGAGAAGGAAGACCTTGCAAAAGAACTTGAGAAGGTTGAAAATGAGGCTCAGGCCGCAGAGACCAGAAGGAAAATCCAATTCATAAAGTCTAATTCTGCATTAAATTCATGGCCTAGTTTGTCTATCCCACCTACAAATCCTGCACCAGTTAATGTTCCCATAATCCCGACTTAGAAAGCACCCCAACCTGCTCCTACCTCATCTTCCAATATCGGCACTCAAGTCCCGTTTGTCCCACCATAGCTATCCCAAGTTGCTCTCCTAACTCAAGCTAATGCAGCTAGTACCTCTAACGCTCTCGGTTTCCAGAAGAAACCTATATACCTCGAAAAATATAGACAAATATCATTTGCCGGTATTCCTGGTGCCCCCCATCCCATATCTTTTGATTTAAGGGATAAAGTGGTGAAGTTTTCTGGAAATAATGCTGTCACTGGTGAAGAACATTTGAGAATTTTCATTGACATGCTCAATGATTATGAAGTCGAACATGAGGACATGGTGATGAAATTATTTGTGCATTCACTCACAGAGGATGCAAGGGATTGGTTCAGGAGGTTGCCTGATGATAGTATTACTTCATGGAGCGATTTGGAGAAATTGTTCAAAGAACAATATGGGGACAATACCAATGCAGGATTCATGTTGAATGAGTTCAACAATATCAAGAAGAATCCAAATGAATCCACATTCGATTTTAATGTGAGATTTCAGAAAGGGATGTACAAACTGTTTCAGTTTATGCGGTTAAATGAAGACGTCTGTCTTACAACCTATTTTAATGCCTTTGATAGCAAAATGGCCTACCAACTGAGAGATAAGGATCCTAAAACTCTGAGAGATGCCTATAGAGTTGCAGTGAATATAGAAAATAATAGAAAGGCCTCTGGCAAATTAGGGAGAAGGGATGATCCTAAGCTTTTCAACCCTAAGAGTAATAATAAAAGGGAAGGTGACAAAACATCCATGGGAAAAGGGCATGAAGAACCTACTATAGGCCATGTTTTAGAAATGCTTAAGAAAATGAATCCCACTAATTTCAATAAAACAAATGTTACTGAGAGAGCCCCTGTGAATAACAGCAATTTCAATAGACAGCCTAGGATGCAGAATTACCCTTACACCACCCAATGGAAAGATGGTAAACCAATTCCTAACCAGATCCAAAATATGAAGGATAAGGGTACCCCAGACCCCCTGCAAAGGAACACTGTAAATATGAATGATGATATACCTTGGTGCATTATATGTCAATCACCTCATTCTGCTGATTATTGTGCTGTTGCCCAATCATTCGCCCAAGCTCAAGGAGTGCAAGCAGAAGAAGAAACAGAAGAAAAGAACCATGATGATATAAGTTGCAATATGGCGAACACATCAGATGACTTGATAGATTCTGATTTAGAAGAACCTGAGAACGATGTTACCAGCCAGAGAATTGCCTACCAGTTACATCATCAGCAAATATTTTCAGATGATGAGAAGAATGATACAGATAAGGTATGCAATACATTTTCTGAAGTAGGTTTCACAAACCTAAGAATCCCCTCCAAGGAGGAAATTGATAGAATTACAGCCGAAATGATTTCACAAGTCCACAGTAATTACAATTTGAGAAATAGAGCAATAAGTAATGAGGCAGGAAGGCCATCTAGTATGTTCATCAAAGACACTACTCAGAAGACAGATGATCAACACAAGAAAGTTAGTATAGATGTGTCTAAGATCAAGGAGAACAAGGGTCAGAAATGGGAACCAAAAAAGAAGGTTCAATTTCAGAAAGTTGAAGCAACAAAGACCGTAGTGCAACCAAAGAAATCAGAACCGGATGTTGTCAAGCTAAAAGTGATGCCCACTACTCAAAAGACTCCGATCCCAGGTACTATTGTAAAACCTACTATAGTTGAACCTGTTGATATGATTGCCATGTTATCTCAAATTACTGTGAAAGTACCCTTGTCTGAGCTCTTTAGAATTGAAGAGCATAAAAATAAGGCTTTGTCATGGTTGGGTGGAATAGCAAACAACAATAGTATTGATAATCAAGCGGTAGCCCAACAGACCCCATTAATAATAGAGGACAATGGTATTATATCCCAGATTCCTCAGATGTTCTTAGATGATTCATCAGTTGCGTTCATACAAGATATTGACCCTTTTTTCCTTAGTTTAATCATAAAAGGGAAAACCTTAAAGAATTGTATGATCGATTCTGGAGCTTCCAACACTATAATGCCTTTTAAAGTAATGGAGGCCCTAGGATTGAAGGTGGATACTAAGCAAGGTAGATGCCGAGGGATGGATGCTAGAGAGGTTCCAGTAATAGGTACTATAAATGCCTTACCATTTAAACTGGCTGCATTTCCTGAGGTGGAATTAACCATGTCTGTCCTTGTAGTGGATATACCCCCACATTACGGGATGCTACTTTCCAGAAAATGGAGTGCCGCCATGGGGGGAAGCCTACAGTGTGACCTTACTTATGCCACTTTCCATATAGGAGACAAAGCTGTCAGGGTAAATAGGGAACCAAGGGTTAACCACATCTTAGGTGAAGACATTGACAAAGATACCACCTGTTTCCTAGACACTGGGATTAATGCTTTCAGGGCTGAATTGATTATTCAGGAAGTGGAAAACTTACCTGATATTATTGAAAATGAGGTTGAATGTTGCATGAATTCACCAAAACTGTGGACAATGTTCTTTGATGGGGCTAGTTCTAAAGAAGGTGCAGGGGCAGGTGTAGTCTTTGTATCCCCTGAAAATAACACCTTCAGGTATTCATTCACCTTGAAGTTTGCTTGCACAAATAACATTGCTGAATATGAAGCATTGTTGCTAGGTCTCAAAATGGCCACACATCACAAAATTAAGAAATTGTATGTCATAGGGGATTCTGAATTGATCATCTCTCAGATTAAAGGAACATACTCCTCAAAAAATAGGAGATTAAAACAATATAGAAACGAGGTCTGGGATCAAATAGAATTCTTTGATGCATTTGGGATCTCATGGAGAGATAGAACCCAGAATAAAATGGCTGATCTTCTGGCTAATGTAGCTATCAAACCAAAAGAAATATCATTTGCAGGAATCTCCCAGATTGAGATTCAAAATAGACCTTCTATACCTGACAACATTGACAATTGGCAGGTGTTTGAAGATGACAAAGATATCACAAATTTTTTGCTAAATGAAGACAGATACCATGGGCAGGAGATGGACTGCAATGGACTGATTGAAACCATAAATGGGAAAGAAACCATTTTTGGTCAAGAAATCATGCAATTAAAAACAAATAAGATGCCTAAGGGGTTGGTAGTCTTGGAGAACATTTTTGATAACCAAGACAGAGTGAGATCGGAAATAAAGGACCCCAAGCCGCAGGAGCTAGAAGAAGTGAATTTGGGAACGAATGAAATCCCTAAAAAGGTTTACATCGGCCAAGATCTGCCAGTTCAAATCAGAAAAGCATTGATTGACCTACTTAGAAAGTACAGGCATGTTTTTGCTTGGTCATATGATGACCTTAAAGCTTATAGGGAGGACCTTTTCCAGCATGTCATACCCTTGAAAGAAAATGTAAAACCCTTTAGGCAAAAGCAGAGGCCAATCAATCCCACCCTTGCCCCAAAAATGCAGGAAGAACTGACAAAACTGAGAGATGGCGGAATAATCAAACCAATTAGGCATTCCACTTGGGTTTCAAACCTTGTTCCTGTAAGAAAAAAGAATGGAGATATTAGGCTTTGTGTGGATTTTAGAAATCTAAACATTGCATCTCTAAAAGATAATTATGGCTTACCTAATATGGAAGCTATGTTGCAACAAGTGACCGGCTCTGAATTAATGTCAATGATGGATGGCTTTTCTGGATATAATCAAGTTCTGGTAAAAGAAAGTGAACAGTTCAAAACAGCCTTCACAACCCCTTGGGGAACATATGTGTATGTGAGGATGCCTTTTGGCTTGATTAATGCAGGAGCTACTTTCCAAAGAGCCATGGATGTAGCATTTCATGAATATATTGACAAATTTATGGTTGTGTACCAGGATGATCTTACAGCGTATTCTAATAAGGCTGAAGATCACTGCGAACACTTGAACAAAATTTTTATAAAAGCCCTGGAATATGGGGTATCCCTAAACCCAAAGAAATGCTCGTTTGGGGTCATAGAAGGAAAGTTATTAGGACACATAGTGTCCAAAGATGGGGTAAAAATAGATCCAGAAAGGGTAATGGCTATTGATAAAGTCCCTAAACCTAAAAACGTGAAAGGTATACAGTCCTTTTTTGGCCAGGTTAATTTTCTGAGGAGGTTTGTTACAAATTTCGCTGAAATCAGTAGACCCATTTCAAAAATGCTCAAGAAAGGAGCTGTTATAGACTGGAATGGTGAACCTTCACAGGCATTTCAGGATATAAAGACTGCGATAAAAAATGCTCCAGTGTTGAGGACCCCAGATTATACAAAACCCATGCATATCTTTTCTTTTGCATCATTCCATACTGTGGCTGCAGTTTTATTACAGAAAAACCAAGAAGGGTACGAACAGCCTATTGCCTTTTTTAGCAAATCCCTGCAGCATGCTGAACTGAAGTACGAAATAAATGAAAAACAAGCCTATGCTTTGGTAAAGGCTGTAAAAGCATTCAGAAGTTATTTGGTAGGTGCTACTATTATTGCCTTTGTACCTAGTGCTGCAGTTAAAGATATTTTCTCTCAGCAGGAAGTGTCAGGAAGGAGATGCAGATGGATCAATAGAATCCAAGAATTTAACATTGATATGCAGATAACTAAGTTAGTCAGAGGTCAAGGTTTGGCCAAACTTATGGCCGAAACTAACCTGGAAGCTAATCAGATAAACCTAGTAAATGATGATTTCAGAACTGATTTATGCGACATGGACCAGTGTGACTGGTACATTAATGTTATACATTATTTGCAACACATGGAAGTTCCTCCCCATCTGCCTAATAATGAAAAAAGGAATATTAAATTGCAAGCCATCAGGTATGTAATTGTTCAAAATAACTTATGGTGGAGAAACTTTGAAGGAGTTCTGTTGAAATGTGTTGACAGAGAAAGGGCAAACAAAATTTTGAAAGAAATGCATGCTGGAGTATGTGGAGGACATTACATGGCCAAAACTACTGCGCATAAGATAATGAGAGCTGGTTTCTGGTGGCCCACTTTGTTCAAAGATGCTCAAATTATGGTTAAAAAATGTGATCCTTGTCAGAGATTTGCTGGGAAGCTGAAATTCTCAGGAAATACTCCACTGAAGCCAGTTGAAACTAAAGCACCTTTTCAACAATGGGGTCTGGACTTCATAGGAGAAATTTTTCCCAAGTCCAGTACTGGCTATTCCTGGATTCTGGTTGCTACTGACTACTTTACAAAATGGGTAGAGGCTATCCCTACCAGAAATGCAACGAGTAAAGTAGTAAATAATTTCTTATTGAATAATATCATTTCCAGATTTGGATGTCCACAGAAAGTTGTCACAGATAATGCTATGTGTTTTAGGTCTGAGGAATTCATAAATTTTTGTGATAAATATGGAATGACAAGAACAACGTCTGCCCCATATCATCCACAAGGGAATGGACAAGCTGAATCCACAAATAAAAGCCTGTTGAAAATCATTAAGAGAACCTTGGACGATAATAAAAGGGCATGGGATTCCAAGTTACAGTTGGCAATATGGGCTGACAGAGTAACTGTAAAGAAGGCAATTGGGGTGGCTCCATTTGATTTAGTGTATGGAATTCAAGCTAGAATGCCCCAGAACAATTTGATGGGATTATACAATTACATCCAGTCATATGATGAAGATACTACTGATGAAATGAAAGAAAGAATGAATGAACTGGTAGGATTGACCGAAGCCAGGAGAGAAGCATCTCTGAGAAATCAAAAATTGCAGTTACAAGTCAAAACACTCTATGATAAAAGAACTGTAAACAAGAAATTTGAAAATGGAGACCTAGTCTTAATGTGGAACGCCAGAATTGAAGATAAAGGAAAACATGGCAAATTTGACCCCATTTGGTTAGGCCCATATCTCATTGAGAATACTTGGGGTGAACATTCCTACATAATCAAAGATGTATTTGATAATATTCTTGAATTGCCAGTTCATGGACAGTTCTTGAAGAGGTATTTTTCTTGAAAAAATACTTAGTTTCTTCCATGAACATTAGTTTTAGGTTTTCCCAGCGTCCTGTTTTCTGTAAATCCTTGTACAGTCTGAGTTTTTGTTTTTGTGTGTTGCTCAGTGCTCTCTGAAGAAGTTGTCATTTCCCGGATGTGTGGTCTGCTCTCCCATAGATTCTGAATCCTTGCATAGACTCAAGTAGTCTATCATCCCCAGACAGAGCCACTGTTGGTCTGACTTTTTCTGCAGTAAATTTTTTTCAGTTAAACCATAGAAAGGTCAGATGATCTATGTCTAAATGAAATATAAGGTTTTGGATAAAACATCTTTGAGAAATATTCGCCTTGTAAGCCTTACATTCATCTCTATTTATAAATGGTTGGGCGCGAAAATTTTCAAAATTCAAAAGAAGCGAATATGCTTCCTTATTCCTTGTCCTTTCTCCCGGGTTACCTTTCTTACTGTTTGTCCCAACCGTCAGATCTGATTAGATCTACCACTGGCGTTATCTCGCTATTGAAAGTTGCATGCTCATTAAGTATAGCGAGATAGCGAGTGTCGAGTTTTTAAGCGGTGGGACCATGAAATGAATGTGCGGCAATCGAAGATTTGCTTATTAATTACTTTATTGTGCAGGTATACTTTGCAATTCGCCATAAAAAGGGGAAGAAGGACCCACTAGAATATCTGACATCAGAGCCGGAATGTTGATTTTTTCCGGAAGTTCCGCCATTTCGCTATCGGAAAGTTGAGGTGCTTCACCGTTAGCGAAGTAGCGAGGCCACGTGAAAATCTTAAAATGATGACATTGCATCTCGCTTGTATCATAATTACACCAGGTGGCATGACCTGTCATGAATACTGTTGTCAGAATCAGTTTTAATTAACGGGAGTAGTTACTGGGTACCCCCTTTCTTTTTCCGGCACGGAATCCTTTAAAGTGCCGAAGCTCGCTACCTCGCTATCGGAAAGTTAAGGTGCTTCACCGTTAGCGAGTTAGCGAGGCCCCGTGAAATGGTAAAAGATCGGCAAGATCTTTGATGACGTGTAATGACAGGTGACTGATAAAATTTGACATGTGCTAGCTATGCAGAAATCCGATTCTCATTAATGCTTACCTGACTAAATGTACAAGAAATCTGGAACGTCAGTTTGAAGTGAATCAACGGAGCTCGCTATCTCGTTATGAAGAGTTGCAAGGAAGATAATTATAGCGACATAGCGAGATGGGCCCACCGCCTTCTTTCTTAAGAAGCCCTGTAGCGTATCTTTCGATCATTTCTTGATCCGATCAACGGTTGTCGCTGCCTCGTTATGACAAGGTGCTTGTTCTTTATGCATAACGAAGTAGCGACATGCTGACACGTGTTCTCCGTCGTCAGTAGGTTTAAAGGTAAGCGCCATCAAAAGAAAGAATTATGTACATGGCAAGCTCTCATTGGGTAATATGACTGACATGGCAAGTGTAACTCCTAGTTGTTCTCTTTGTACCGCATGATCGTAGGATCTTTGAAGATCAACGGCGCAGTTTTAAATTAAAAATGTAGTGCCACTCTCTGTATTAATTAGACAAGAAAGCTTCGTCCGTGAGAAAAAATAGAGTATAATACAGAGAGATTGCATCAGTTTCATTTCACGCGAGAAAAGATTTGAAGCCATTCCTGTGCAGAAGCTATTACTGAAAGAAAAGCGTGCCAAGGTTGATAAGAAATTGTCAAGTTATCTGTTCGCTGAAATTTTGCAGGAATTCAAAGGAAAATTGAGACAGAATTCAAGTAAGTAAAACTGCCATCATCTTTGTGAGCTTTTAAGTTTTAAAGAGGATAGCTCAAGATGCCTCCTAAGAAGGGATTTACAGGAGCAGTGAACTACCTGGATAGAAATGTGCATGATGATTTGCTTGAGTTACTTCCTGAGTCCACTGTAGAAATGGTGCAAGTTAAGAGGTTGACCTCACTCAATCCTAGGCTTAGGGTAGCTGATGGATTGTATGATAAGGGTAATTGGGTCCGGGATGCTCAAACCGCCCAGACTGGTTTGAGTCTATTCAAGAAATGGTTTGCAGAGAGAAAGTTATATGCCCCTCATGCCAACATTTGGAATTTTGATCTTGGGAAGCTTGTTGTTCCCAGCGTGTTCATGGATTTTGACTTGCTTGAAGCCATAGCAAAAAACTATGACCAAGCCACTAAGGTAGTGAGGAGAGTAGATGGTGAGGCTTTAGTTACCATCAGTCCCGAGGAGATTAGGAAGGTATTCAGTCTGGGACCCCTCACCATGTATCATGTGCCCATTAATCTGATAGATTTAGAAAAGGAATATATATCCAAGAGGGATGTAGTTAGACAGGGTGCACTGAAAGCCCACATAGGCCGAATTGGAGGCCTCCCAACCATAACATCATCTTCTAAAGAGCCCTTCAAGAAATCATGTTTTAATGCCAGGGCAGTGGAGATATATAGGACCCTGTGCAGAGTCTTCGGAGAGGGCGAAGAAGATTTTATTCCGGTGAGCTTCATGTATATGATCACCCAAATCTCTTCTTTTGGTGTGGAAATAATTTTTGATTTTGCATCTTACTTGGCAAATGAGATCCATCATGGATTGCTGGAGATTGCACAGGGCAAGGTGGAAAAGGTTTGGGGTCAGTATTCCTTACTGATGCATATGTTTCTTTTTAAAGGGGCCACTTATTTTGGTAAGGAAATGGTTTTAAATAGAGAACAAGAAGGGGAAGCACTACCAGTCCAATTATGGAGTGCAGACATGACCTGGGAAGCAGAAAATGCTAGCTTCGTTAGATTTGATAGGCACTTTGCCTCCAAACTAAGGTGCCTCTTATTGAGTGACAATCCCAGAATCCCTAAGGCATTGATGCACCTTATCAGGCCTATGGACAAAACCCACAATCTGAAGGTTTCACATAATTGGGGAGATATTATCCCATATTCAGTTTCAACGGTCATCAGGATCTATGGTTTCAAAGGAACACCCCATGTGTTACCCTATCAAGTACCCTTGAAGGTAGGGATAGCTGAATTTTTGTGGCAGTTGGGAGGAGTGGAGGAGGCCTTTTTGCACAAAAGGGGGACAGGATCAATTTTTCCTACTTGTACTATAGCCCACCAATTTGTGATAACTAAAGAAGGATGGGTCTTTCTCCATAAATTTTTGGATCAATACAAAATGGCAGTGTCTCACTCTCGTTTTTGTGATGCAGAAGGTTTCTTTAACTCTGCCCTTAGATTGAGAATCAAGCTGCGTCCAGTCCAGCATGAATTCTATTTTCCAGAAGATATAATAAGAAATGAATACTCTCTCCATGAGCAAGAAATAAAGAAAGAAAAATGGAGAGTCTATTCAAAAATTTTGGAATTCATTAATTGTTTTGATAAAAATTTCAGTCCTCTTAGTAATGCTGCGAACAATGCAGACAAAGTACATAAACTCATGAGCAATTTCTCTGAGATAATGGAGGTAATGAATGAGAAGAAACAGCATTTTATTAATTCTTTTCCAGATAAAGCCAGAGAAATTATGAGAAAGTTGGGTTTCACTCCCAACATTGGAGTAGGTCCACTGGTGGTACGGAAGAAAACAGGGTATACTATTGTCCGACAGCAGGTGCCCGTTGTGCATAAAGAAAAACAGATTGTTGGATCTTCCAGCACTGTCCTAGAAGAAAGACCCCCTGAACCTTTCCCCAAAAGAAGAAGAATAATAAGGGAGGAAGAATCCCCTGATGAAAGTGGCTCACCTTCTCAAACCCCAATAAGAGTTGAGGAAGAACAACTCACCAGTGAGCAATTCGAACAATTGGGGTCACAAGGAGAAATTTTTGTTACACAAGCAGAGATTGATGAAGGGAACCCTCAGGAAACCCCTGTACCAAGTTTTGAATTAACTACAGCAGATTTCAGAGGAAGGGAATTGGACCCTGTTTTGGAACAAGCCAGTCAGCATTTTTTGTCTGATAACAATTTTGTAAGATCTAGGGCTTTCCATCAGTTTGCGTGGAGAGTAAACATGCACATTTTTGAGCAAAGGTGCAATAATATGAGAGCAGAACATCCGGAAATGGATGAGGCCTCCATTCAAAGTCTAATAAAAGAACAAATGGTTCAAGAGTTCCAAAATATAACCCCTGATGAGGGAAGACAGATGGTAAAAAATGCTAACGTTTTATTATTGCCCAATTGGGACATTGCTGACGCATTAGTTTTTAATTCTGTTTCAAATAATTTAGGGCTTCAGGATCCAAATAAAGAGGAATTCTTGGGTACAGCATTCAGCAATGATCAAGCTGCCCTTGTTATGTGGTCCCTGAGAAGAGGATCCAGAGTTACTTCATCACAGCCTGATGACTCAGGATTGACAGGGAGTATCATTGTAAGAAGAGTTGCTGACACTTCAAATGTACAGGCAGCCCACATGAATGTGGATTATTCTAAATTTGCCCTGGCTACTGCAGAAAGAGAAGAGAGGGAAATGATGGATATGCATAATAAATATGAAGTAGTGGTAGAAGCCTATAATCAAGAGGTAAAAAGGAGAATTGAGTTAGAAAATAGGGTGTCTCAATTAGAAAAGGTACTTGGAAAGAGAAAAATAGGAGAATCCAGTACATTAAGAATTGCATATCCCCCACAGTCATCTGTGGGATTAACCCCTATTATTGAGATACCTGACACCCCTGAAAGACCTCAATTCTATACTGCAGAGGAGTTTGAAGCAGAAAAAACCAAATTACATGAGTGGCAGATAGAATTTAGAAACCAGCAGGAGGAGAAATGGAGGCAGGGTGTAACATACTTGAGGGATAAAATACAATGGTCAAATTTTTATGACCAGTTGACAAGGGTTGTAACCCTCATAAATGAGTTAAATAAAGAAAAGAATGGACTAGATTCTCTTACACAGAAGTGGAGACAGAGGAATAATGATGTTACAATTATTTGTATATCTACAGTTCAAATGCCTTACCATCAGGTTGAGAGGATTTTTGATTTATTAAATCAATTAGATAATTTTGAAAATAAAAGAGATTCTTTACAGAGGAAATTGACACTCTGTTTTTCAAAATATCTTGCTAAGAAATTCACCCTATTTCCTTGTGCCTTAGAATCTGTTGATACAGTAAAGGAAAAGGACAAATGGAAAAAGGAAATGGATGAATTATTTGATAACAGAATAACAAACATCATCAGTGAAACTGGCTATTGGTTTTGGGCAAAGACAAATGAAGAGCTGGTAAAAATACAACTGTATTATGCTGATATAAGAAAAGAATTCAATGAATTAGAAGAAAATGCCAATTCTTTAATAAAGATACAAAGAGAAACCCTTAGTTTTGATTGGCCAGATGACGATACCTTCAACAGATGGAAAGATCAGTTTAGTGAACAGATGTCAGGAGAAGATGACGAGGAAGATGTAAGAGTAATTGTTACTCTTGTAATCAGCAATGATGACATAGAAAATCCCCAGGTTAAAGTGATTTTACATGTAACAGAAGATAATACATTACTTGCAGACCTTATGGGTATGTACTCTGAAGATGAAGAATGATTGCGAAAGCAGATCATAACAACCAAGAAGCATAACAGAAAGGGACCCGCCAAGAAATGCTGTTGTAATCAACCTTCTGTTATTCTTGTTTTTTGTTTTTTTTTAAAAGAAGGGCACTTGTCACCTTCTGTAGCCTGAAGCTTGTTGCATCTCACATTATTTAAGTGAGATCCCAAGGCTAAAGAATGGTCCGAATTTGGTTTTCACTAAGTGTTGGGCTTAGTTCTTTTTTGGTCCAAAACATTTTGGAAAGATATTTATAGTATGCTTTTTGTCAAAATCTCAGAGAGAATGGATGAATAAAAAAAAAGGACTGTGCCTCTTCTCTGAAGGTTTTTCTGGGTTTTTTGTAAAGGATATATCATTTTCAAAGGAAATGAATACAAGTTATGAACTGTCCCCATATCTGTTCTTCTCTGAATTTTGTCTCCCTTTTAATACTAAGTTACCTTGATGTTGTGTGAGTAAAAGCTTATACAATTGATTGCAATTTAGTAAGACTGTACATCCATTTGTTATTGCTGTTAATTCAATGGATTAAGTAAAGGCTTTGATAAATGTGATGAGGTTGCTTGGGTGTTAATAAGGATTCTTGAATGATAAATTCTGGTAAGAATTGCTGATGAAAATTCGTTGCAAGGCAACAAATTAGATCTAAGAATTTACTTGACTCTGAATTCCCAACGGATTAGGCACTGATCGAGCATATTTCAGCCAAAAGAGAAGTATATTATAACTAGCTTTTTCCAAAATACATCATAAAATCAATTTTCATTTATCTTTCCTGTAAGATTTTCAAAGTTGGCCAGCACTTGCCTGCCTAGATTGTTTTAGCTTCATTTAGCCATTGTTGTTGGAAAACATCTGCAGAGCTATAGAAGATTTCTTGGCTATATCTGTTCAAGGGATGTGTTTATCAGTTATTTACTTATATGTTTAAGGATTTAGAGATGAGAATCAAAATGAAACTAAGGATAATTCTCATACAATTATTCCATCTTTGAACCATCCCCGGGTGCACCCGCCTTGGTTTTACAAAGCCAAAAGAGTAGAAAACCGTCTAAGGTTTTATTGAAGTTGGGTCCTAATACTTTGCATATGCAAGTGATAATGAGAATTGGCTATTCTTTAGGTTGTGTATGTACTGATATCTAGGTACTAAGCCTTTTGTCGCCTAGTAGTTTTAGTACTGTTAACATTACCATTTAAACTCCAACAGAAACAAAGATAGAACCAAGATTATCCAAATATGTAAAAAGACATCACCCTATTGAACATATAATTGGTGACAAAGATGCAAGACCAATGACAAGGAATAGACTGAGACATGAATCATGTCTGATTAGCAAATCTAAACCTAAAATAGTATATGGTGCATTACAAAATGATGACTGGTATAAAGCTAGGGAAGAAGAGATTTATCAAATAAAGAAGAAAAAAAACCTAGAGTTTAGTTCCTAGACCAGTTGACAAAAATGTGACACCAAGTGGGTATTCAAGAACAAGCTAGATGAGAATGGTGAGATTACTAGAAAAAAAGCTAGACTAGTATGCAAGGGTTATGCTCAAGAAGACGGACTAGACTATGGGGAAATATTTGCCCCTGTTGCTAGAATGGAAGGAGTAAGAACTTTACTTGCATATGCTACATATAAAGATTTCAAAGTTTATTAGATAGATGTAAAGTCTACTTTTCTAAATGGTATATTAGAAGAAGAAGTCTACATTGAACAACTAGAGGAATTTGTTGATGAGAACAATAGGGATATGGTTTGTAAATTACATAAAGCACTCTATGGTCTGAAACAAGCACCTAGAGCATGGTATGAGAGACTTCACAAGTATCTAGTGCAAATAGGATTTGAAAGAACAGATGATAACAACAACATGTACATCAAAGTAGAAAAAGGTAAGGATATTATTGTATCTAAAATCTTTGTGGATGACATAGTGTTTGGAGGAAAGGAAGTGCTTTGCAAAGGCTTTGCTAACAAAATGAGACATGAGTTTGAAATGTCTGTGTTTGGAGAGATCAAATTTTTTGTTGGATTGCAAGTACATCAACTAAAATATGGTATATTTGTGACACAATCAAAGTATATCAAAGAAGTACTCAAAATGTTTGGATTGGAGGAGTCCAAACTAGTCAGCACACCAATGGCAACAGGAATAAGTTATCGAAAAATGATGAATCAACTGAAGTCAATCAAAGAATGTACAGATCCATGATTGAAAAATTACAATATGTTGTACATAGCAGACTAGACATAGCATTAGTAGTTGGAATAGTGGCTAGATTCTCTGCTAATCCCAAAGAAAATTGTCTCATAGCAGTAAAAAGAATAATGAGATATCTTAAAGGAACTGATAACTTTGGTCTATACTACAAAAAGAATCGAAAGTTTGAACTCAATGTATATACAGATGTAGATTGGGGAGGAACCATTGATGAAAAAAAAAGTACAAGTGGAGGTGCATTATTTTTAGGTAAAAGGCTAGTTACTTGGACTAGCAAGAAACAAACATGCACATCCCAGTCCATTGTAGAATTAGAGTATGTGGCAGCAGCAGCCAATTGTACAAACATTGTGTGGCTCACACATCTATTAAGAGGAATGAAAGAAGAGGTAACAAAACTTGTGATACTATATTGTGATAATACAAGTGCTATAAACATATCCAAAAATATAGTAATGCATGCAAAAATCAAGCATATTGCAATCAAGTATCATTATGTCAGAGAATTGGTAGAAGACAAACAAGTGAAGTTGGAATACATTCACACAAAGGAACAAATTGCAGATATCTTCACTAAACCATTGCCCAAGGAAACTTATGAATATCTTAGAGGCAAGTTGTGGGTAATACCCCTAACCCAAGCAGTTTAAAGCAACAAGGATGCTGCCCTGCATCAATAGGAACAAATCATTGAAATATCAAAAGAATGATGCAAAGGATGATAGTAGGAGTAGAAACTCCAAATCAGTCACAAGCATGGTGATAGAGGGAGAAGACATCAAGAAGCCAAAGCTTATATTTTGCATGATAAAGATGCTACATCTTTGGAATTTATGTCAAAGAGGGAGAAATATGCAGAAACTTGATCAATACAAAGCAAGAGGGAGATATATATGAAAGAGGGAGATTAATGAAGAAACTAAAAGATATATGAGATCAGTAGTAAAGATGCAACAGCCAAGAAGAGTAGCACACAATAGCAGACAACATATACAATCTTGGTGGTAACTAAGTTGATCAATTGATCAGTTTGGTTTTGCCATCAATGCCAAAGAGGGAGATTGTTGGAAATGATTGAAAAAGATCATTGTTGAAATAATCATATGAAACTGGTAAAAAATGTTCTCAATAATTGTTCTGTCATTGATGTCAAACTTGCTACTTGCAGGAATGACAATTGCTTTAGTGATCCAAATACTATCAAGTGGTTGATTGACAAGGAGGAGGCAATCACTAAGTTGTAACTAGAAAACCTAGAGAAAGGTTGAAGTTATGATGTTGAAATGAAGTAGAAGGATTAGCTAAGCCATTGATGAAAAAGTATATTGATGACAGACACAAAGAATAGGCACATTGAAACATATCAAAGATGTAAGGTTTTAGCTAAGACATCTGTAAAGCCTAACTAAAGTTCATTAGAGAGAGGGTGCTGAGAAAGCTAGTAGGTGCCAAACAAATTCCTAGTTGAAGCTAAGCAAGTTCAACTTCAGATGCCGAGTGAACTTCAAGTGCCAAGTGAACTTCAAGTGCCGAGTGAACTTCAGATGCTGAGTGAACTTCAAATGCCAAGTGAATTTCAAGTGCCAAGTGAACTTCAAGTGCCAAGTGAACTTTAGATGCCGAGTAAAATCAAATGCTGAGTAGATACAAGTGCCGAGCAGAAATAGATGTTGAGTATCAGAAAACCAATAGTGTTGAGTAATACAAAGATGCCGAGCATCAGTAAGTCAATAATGTCGAGTTGCTACATTATTTTGAAAATTAAAGATTCACTAGATCCAAGCCAAAAAAGTTTTTATCTAAAAATCTGTGAATTAAATGGAAGATAAGAATGATGAGCTGGTGGCACAGAACACCATGTAGAACATTTTTGGAGATTACAACTCGAGTCTAAAAAATTTTTCTAGAAAAGAGCAAGATATAGTGTAGATACGTTGTATCCTAACTAATCCATTTGATACCCTAAAGTTGGAAAGGAAGAATCGAGTGACAAAGGCAAACCATATTTCTATTTAAGAAGTCATAAGGTCATGGAGCAAAGAGAGGAGAAGGTGGTCGAGCATAAAAGTATGAAGTGCTAAAGGAGGTGCTAAGGAGAAAGAGAGCATAGTTACTCTATTTCGATAAGAAGGCCCTAGATATGATTGCATCGGCATGATGAGTAAGAAGACTCAAGGAGATGAAGCTTGAGAGGAAGACAAGCTATCAGAGCTAAAGTGATTAAAGCCAAGAAAAAAGATAGAACTAAAGAGTGATCTGTAATCTGCAAAGTATGTTGTAAGTCATATCAGATCAACATTTCATTATTGTTACTCTCTAGCAATTGTAACAGTTAGTTTAAATCCTATGGACTTAGGTTGGTTTAATATCCATGAGGTAAATCCATTAACAGGGTGACATTCCAAGTGAATGTTCTAAAGTCCTTTGATCATGCCCATTCCTATTAGTTTGGTGAAATCCTCTAACAAGGTCACATTTAATAGTGTGTTGTAAGCCTTTAACAAGGTAGGTTTTTAACAAGGCATCACTTTAGAAGAGTGAGAATCAAGTAGCATGTTACTGGTGGTTTTTCCCAAATTGGGTTTCCACGTAAATCATTGTGTCATGTGTTAATCTTGCATTTTTATTACTGCATGTTGATCTACTGTAACTTGCTAATATTGTTGATCTAAGTTTGGATGGATGAAAAGTGTATGGATTCATTAAAAGTAGTGAAAAAGTATTATTAGGGCATTTGGACCTTGGATAACTGATTCACCCCCCCCTCTCAGTTATTCTAAAGAATTCTAACAAGTCACCTATTGATCCAAGGTGCAACTTCATTAAAATTTTCCATGCAAAAAAGTGGTCTTTGTTTAGCTTGGGAACTTCTCTCTTAGACATCTTGATCTTCCCACTGCTATTACCTTGAAACAAATTTTCACTGGGCTTTGATACCAATTGTTAGAATTTTTTAGAATAACTAAGACGGGGGTGAATCAGTTATTCAAGGTCCAATAATGTCCAATACAAATTTTTTAGTAAAATAGGGGTGAATCAACAGTACTAGCCCTTTTACTTTCTTGTCAAATCCTTAATGGCATATAATTGAAATTATCATGCATGCGATTAAACATTAAACAATCATGAAAAGTAAACATGCATCACCACATAACACAAAGGATTTTGGTGATCTAGAAACCCTCTTGGAATAAGAAGATAAAACTGGGGTGGGGATGACACCTACAAAATAATTGCACAATTGATTTCAACCACTTTTGATGGTTTTCCCTATTAAAGGTCTGCCCTGTTTAAAGCTTTACACACTATAAAATGTGACCCAGTTAAAGGATTTCTACACGTTGCTAGGACTGTGGCTTATTAGAGGACTTAAGAGCATTCAACTTAGAATGCCACCCTATTAAAGGATTTACATAGAGTTGTTAGGCCCACCCAAGTCCATGGGATTTACAGTCACCTTCTCAAAAGAATCTTTTAACCCTCACTAAGGATCTCCTATCCTTCTCCTAAGGATCTCTTATCCTTCTCCTAAGGATCTCTTATCCTTCTCCTGAGGCTTATCCACCTAGCTGTTAAGATAACCTAGCAATATAGGATTTTAATGTCTAATACAATGGTAAGAAAGTATTAGAAAGATTTTGACCTGATAAAGATTGCAACTCTAACCTTGCAGATTTCAGATCTCTCTTCACTTCTTTTCTTTTCTTGGCTTTTTTTCCTTAAAGTGCTGACAGCTTGTCCACCCTTCAAGAACTGTCTCCTTGAGTTCTTCCACTCATTATGCCAATGTACTTTATGGTCACTTGATCAACTCAAAGTCTTGATGCTCTGTGCTTACTCCTCATTATGTCCTCTTCTTGACACTTCACACTAGCCTTCTCTTGGCTTCTTCACATGACCAATCTTATGACCAACTCCCTCTCTTATGACCAACTCCCTCTCACATACACACTTGATCTTTGACTTGTAACTCCTTATAAAGAAGTTGTGTTCTTCATTTCCTGCTCAAATCTTCCTACTCATCAATTTGATTTAATCTTGAGAAAATGATATTGTTTTCCCTCCAAATTATTTCTTCCAGAAACTTCATGATAAATCCATCAGCATTCGCCTTGAATTGGTTTGCATGGTTTACATAAAATTCTGTGACATCTACTCATCATCCTTATCATCCAACTAATTCACAAAATTCAATGTAACAAACATATCATTACTGATCTGGAAAATCTTTTGTCTTAACAAATAATGTAACAACTTGTCATCATTGATTTACTGATGCTTGACACCTGAAGTCTTTTCCTAAGTTACTCGACACTTGAACAATTAAGCACCTGAAGTTGAACTTGCTCAGCTTTAACTAACAATTTTCTTGGCTCTAACTAGCTTGCTCAACTCTCTCTAATGAACTTAGTTAGGCTTTACAAATGACTTAGTTAAACCTTACATCTTTGATGTGTCTCAGTGTGTCCATCCTCTTAGAGTATGTCGTCAATACACTATTTCATCAATGGCTTAGGTAATCCTTATACTTCATTACAACATCATAACTTCAACCTTTTTCTAGGTGCTCTAGTTACATCTTATTAGTTTCCTCCTCCTTATCAATCAACCAATTGATAGTACTTGGATCACTTAAGTAATTGTCATTCCTACAAGTAGCAAGTTTGACATCAATGATGAAACAATGATTGAAAACACTCTTTACTAGTTCCATTATTCTTCATTCATGATCTTTTTAATCATTTCCAACAATGTTAACTAGGAAAAATCTTGATCAGAGGGAACACCATAGTGGGAATGATGCCCACAAAATGATGTACTAATATAAATATTCCTTGTTAGAGGATGGACCCTATTAGGATTCTATTACAACATTTAGTACATAGAGTCCCTGTTAGGAGATTCCAACCCTATTAGGAGTTGTGCCAACCTTGTTAGGAGTTGCAATACAATGTATGTGCGAAGAGCCCACTACCCAAAATGCAATTTCAATTACAAGAAGAGATCACCATCCAAACAAGTAATTTAATGTTAAGTTCCTCTTTTTTCTATTCTATCAACTAAACCAATCACTATCAGACCTTGTACACTAGGTCACCAACCTTAGATCCAAATATTAAACCTCAAATCACATAATAAAACCTCAGCAATGAAGTTTCTTTCACTTTCACTCTATTCTACTCAAGTTTTAATTCCTCTCTTTGTGCTACTTATAATCACTTCTCATACATGCTCATGATAAAGAAAACTGTCCTTCCTTTATATCAAATCAATAAAACAATTCCCTGAGTCAACTATTACACCTTCTCAATTAATTATTATAGGACCACATTAAGAACACATTACACTTAGTAATAACATCAATCTTCCACCTTGCAACTTGAATAAATTTTTGTATGTGCAATATTATGACGAGAAATCTTAGCCATGACATCACCAACATGTCTTCTTCACATCCTCAACCTTGATTCTTAAAATAAAAATTCTGATAAGAGACATAACGAGTTCAGTAGAACATGCTTCTGTAAGCTCTATCTCAAAATAGACATCACCTAAACTTACATAACTTCTTCCAAACTTAACATTTCTTCACTTAACATTAATTGTATATAATAGATACTAAAAAGTATCTCTCATATCCTCAGATAGTGAGAATACTCAACTATCCATCTGTACCAACTTGATCTTTCTGTTGTTCTTCTGTTAGATACCACAAAAGACTACTATGTTGACATCAATGACAAACTTAGTCATGAATGTAACATATTATCATCTACAATATTCCCCCATAGGAATATCATCAACGTTCATGCTTCCAACACATCCTTGCATACCTCATCTATACTCTTTGGCTTGAGAAATCAAATACAATTCTTGATGTACTATGTTTTTTGTCATAACTCCTTTATATTTTCTTCCAATAATCTAACTAGCATATTGATTCTTTGTCAAATTCTTGTTTAGTGTAGGTGTTGTCATTACAAGTCTTACTTCTTCTCTAGGTTCAAATTTTTGTTCTTCTCTTTGTTTAAAAATTTGAAAATCATTCTACAAATCGTTGGTAGTCTCAAAGAAAACTTCAATATTCACTCTACTAGGTTTAGAATAATCTTCTTCTTCATTAGAGATATAATACAACATTCTTTCTTTAACTCCAAACACTTCATCCACTTTTATACTTGCACACTCAATAATAGTCTTGTCTCTCTAATTAAAACATGTATAAGCTTTTATTTCCAATGAATAACAAGAAACATACCTTCATCTCTTCTTGCATCAAACTTACCAATATAATCCTATCTCTTTACGTAACACTTACTTCAAAAAATTCTGAAATATTTTACTAGGGGTGCATGTCCAGACCATAATTCATAGGAAGTATTTTTTGTACCTTTTTGTGATATACATTTTTTTCATGGTGTATACTTTTTTGTTAACTACTTCTCTCCAAAATGTCTTGGATATATCATGGTTTGTATTTTTTGTTTCAACAATCCCATTTTTCTCAAGAGTCTTAGGTGTTGATAGTTGTGTCTTAATATCACTTTCTTCACAAAAGGTGTTAAAATCTCTTGAAGTAAACTCTCCATCTCCATCTAATCTCAAAAAATTTTATCTTTATTTGAAATTCATTCTCAACTCTATTCTTGAACAACTTAAACTTTTCAAATGCCTCGAACTTCTCTTTAAGAAATTCTACCAACATCATTCTAGTGAAATCATCCAAAAAAATCATAAAGTACCTTTCACCATAGAATCCTCTTGTTTTAGCAGCACCACTCAAATCTATATGAACAATCTCTAATTTCACTATGGTAGTGAATTTATTGTTAGAAAAAGAAACTCTCTTCTACTTAGTCATAACACATTTGTTTCAAACAACATTAGTATATTTCACAATTATATGTAGATCTTTGAAAAAAAATATACTAATAGCCTTCACAATGTTATCAAAGTTTATATAACTAAATCTTCTCTGCCATAACCAATTGTTATCTACTTTTGCAACCAAACAAGTCATCTCTCTAGGGTTCAATTGAAACAAATTACCTCTAGATCTTGTATAAGTACCAATCAACTTACCATCTTTATCCTTGATAATTCATGTCTTCTTGGTGAGTTGCAATTGATAAACTATATTACCCAACTATCCAACACTCAATAGGTTATGCTTTAATCCATCAATAAAATAAACATCATCAATGTTAGTCTTTCCATCAAGAGTAATATATCTTATTCCCTTGATATGTCAATCTCCATTGGTACCAACTCTGATAATCTCTCCATCATGATTATTAAACTTGAAAAACTTATTCATGTCTTTAGTCATATGATATGAACATCCAAAGTCTATAATATAAGAAGATTTGTTTACAACTTGCAAAATTATGGCTTTTTCTTCTGTAATTTCTTTTTCAGGATTTTCTTCTTTTATAGCTAGAAATAGTTATTCATCATGATTCTCACTCTAAATTCTTTCTTCATACTCATCATCTTAATTTTCATATTAAAAATCTCTTGGTATTCTAGACTTGAAATTCTTCTTATACCTTTTCTCTCTTTTAAGACACTTAGAAACATAATGACCAAATTCATTTTAAATATTACATTTAAAAATTCTCTTTCCATTTGGTTCTCTTCTTACAAGTAGGGAAATTCCTTCTTCAATTCTTCTATCCTCATTAGATTTGGATCTATTGCTACTAGCATAGTCTCCACTGGTGCTTGTACTTCTTGATAAAGAAGCTAGATGAACACTCAATGCACTAAAATGTGTTTCCACTCTAGGAAATTTTTCAGATTGCTTAAACCTCACCTATGCTGCTTTCAATATTCCAAGTAAAGTCTCTCTAGTAAACTTCTCGTTACAAGGTATCACTTACTCAATCATTTGTATTGTCTATTTAAATGGTGGTGTCAAGGTTTTCAAAACCTTCCATACAATCTCATCTTCATCTTTAGATCCTTGACAAGACTTAATTCCTACAATAATTTCTAATATTCTACCAATATAGCTTCTCACATATTCATCTTTGAACATTTTAGCATCTTGAAATAAACATATCCAATTTTGTAGTCAGGGTCTTTTAGCATCCTTATCACCCTCAAAAGTATATTCTAAGGATTTCCAAATTTCATGAGATCTCAAGGGATTTTACCTTACTATATTGATTTTAGGAAGAGATGACAATAGTTCTTCTTTGGAAAGCATATTACACATAAATAAATCTCTTTCAACTTCATCGTGATCCTCAAGTTTCCTTTCTTCCATAATCTTCTTTCCATTCTTTGTCATCAACCAATATCCTAGACCCATACATAGTAAATGAGTTTTTATCTTCTCTTTCCAAATTTCATAGTTAACTCAATAAAATTTAGGACATTGTATTTTTAAGTGACCTTCCATTTATCTCCTTAATTTGTTAAGGTTTTTCTTCAAGGACCCAATTCTCTGATTCCAATTGTTAGGAAGTAAAGTCCACCAAGATAACTGAGTGGGGTGGGTGGCGAGGGGGGGGGGGGGGGGTGTGGGAGTGGGTTGAATTAGTTATCTAGCTATTAAAACATTTATCAATCTTATTAATTCTTAACCATGTGGATAATACAATCATCAACCATAAGAAGATATACATATACAATAATACCAGATAGGTTAACTAGGGAAAACTCTAGTGGGGATGGTACCCAAAAAATGATGTACTAATATATAAGTTCCTTGTAAGAGGATGGAATCTATTAAGAGCCAATGAAATACATTTAGTACATATCAGTCCCTTTTAAGAGACTTTGAATCCCTCTTAGGAGATTCTAACCCTGTTAGGAGTTGTGCCAACCCTATTGGGAGTTGTAGAAGGCAAATGGATCCACTGTCTAAAAAACCTTAGGTATAAGAACACCAAACGTACTATCTAATTGATCTTTTTATTATTTATTATAGAATGATAGAAATGAAATAACTTCAGCTCCTTCTATATCCTCTTGACTCAACCAAATCTCTTTTGATCTCAATACCAGATCACCAACTTCACATATTACTTTCTCAATTCGCACTTGCTTGCTTATCATACTTGTCCACAAGGAAAGTAACCTTCCTTTATATCATATCCTCAAAATAATTCCTTGAGTTTTCCTTGAGGCTTTCCTAATTAATTATAATAGGATCTCAATAATATATTATAAAACATTACATCTTTTCACAATTATAAGTCATTGTTAGCTCAGAGTCTTCACAACTTCTCACATGTGTGACCTCTAACCTTGCGCACTTGTTGACATCATTGTCAAGTTTTCTACTATCCTTTTCTAACTATGCTCATCATAATTTTATCCTAGTTAAGGGATATAATACAAATATTAGAAACTACTTATCAAGTGTTTTTTCTTCCTACTATCTTCCTACTATCTTGAATAACTTCTACATGTCTTCAATCCTCTATGTGTACTTGTCCATAAAAACTAGGACATAGTGTAGAATACATTCTCAACTATGCTTTATTTGATCATCAATACATAGTTTGTATGACCTCATTCTCTATCTATTACTCTATTAATATTCATAGAAACAATACTATGTTTACATCAATGATAAACACAATCATGAATGTAACATGTCAATCATGTAAACAATCCAATGCTTTGGATACTTCCCCAAAAGAATACCACCAGAATTAATGCTAACAAGTTCAAAGTGGTTCAAAAGGCTCAAATAGGTTTATAAGTCCAAAGAGGATCAAGGGAACATAAGGTTCAAAGGTTCAAGATCCATAAAATAAAAAGGTTTTGTTTAACCAAACATTGGCTGAGGGATGGGACTGGTTTTAGGACAACTTTGTAGGGTATGGACTTAGGCAAATTTAGTTTCAAGAAGAGTCAAATCTAATTGTTCAAAATAAAATTGAGAACCAAAATCAAGGAGACTCTAAAAAATAATTTAACTAACAATAGGAAAACATAATTACATCATGTAGACTCACTATTCTACCATAATCCAAATTTGTGGCCTTAAATCGACTTCATGAAGCTTGCTAACATGAATTATTTGACTCCTAATTTATATTCCTAAATATACTTAGATAATTTATTCACAATATAATACCAAAGCTTTATAGTAATCATTAGAAATCTTGACCGACAATAGTGTTTCCATTAATGACAATATCTAACTATTTACTTTAAAGAACTTTCCAATGAAGGCATAACCAACAAGTTAAATAAACCCTCATTTGTCTTAAAAGTAGTCTTCCATTCATCTTCTTCTCTAACTCTAATTGAATGATAGACAATTTTAAAATAAATCTTTGTAAAATATCTTACTCCACTCAAAAAATCTATTATATCATCCATTTTAGGTAAAGGAAACCTATATTTCATTGTTATCCTATTTATATCTTTAGAATTAGTATACATTCTCCATCCTCCATTCTTCATAGGTACCAATACTAAAAACTTTCTTTAATTATCAAAACTTTATACAATAATCCTTGGACATTTATATGTAGTTCTTCATCATCTATAAGTGTTGATCTATGTGGTTCTTTGTGTTGATCATAATTATTCAATTGTATATTGTCATTGATGTTACACATATGTTATACTGAACTAAGTTCAGAAGACTCTAGTATACACCGAGCATAAGTTTAGAAGAAGAGAAGTTTAGGGATTCCTATATAAACCAAGTTAGGTCAATTACCAAATGAATTTAGTCTAAAATAGGTTAGATCAGTTACCAAGGAAATCAATGGTTACCAAGTGACCTAGTTTTAGCCAACCTTCAATAGATTACTTTTATCTATAAATTGGTTTGTGCAAGTTGACTTAGTGCATGTAATTTTTTTATTTGAAAGGGTATTCAAGCTGACTTGACATTGTGTTTCATATATATGAAAGTTGAGGTTGTGGATTGGAAAATAAGAAAGTGGATAAGAATATAAGATGTGAATAGAGAAGGATAACTGATTTATAGAACAGTATCCAAGGAGCTACATAAAATATTCAGATTAGGGAGGATCAAAAGGATAAGCTAGAACTATGATCTAAATCTACCATCTAGTTGCTTCACTAATCAAGTCAATCAGTGTTACTCTCTAACAATTGCAGGAGTGAAGAAATCTCATAATAGAGTTGACTTAACAACTAATTTGTAAATCCTCTAACTAGGTGGTATTTCTAGATTGAGGTGTCTTAAGACCTCTAACAAGGCCACTCCTAATAGGGCCACATCTAACAAAATGTTTCGTAATCTTGAATAGGGTTGACTCCTAATAGGGGTCACTTCAGAATAATGAAAAGTTGTAACTAGTTGTATTGGTGGTTTTTCCAAATTTGGTTTCCATGTTAAATCTTGGTGTCTCATGTGTTCATGCTATTTTTTTCTACTTTATCTCTCTGCAACTAAGTTACTAAAGGTTAATACACATGAATATATTAGATTCCTTGGCTAACCGAGTTACAATGAATGTCTAGTTCTAAGAAAGTTGTGAGTTTAAAGGAAGTTTGTAAATACATCTAAGAGATTTGGAATTGTTTTTGTGTTAACTAATTAACCCCTCTCCTCTCAATTACTTCTCTTATATTTCCAACACTTTGCTAGGAAAACTAGCTCCAGGGATAAGATACATACAATGAGTAATGCTTCTAAAAAGACAATCCATCAAGCACATTATCTAAAATAATATCTTGAAATTCTATAAAAAAAGGATTCAATATGGGGTTCATGCTCAAGTTCATGTTTCTTTTAGGACTTCATAGGAATTAGAGAAAAATATACATTCTACTTCTTTATGTCTCCTATAAATTAATTTCCTTCAATTAATATTTTTGATCACTTATACAATGTCCATTATTTGATTTTTCTACCAAAGGAAACAAAACACTTGTCTCTTCCCATTAGAAAAAATAGTATATTGATTATAATTTTCCATCATATGAATCTTGTCTATCATACTGGCAAGCTCCTCCTAAAAAAACATGACAACAATCCATATTTATAATATAACACAAGACCTCATCATAATAGTTCCCAATCTTGAATTTCACCAGACATTGCTACTTACTGGTAACTTATCTTCATCCTTGATCTAATCGATGTGATAAGGTTTAGGGTGCTTCAATCATTTTAACTACAAATTCATAACCAATTCCTTAGATATCAAATTAATTGAAAACCCACTATGACTAATCACTTTGCAATATTTTCTCATGACCTTAAATCTAGTTTTGAAAAGACTTCATTCCAAAAAGTTCATCTAATCATTAGATTCTTCCTTCTTTAGGTCCATTAGGTGGGTTATATGTATCTTCCTAATTCAAAGCATTTCTTTTGTTACTACATGTCTTCTTGTTATAACTAGGACATTCAAAGGTTTTGTGACCATCTTGTCCACACTTAAAACAAGTTCCTTTAAACCATGATTTATCCTTTCTCTTATTGTTATCATTATTTGTAGTGTAGCTAGTATAATTACCTCTAGAAAAGTTACCTTTTCCTCTATAAGCACTATCTTCTTTCCACATTTCTTTACCTTTTTCTTGAATTTAACTGTAAGATATACTAATTTCCCCATAACATCTACCTCTTCTTCTCCTTACTCTACTTCATCTTCCTCCATGTCTTTTTTCATATTTCCTAGCTAACATTTCGTCACCTTTCAAAGCAAACTAATATGCTTCTTCCATATTGTCCATTTCTGCTAAGCTAATCTCATCATGTATAGAAATCCTTACTTCATTTAGGTACCTTGAAATCTTCTCCACTTCATCATCAACATGTCCAACTCTGATGTCCAACTTACAAAATTCTTTAGTCTACTCATTCATAGTCATGGCATTTTGCCTCAAGTTTTTCATTTAATTCAACAAGCTAACTATATAATCAGCATGGAGAATTTTTCCTTTCAACTTACCAACAATCTTACCCCATGTCATAATATTTTCCTTTACTCTTCTATGTCTATCAGTTTGTAAATGTTTTCACCATAGAGATGCATTTCTTCTCAACTTAGTAGCCACTATCTTCACTTTCTTATTAGCAGGAGTACTCTCATGCTCAAAGTAGTTTTCCATTTCAAAGATCTAATCCAACTAGACATTAGAATCAAGATTTCCTGAGTAATTAGAAGGATCAAAAGGAGGTATATAATTCTCCCTAGTTAGAGATCTCAAAAATATTTCATCAACTTGTTCCAAATTAGGATCAAGATCTGCTATAATTTTTGCTCCTTCATCTCTAACATCTTCAATAGGTCTACCTCTTCTTTGGGTTGTCTCAATAGCTTCAAGCCTAGCTACAATTTGTCTTAACATTTCCATATCTTGATAAATATCTAGATTTCCTCTACCTTGAACTATTTTTCAACACTAGTTCTTCAAGAATTATCTCTTCATGTTATAGGTTGGAAGCTAATTCTTCCACCCTATAGCCAATTCCAAATTAGGTCTCCATATGATCTCAAACTTCACTAGCAAAGAACGTTTCTCTAATACCACCAAACATAATAAGAGACAAGGAGGATCTGAGGGATGCATCTAAGAACCACTTTCTAGAGTAAAGCATGAAAGCATGAGACAAGGAAGGATATAAAGCAATAGTATATGCTACCAATATGTACATCCAATAATAATTTGATTACAATGTGTTGAGAATAAGGCCTACTTGATTGTATAATTGATAAAAACATAAAATCAATCAACAATCTTAAGAGCTTAAGGAAATAACCTCTTGATTTATTCTAAGTTATCCATGCTCCCCTAACTACAATTATATCCAAATATATAGCCATCAAGACACATAGGTTGCATAATAGATACAATTATTCCAAAAAATATATATTTTCCCAAAAGAAAATTAGTGACCCAATGAATAAGAAAAAATAGAGAAGTGAACTTAGAAATAAGTCCACATGTGATCCAATAAGTCATTCTTAAAGCTTTGGGAGCTCGTAGATCCATATGAATTTTGTTGATGAAAATTACTACACATTACTCAATGTGACAACTAGGAACATGCTGCGAGAAAGAATGAAGGACAAATTTCAAGTGAAAAAACATTAAGATCCATGATCATAGGCAAGAAATCCATAATAGGTCAACATTAGGAAGTTGTATTTGCAAATGAAAAAAACAAAAACAGAAAGGTTGCTCACTTGACCAACATACTAAATATACGAAATGAGGAATATTTTTTTGTTTGACATAAGTTTTCCTAGAGAACCCAAGATACTCCTACATCTCATAACCACACTACAAATAGTTTATCAATTTTCTTCGTGATGAAAAGTAATCCTTAGTCTAGTTAGCATAGACAATGTGATAACTAGTACTTTCCAAAAGTTATTATAGACCATATTTAGAAGTTTTGCTACTTATCTATATTTTTCCAATTTATTATTCCTATAGAGGTTGGAACTCAGATTATTTTCTATAGCCTATATTTTTAAATCAATAACTTGACCATAGTTAGTTGTAATGAACCTTACCAATAGGCCACTAAAAAAAAAAACCCTAAATTTAATACACTGCTGAAAGTATATTGTTGAATAAAAGAAATTGTTCTACTTAAATAATTGATGTAAAATAGTGTCAATGTATTCATTCAATGATAACCAAGTGTTTTTACATATGATATGCAATTTTTAGCATCAAAACATTACAACATGGCACATTATAGACAAACACTAATTGGCTAAATTGAACTGAGAACTTGTTATAACTACAAACTGAAATGAAGAACCTAGATTGATAAAATACTGGAGACTAAATGCTGAAGATGATATGATGAAAGCGCAACTCCAATTGAAACTCCAAACTAGTAATTAAGCACAAGTGAAAGGACTGAAATATCCTTCCCATAGCTGTAATAATTCAGGTGATCTTTCACACCCTCAAAATTGCGTACCAATTGAGAGTTTTCATTCTCAATGGCCAATTGTGACTACTTGCAGAAACCTTAGGCTCCACAATGCACATCAACAAATATCAATAGTAAATCTCAATGATAGGCAATGAGTCCTCAATGCCTATTTATTCTTTTTTCCTTGATAGGTTGGCCTCCTTTTAAAAATTTTCTCTGCTTCTTCCAACAACCTCTACAACATTATTTTATTTAATGACTTTATAAAATATATCACTTTATTAAATTAATTAAATATAAAGTTACCTTGTAATATATTTTTAATTGATAACTTCATAAATAATTAACTCCTCCAAAATGGGGACATTATAGGTCTGCCCCTCCTAAAATTTCTTGGCCTCAAGTAATCTTAATGTTGGATCCTACAAAATCACTTCTCCCTCCCAAGTAACATCTTCAACAAGTAAATCTTTCCACTTAACCAGATACTCTTTGATTACTCTCCTACAAAGCTTCTTCTCTCTACCATCCAAAATGGATTCTGGCACTAAGATCAATTTCCCCTCATCATCCAAGGGAGGTAATACTATAGAAGGCATCACATTCTGACCCAAAAACTTTTTGAGGCATGATACATGAAACACATTGTGCACTCTACTATCTGTAGGAAGCTCCAACTCATAAGCCACCTCACCAACTTACCCAATGATCTTGAATGGTCCATAATAGTGTGGCTTAAGCTTCTCTACACCACTCTTCTTGAGAGTGGACTGCTTATATGGCTACAACATGAGGTAAACCATATCATTTACCTCAGAACTACATTTAGTCCTCTTCTTGTCTGCATATTGCTTTTGCTAGTTCTAAGCTCTAGCAATGTTGACTCTAAGAGTAGCAACTATATCCTTACTTTCCTATAATAGTTCATCTACATGAGGTACTAAACTATCTCCCAACAACAAATCTAAGAAACTAGGTGCCTCATAACCATAAAATGCCATGAAGGGTGTCATTTTTATAGTCATATGGTATGTAGTATTATAACAATACTCATAGAGATATATCCATTTGACCCAAGGTCACTGTTGATTTACCACATAATTCCTCAAATACTCTTCCACCCATTTTTTTACAATCTTTGTTTGACCATCAGTCTATGGGTGATAACTAGTGCTAGGTGTAAGCTCAATGCCATACAACTAAAATACCTCCTACCAAAAGTGACTCATGAAGAGGCTATCCTTGTCACTTACAATGCTCTGAGGCAAACCATGTAATTTGAAAACCTCCCTGAAGAAGACCTCTGCTAGCTAAGTTGCTAAGTATGTAGTAGTGATAGGGAAGAAGTGAGCATATTTTGTTAGCCTATCCACCACCACATAGATACAATCACACCCCTGGGCCTTGGGCAAGCCCATGATAAAATCCATAGAGATGCACTCCCACTTCTTGTCAAGAATAGGAAGTGGTTGTAGGAGCCTTGCTAGATAAGTGTGCTCTTGTTTGTTCTACTGGAAAACATGAAATTCATGCATGTACTACAAAAACATCAGCCTTAAGTCCCTTCCAAGTGAATCACTCCTGTACTAACCTGTAAGTCTTGAAATACCCAGGATGGCTTACTATAGGTGAATTATGGAATGCTCTCAAAATTAACTGATTCACTTTCAATCCTGGGACTAAGTAAATCATGTTCTTGTAAATGATCAAATCATCTATGAGAGTGTACTTGGTGTCGATCATTGTTCCCTCCACTATATCAGAGGCCCATGTGTCTCTGGCATATTTTTCTACAATCAAGTGTCACCAATCCTCTAATATCTGAATCATAGAAGTGAGGTGTAGCCTACAGGATAAAGCATTTGCAAAAATATTCTGTGCCACTTTAAGATATGTGATATCAAAATCATAGGCCTATAACTTACTCACCCACTTCTACTGATGATCATTCAGGTCCCGCTGTCCCAAAAAGTGCCTCAAACTATTATGATCAGTTTTAATACAAAATTTACTGCCCACAAGATACTGTCTAAATTTGGCCAAGTTATGCATGATGGCCAACATCTCCTTATCATATATGCTAAATGATCTCTTAGGCCCTCTTAGTTTCCTACTCTCACAAGCAATAGGATGCTTGTCTTGCATGAGTATAACACTAACTCCCTCTCTAGAAGAATCACATTGAAGCTCAAATGGCTTTGTGAAATTAGGCAATGCTAATACTAGGCATGTAGTCATTATTTCCTTGAACTGCATAAAATAGTCTTGTGGCTCCCGAGTCCACACAAATTCCCCTTTCTTCAAAAAATCTATCATGGGTGCTGCATGTCATGAGTAACCACTGACAAACCTATGATAGAATCAACATAGACCAAGGAACCCCCTTAACTGTGTAAGGTTCTCTAGTGGTGGCCAATCAACAATAGTGTGGATCTTTTTAGGATCCATTTGCACTCCTTCTGCATTAATGATGTGTCCAAGATACAATAGTTCTATCATTCCCACATCACATTTGGACTCCTTGGCATACAAGGACTCCCTCTATAAAATGCTCAATACTCTCTCCAAGTGCTCTAAATGTTCCTACTATGTCCTACTATAGATCAAAATATCATCAAAGAACATTAGCACAAATTTCCTCAAATGATGGTGGAAGACCTTGTTCATAGTGGACTAAAAAGTGGTAGGTGCATTAATCAAACCAAAAGGCATGAATACAAACTTGAGGTGCCCACAATGACATTTGAAAGTAGTTTTCTGAATATCTTGCTCTCAAACTCTAATCTGGTGATAGCCTAATCTCAAATCAATTTTTGTGAAATAACAAGCCCCATGTAATTCATCTATCAACTCATCAATGCATGGGATGGGATCCTATTCCTTATAGTTCTCTTATTCAACACCCTATAATCAATATACATTCATAGAGTACCATCATTTTTTTACCAAAACAACAGAAGATGCAAAATGTGACTTACTTGGTCTAATGTGTCCCATTACTAGCAACTCCTTGATGGTCCTCTCAATCTCATATTTGAGTCATTTTGTGTGCTTCTATGGTGTGATCATGATAGGCTTAGCATCTTCCTCCAGATCAATAATGTGCTCAATGCCTCGGTCTAGTGGCCTGCCTGGTGGAATCTCACTAAATACCTTCTCATACTTGATTCTCAATTTTTGAATATTTGGATGATATTAAATCTTATGTTTCTCCTCCTAGGTAGGCATCAAGGCACATATTTCCTTTCACTCTATATTATTATGCCTGGCTAATCTCTCCAACCACCTAAATGAGATAGTCCTGACATCACTATTACAGATAGCCTTCACCACATGTGTCCTGCCATCCTCCTTGAATCATATCTCCATATCCTCTAATATTAGGGTAACCTCCTTCAAATAATGTAGCCACTGCATCCCAAGTACTATGTCCATGTCACCCATGTTGACCACATGATATTTCACCTTTAACTCATAGTTGTTTAGGCGCAAAGGTAGATCTCGCACCATCCTATCATAGTGAAGAGTATATCTATCAGCTACCTTGACTCTCAATCCTTTGAACTCCTTAGTAATGAGTCCATGCCTCTCCACAAATTGTGCATCAATGAAATTATGTGTGGTACCTATATCCAATAGAGTAATAACCTTCTATCCTACCAAGACTCCCTAGAGTCTGAAAGATCCCTCTCTTTGAATACTAGACAAACATGCCTCTTGTAAATGTAGCTCTAGAGCCTCTTTTTTCTCAGCACTATATACCTCCTATTCATCCTCTACCTCATTAGGATCATCATCATGGCACTTTGAGCTGTCTAAATTTGAACCCTAATAATAAGCCCACATCGCCTGGTTAGCCTTCCCCATAGGCCTCATAGGACAATCATGACCAAACTGATAGGGACCTTTGCAAAATAAGCATAGCTTCTTCCTATGTAGGTCATTAAGCATTTCCTTATCCAAAGGTACAACTAACTTTCCTTTTGAGTCACTAACCTTCTCTTTACCCTTGCTGAATTCCCCTTTGTTATCTCTAAATGACGAAGAACCCTTCGAACTAAACTAGTTTGCTAGAGCTGCAAGTTCCATACTGCGGGCTTTCTTCATGGCTTCCTATAATGTAGGAGGATCAAAGGCCTTTACCCACCCCTTGAGTGGTTCAGTTAATCCCTCTGTGAATAAAATAACTAGCCTCCATTTTGAAATGTCAGGCACCATCACTATAAGCTTCTGGAAGTCATTGATAAACTGTTCTAAGCCTCTTGACTATCTCAATTGGGCTAACTCCTAAAATAAACTTCAGTATTTATTTTATCAAACTTTTCTATCAATCTATCAACAAACTCCTAATAAGTGGTGATCTAATTGTGTTGCAATGTGATCATGTCATGTGTCCACCAATCATGTGCTACCCCATCTAAGTGTAAAGTGGTATACTTGAGTGCTTCAAATTATGTCATAGTCTTCAAAGATAGGAAAGTCTACACCTTATGAATCCAAGCATGAGAACTCATTTTTCCACTGCCATCAAATGTGGGTAATACCAACTTGTTGGTGATCTATTGCAACTCACTGTGTTTATCTACCTGCTTCTACCTAGTAGCTCTATAGTTCAAGTATCTATCAAATGTCCATCCATCTTGTACATATGCTAGTAATAAATCCCACTCATCCCTCACTTTTTCGAGTTTATCTACAATATTTGTTACCATAGCATCAGGTGTGCATGCTGGAGTTTCTTCCCTGAGTGTAGGACATGTGGGTCTGTCAGTTATTCTAGACCGTGTCCTATGTTGTGATCCTACTATGCTCTTGTCATCCTAGTCATTATTATGATTATTTCTCCTATTTACCCCAATCAAATGTTGCATCATAACCATCATTGCTTGTGTACTTGCCTCTATTGACTATAGAAGTCTCTCTTGATGTTGTAAAGTCTCATCATCTCGCATAATTTTGGGTGGGCTTTGAGAATGTCTCTTAGCCATATTCTCAGTTATGATGGTTCCTTGTGTAAATAGAACCCTTTTTTTTTTTTTTAAACTTTTGTAAACTAAATTGGCTGCATAAACCCTATCAGGGTGGTAGTAAATTGTTGTGATACCACTGTAATGACTCTTACCAATAGGCCACTAAAAAAAAGCCCTAAATTTAATACTTTGCTGAAAGTATATTGCTGAATAAAAGAATTTGTTCTACTTAAATAACTGATGTTAAATAGTGCCAATGTATTCATTCAATGATAACCAAGTGTTTTTACATATGATATGCAATTTTTAGCACCAAAACATTACAACATGGCACATTACAAACAAACTCTAACTGGCTGAATTGAATTGAGAAATTGTTACAACTACAAACTGAAATGAAGAACCTAGATTGATCAAGTGTTGGAGACTGAATGTTGAAGATTATATGATGAAAGTGCAACTCTAATTGAAACTCTAAACCAGAAATTAAGAACAAGTGAAAGGACTGAAATATCCTTCCCATAGCTACAATAATTTAGTTGATCTTTCACACCCTCAAAATTGCATACTAATTGAGAGTTTTCATTCTCAATGGCCAATTGTAACTACTTACAGAAACTCTAGGCTCCACAACGCACATTAACAAATATGAATAATAAATCTTGATGATAGGCAATGAGCCCTCAATGCCTATTTATTCCTTTTTCCTCAATAGGTCAGCCTCTTTTTTAATTTTTTCTCCACTTCTTCTAGCAACCTCTAGAACATTATTTTATTTAATGACTTTATAAAATATATCACTTTATTAAATTAATTAAATATAAAGTTACCTTGTAATATATTTTTTAATTGATAACTTTATAAATAATTAACTCCTCCAAAATGGAGACATTACATTAGTATAGAGAAAATAAAGGTCAATACAAATGTCATTGAGTAGATTACTAGTTCAAATCATAGTTATAATATTTGCAAGGAAAACTTGATGATTACAACTCTAAGATTACTGAATGAGAAAAAGTTTCAAAAAATAACATTTATGTATCATGATTTTAAGATTTTTGTTATTATCTATTGATGTGTATCCTTTGACAAAAATATATTACCTTTTACATTGGAAAGGATTCAAATATAGTGAAATTTAGTTTCATACTAGTATATGTATTTTTTGGTTATAATCTTTGGTCACCTATGAATTGATACAAGGATTTATAGTTGTCTTTCTCTAAATGAGTGTATCTATTTTTTCTACTCTTGAATTGATATTTTTAGCTATTAACAATGTAGACTATTGTATTAATTTTAACTTATTTTCAACTGAATATTATATTCATTTTTTTTGAATCTAATGTTAGACTAATAGATTATTTGAGACATTCATAGGCTACATGGATTTCTCTTCTATGATATTACATATTATGGGGCAATGTGTTAAAATGCCATTAAACATATGTCAACAATTACAATCTTCAAAGTTGGGAAAAATATTTTTCTCTAAAAATACATTACAAATTATTTGTTATAATTAGAAATATAAAAATATAATGTAATGCCCTACCTAGAGATCCTTAGAACAAGGATAGATAAAAACCAAACAACTTTATTTGAACAAGTATGAAAGCACAAGACAACCATCATATGTAGATCATGAAGTTTGCAATGGAATACTAACCAAACAAAAAAACACCAAAGATCTCCAAGCATCATTGTAGAAGTTGAGAAAACCAACTTCATAGATCCTCAAGAACACCTGCATGCAATAATCCTATAATGAAGAGAAGCCAAAAAAATGGAAAAATTAGAGCTTAAAAGTTCTCAAGAATGTAAGAGCGAAAATGTATTCTAAGTTATATAACAAAATACAAAAGTTCAACCTTTTAAGGTGAACAAAATCTTAAAGGAAAAAAAACTAGGTTTGCACATTATAATTAATATAAAATATTAATTATATGCACCTAAGAGAGCTAAAGCAACTAGAGTAATAAATAACTTACACTAACACCGCCCCTTAAGCAAAGCTTAGGAGGAAGCTAACTTAGCAAAGCTACGAAAGCAAGAAAATGGGTCCCAGCAACAAGGCCTGATTAGGTTCCCAATACAAGGAAATCTTTGTAAATCGGAGACAAAGGAGAAAACCCAATGGGAAAAATCCATCTCCAAAAAGAGATGAAAAAATAATAGAAAGAAAAATGGCTCAAGAGACTCTCTCAAAACCATAAACAACCCCCCCCCCCCCCCCCCCCCCCCCCCCCATGAGAGAGAGAGTAGACATCAAAGCCCCACTAGAATGAGGAAGCCCCTATAGAAATGAACAAACCAATGGAACTCCAATGTGGAAGAAACAAGGGCATAGAACAAGGAAACCACTGAATGACAGGAAGGCCTAAATGATGCTCAAAGGAGTAGACATGAGGATCTTGAAAAGGAACCCCAATGAAAGTGTACTGACACTGTCATGAAAGAGGAGATGAATGTCCTCTATAGAATCTACAACAAGTGCTCATGAAGGTTTGATGAGTGGAGTAGGAGGGTCTAGTAGAGTTGAAGAAAATATTTTTTTCTTCCATACCAGGGCCCTGTTGGTTTTCTCTCCATAACTTGAGCATATAGACGTATTTTTTCAATCTGAAAAATGAGTTGGAAAGCTAGTTTTGAGATAGAGATATTTGTGTGGGTGTTTTTGAGATTTGATGCAGTTTGGTTGCCTATTTTGGTAGTCAAAGCTGGATGTTCTATTTTGCACTCTGGGAGGCGTATCTTGAGCATCTGATCTCCAATTTTGGACTTCTTTATATCGTTGGAAATTTGTTTTCATGCTCTTTCTAGTGATGCTAGTTGTTGTTCTAGATTATACTTCAAGAACTTTTTATTCAGTCTTATTTGTTTTTGCATTCTTGTGGATATCTTGGCTGCTTCAATTTCAAGGATCAATTTTGTTGCTTCAAATGCTTTTTTTTGGGTTGTACTTTCTATTGTATCATTCTTATGCTTTTTTTTTTATCATTGTTGATATTCATTGTAAGCATCTTTATGCAAATGCACTTAGATAAAGTGTCACCCTTGCATTTTGGGATCCTTTTCATCATTTTGATTCATTGTACTCACACTATTTCATAAAGTGCCATGAGGGGGATAGTTGTTTTCCATTTTGTGCCCTCTTTCTCTTTTGCCTCATGTAGTTTTGGTGACATCTGCCTTTATGGGTGTCTGTATCTCACTCTTGATGTATTAGGTTCCTATGTTGTAGGAGATTTTTGGCCCACCTTTTCAGTTTCCTATCACCTCACCTTGTCTGCATTAAGGGGGGGTTATATTGTGCGTTCTAATGCTTCCTTGGTTCGATGGTTCATTAGTGTGAGCTATCTATTTAATACCTAATCCTAAATACTAGGTGATTGCAGTGGCTGGCTACCTATGCATTTTGGTGAGATGGATCATCTACCATATAGACAAGCTCGGTTCATACCTTCTATTTCCATGGAGGTTCTATAGATCAGCTTTTTTTACAGAGTTTTGTGGCTTTTCATGCTTCAATGGTTCTCTTCATGATCTCTCTTTATTGCTTTCTTATGGAACATTCTTTTCTATCTCTTTTTGGAGATTTCATAGAGATTTTTTTGTATTGGGTACCTGATCAGGCCTTGTTGCTAGGACCCATTTTTTTGCTTTCATAGTTGTGCTAGGTTAGCTTACCTCCTGAGCTTCACTTAAGGGGGGGGGGGGGAGGGGGGGTGTTGGAGTAATTAGTTGTTTTCACTTATTAATTAAATCACTTTGATTTAATTAATTAAGTTACCTATTACTCTAGTTTGCTTAAGCTATCTCATAGGTGCATATAATTAATATTTTATTAATTATAATGTGTAACCCTAGCTTTTTTAGGCTTTAGGTTACCCTTTTCAATTTTTGATCTCCTTTATAAGGATTGATCTTTTTGTAAATTCAAGATTCCTTTGAATAATATTTTTCTTCTTCGTCTGAGTTTTTCAAATCAAACCCTTGCCTCTTCTTGTCTTTTTCTTCTCCATGATAGGTTTTCTTGGGCTTCATGGATTTGTTATGCACTTTTGTTCAAATCCTACATGTGTCAAAGAAGTCAACTCTACATCAAGTCTTGTAGGGATGTGGTAGAAACAAAATAGATGATGAGTGTATTTTTTTTATACTCTCAAAGTTATGAGGATAGTATCAGATCTTTTCTTCCACTTTCTACTCCATTATGGATGCCTTGGGTAACAAACATCAGATGCCTTCTTTTGAGATATTTTGCGACAGGTTAACTTGTGAGCAGTCCAAGCTCTGATACCATGTAGAAGTTGAGAAAACCAACTTCATAGATCCTCAATAACACTTGCATGCAAATATCCTACAATGAAGAGAAGCCAAAAAAATGGAAAAAGCAGAGCTTAGAAGTTGTCAAGAATGTAAGAGCGAAAATGTATTCAAGCTATATAACAAAATACAAAAGTTCAACCTTTTAAGGTGAACAAAACCCTAAAGGAAAGAAAACTAGGTTTGTGCATTATAATTAATATAAAATATTAATTATATGCACCTAAGAGAGATAAAGTAACTAGAGTAATAAATAACTTACTCTAACAATCACCACTGACCAAAACATAGACAAGAACACAATAGAAACCAACCATGTCTCACACACATTGATGATGCAAAGAGAAGCATAACTCAACTACTAAACACCATGCTGAAAGTAAAAAGTTGACTCCAAAAAAATTGGCTAAGTCTAAAATCTTGAAGCCCTAAAATTTCCTAGAATCTTTATCTTAGCTCACAGAGGTCTAGAACCTATCTCAAAAGACTTGTCACATATATTAAAATATATCTGAAGTATAAGGAATTAAATATACATCATCTTATACTTCAAAAATATATTCTAAACCTCATAAGAAATCTATTTTGAACTAGGAAGGTCTAAAACATAATAGGGTGTCCAAAACCAACTTTCAAAATTTTCCTAGCCAAGCCTAGATACACCCTATTTTTTGCACAAGAACAATAGACTAATAATTCTCACACAAGAAAGTAAAACATGCCATATGAGAAACTACTATCCACATGAGGAAGTCCACCAAATAGCATGAGAATGCACTTGACCCAATAGCCAAGACACCTACAATTGGTGCTCAGTTTCACATGAGAAAGTGCTAGAAGGTGTGCAAGAAAACCCAACACACCATGCAAGGAATTACAATTGTACACAAGAATTTGAAACAAAAAGATATAAAACATTAAGGAAAGAAATATAGAAAAATAATTCCTCCACACCAAGGAGTATTGGATCCACATATTGAGGAAAAGACACTTGAACGAATAACTGAAAGATAGAAGCTAAATTTAACCATCTAACAAATAGTGAAGGGAAATAACTGAAAGCAACATCACAATGTACATAATTAACATCACAATAAAGTGAACAACCAAACTAAGTACATAGTTCCTCTCAACTATAATAGCATCATGAGACCATTTTAGGTCCCAGCTATCCCCTGAATGTAACATCCCAAACTTCTAACTAGATCGTCAAAGCTATATTATGAGGACATCACTACTAAAATGTGCTACAACACAAGAAGGAAATCTAACATGCTAGAAATAAAGCATAAGAAAATGCTACAAATCAAAATCATCATCTAACATATGCTAAATATCATAAGGAGGAAATGTGTCAAAACTAACATCATCTAAACATGATATACATTCATTCTAATGAAAGCATAAACCACAAGGAAGCATACTTCGAAACTTGAAGTACCAAGTGAAAACATCCAAAAATGGTCATACTAGAATAGTAGACCATCTTTGTCTAGTGGTCCCCAGTAGTGGTGAAGGTAGCTACACATCCCAACTACATGGAACCTATAGGCTCACTCCCACCATGCTGATGGAGATAATGATCCAATGACAAACACAAATAAGGAAAACATCCATGGCTAACACTCACACCAGATAGTATGAGGACTAAAACCAAGAAAAAAGATAATGCATAAACTATAGGTCCTGGTTAGGCACTCAATGAGCTACTAAGTAGGGGCTAACATCATGGAGAGTTTCTTGGCATCAAAAAGCACAAGCTAGTATTGATAGCTTCAAATTCCCAATGGGAGGTGCACAATCCGCATTTTAACTATCAAAAAATTTATTACCACCTATTATTTTAATTTAGTCATCACTTATATAAAAATTCCTTTACCAACCAATGGGAAATAGTCACTAGTTTTCAAGATAGAAGCCCCTCCATGTGCTGTCCTACCCTACCCATGCTCATCCAATGATGAGTTTTTGTAGGCATGCATATTCCCAACTCAATCCCAAATGATCATAACTCCACCAAAGTACAAATGGAAGATTAGGCCTCGTAAGTCACTTGACAATGTATGCATATGTACTCATGTGGGGCACACCACCATCACAAAGATGATAATAGATGGATTGGATGAGAACACAATGCAAAATATCACTCAACCAAAAATAGCTCGGGAGGACAAATGCAACATGCATCCTAATGCAACACAAAAGTGCAACAATGGTCTGAATGACATCCAAATGAATGATCCAAGCCCATGACCAACATCATGCCAAGAAAACTTAAGAGTTTAAGGTGACCCACAAAATGAGGTAAAAAAACCCAAAAACTAGAAAACTTTGAAATTAAAACCCAATTGGTCTATTATAGGGTTGTCAAACTTTTCTTGCTAATTGCTTAGAAGTAGTTACCTTCTCTGCTAATTTAGCTTCTTGTTGTTGTTTTTGTTCTTCACTAGACTCAACATTGTCAACAATATCTTTTGTCGCTTTCCAAGTCTAGTGGCTTGTTGCTTGACCCTTTTTGTCTTGGTGGTCGTAGCTTCCACTAATCTCTTTGATTTCCTCTTTGGTTGACTTGGTTGTACATTTGATATTGTAGCATAAGGAATGCTTTGTTTCAAAGATGTGTTTGCAATAAATATTAACAAAGGTTGCACATATGTTATACCTTGCTTCATAGTATGCTTGACTGCCTGTGACTCACTCTCAGTCATACCGTCCTCTGATAAACCTTTCTTCATTATTGTCTCTATCTTCTTCTGAGATGCTTTCTGCAAAGATGCTAAATGAGTAGATTGGGTAATCTCATCATAAGTTCTAAATCTCTTCTCAGCTTGGTCCTTCTCAGAGTTCAATAATAAATCAATATATCCAACTTTTGTATCATCACTTATCTCATAACCTAGGGATCAAGGAATGTTTCCTGAGGTTCTACTGCATGAATGTAAGTAAAATTTGTATCAACCATAACACAAATATCTTCTTTAAATCTATCTATAATTATAGGTACAATTTTGAATTTCTGTCTCATTTAATTATAAAGTGTTTTCATTATTAGATTCCCACTATTCAAGATTTTATCTGTTGGATGTCTTCTACACACTTCTGTGATCTTCTCCATTGTACATATATCACTAATCATAATCTCAATGACCTTTTTGAAAATAAGGTTTACTTCAAAATCACCTTAACATGTTGTTTATGAGTGCTCTCTGCTTCATATGTGATCACAAGGAAGTGGTAATCACATTTATACTCTATTTTATTCAACTTGGACTTGCATTAATTGGATACTTTGCAAACATGAAAAAATTCTCAATGCAATTTGAAATCAAATATCTTCTCAAGATTTTCTATCCAATCTTCAGATGCTAGCCAAGGTTTACTATAGCTTCCTTCCATCATGAAAATGCCTCATAAAACTTCACTCCACAAAATTCTTAGTAAGAACATAATTTTTATCTTTTGCTACAAAATTAACTTTCTTTGTAGTAACAATAACTCTTAATTACTTCACAACTAGTTTAGATAAGCTCTAAATTTCAAGCAAGCTTAGATGTAGTATAAACTTATCTCAACACACATTTTCCTAACTTTGCTACCTCTAGTTTGATCTACAGATGAATTTTTTAAATTTTGGTGCTGTGAACAAGCTTAATTAAACTTAGTTGAATCAAACTTGAATACTAACTTCGATCTTCTTGTCTCATCATCTTCAAGATTTTCTTTTGAGATGTCTAATCCTTTTACAAATACCTCATTCAGTTCTTCTCAAAGTTCACTAACTACATTTCTTTGTTCCTCATTGTCTTTGTTAGTTCCAGAGTTCTTTTCATGGTTCCTTCTATCATTTCTGACATTTCTTCTATCATTCCTTTTGTTTCCAAAGTTTCTTCCATTGTTTTTTCTTATTGGGATTAAAGATAGAGTAATAGAGAGGGGGGGTGAATCAGTTACTCACAAAAATTAATCCACAGATCCCTTAGATGTCTTAAAGATCTAGTTACTACTGATACTCGATAAACATAACTAAAATGTTGTAACTCGATAAATTAAACTGTTACTTATCTTCAAGAAATCATGAATGCAATTTAAAATAAAATGAACATAGGAGACACCAGATTTAACATGGAAATCCAATATGGGAAAAAGCACCAAGTAACTAGTTACCAATTTTCACTCTTCTGAAGTGAGCCTTGTTAGGAGCCAACCCTGTTAAAGGTTACAATACACACTATTAGGTGGGACCCTATTAGAGAATTTTGATCACACTGTTAGGAGTGGCCTTGCTAGAGGTCTTTAGAACAATTCAACTAAACTGTCACCTTGTTAGAAGATTTACAAAATAGTTGCTAAACCAACTCTATTAAGAGATTTGAAATCACTACTACAATGGTTAGAAAGTAACAATGAGTTGACGTGAACAAGATGCAACTAAATTTTCTCATTATAGGTCTCTATTATGCATCATTAGATCCTCCTTGATCAAATATGGCTTTGCTGCTCCTCAATGATCTCTAATCATCCTTCAAATTCACTTCCACAATAATCAGTCCTCATATCACATCAATTCCACTTCCACACTTAGAATTTGCAACTTGACCTCTTATTTCTACCATTTAGATTATCAAGTCAGCTCATTCTCATGTTACATTTACCAATAATCCATACATCGATTGGCTACAAATATTACTTTAAACAAATAAATGTTATTTCAAAAAATAATGAAATCCTTCACTGGCTGGCCCTACTTGGTAAATACTGCTTCTAAAAATTTCATGAGTTAACTGTCATCACTCAGTTAACATTGCAACTTTTGCAAAATCCTTTGTCTATCGAGTTTACTCGATAAGAACTAAATTCCTTCACTATCTATGAGAGCTCGATAAGAACAATTGTATCCAACAATCTCCCTCTTTGGCATCGATGGCCACACAACATGTCATAGCAGAATGAAATTTAAAAACAAGTCTTTACTGACAGAATACTTCACTTTCTTCTTCAAACACAACAAACTCCCTCCTTCATAATAATCTCTCCCTCTTACACAAACTCTTATTATTTTGCAAATTTCAGAAATTTATATGATAGTATACTCTTCCTCTTTGATAGCACATGCCAAAGACAACACAGATCAACTGAATAGCATTGTATCTAATGTACTGATTCATATGCAATGTCTTCATTGGTTTGCTACATCAATTGATAGATCTTCAATTCTATTCCTGTTGATGCATCACTAAAACTATATTTTAGTGAGCTTTTGATAGGGGAATGACCCCTAACTTACCTCTTAGATACAAGAATGCATTCTTAGGTAAAGGCTTTGTGAATATGTCAGCAATTTGTTCCTTTGTATGGACATATTCCAATATGATTTTCTTTTCTCGTACCAATTCTCTAACAAAGTGATACTTTATGGCAATATGCTTGGTTTTTTAATGCATCACTGGATTCTTGGAGATGTTTATTGCACTTGTGTTGTCACAAAACATAATAACAAGTTCTTTGATTTCTTGCTTCATACCTTCCAATAATTGTTTGAACCACACAATGTTTGAGTAGTTTACTACTGCTGCAACATATTCAGCCTCTGTTGTGGATTGGGATGTAGAATTCTTCCTTTTACTTGTCCAAGAAACCAACCTTTTTCCAAGAAATAAAGATCCTCCACTTGTGCTTTTTTTGTCATCAACATTTCCTGCCCAATCTGCATCAGTGAACACTTTTAAATCTAGATTTCCTCCAAGTTTATACCATAATCCATAATCTTTAGTTCCTTTTAAGTATCTCATGATCCTTTTCATTGCCATCATATGGATTTCATTTGGTTTTTCTGATAATCTTGCTACAATTCCTACTACAAGGGCAATGTTTGGCCTTGTGTGCACCACATATTCCAATTTTCCAATCATAGATCTATACAATGTCTAATCTGCTTCCTTTGATTAATCATCCTTGGTAAGTTTTAATCTAGGACACATCGGAGTTCCAATTAGTTTGCAGTCTTCCATACCAAACTTTTTTAGTATCTCCTTGATGTATTTGGATTGAGTAATGTAGATACCATTCTTACTTTGATGAATTTGAAGACCAACAAAAAATTTTATTTCTCCAAACATTGACATTTCAAATTCCTTGTTCATTTGTTCTAAAAATTCTTTTCAAAGATCATCATTTCCTGTAAACAAAGTATCATCTACAAATATTTTTGCCAAAAACAATCTTATTATATGGTCCTTCCTTTATGTAAAAACTACTTGTTGGTGTTTGAAAATGTTATCAATTTTCAATTACCTTGATGAGAACAAAACACATCTAGGGGTAGCTAACTCCCATTTTCAACATGCCCATTCAGACACTAGGCCAACTATAAGGCATGACCCTTCTTCTTCTTTAGGCTCTGCAAAACCTAGGTGGGTAGACCTATAGATTCTTTAAATGGTACCAGTTGTCAAAGCATACATTGAATCTAATATGAAGTAGATAAAACCCTTATTTCTCCTGATAGCTCATGAAATAACATCAATCGACAATAGCTAAATGCATATCTAGGAATCTCATAAGTTGAGTGAGGGCATTCTATTATAGCTCTTCAACATGAAAGGGGAAAAGCATTTGATTATTGATGTTGATCTCAACAAAACATGATATGAACAACACAACCTTATGATCCTTCAAAATGATCAGTGCCTTATCTGTTGGGAAATTCACACAAAAACCTAGCACACATCCCTGAAAATCATTGACATATGCCATACATTAGGACTTCCTGATCTATCTATCCACTTTGTGAATTAGACATCTGCATCCTTCTGAACCTCATACTCAACTTATCCCTTCATGAAATCTGCAATCCTATGATGAAGAATCAAGCATTTACATAACTCTTTGAGTCATAAGCAAAATAAATCAACATATACAACCAATAGGTTGCAACTGAGTTTCATATTCTTTGTTTACAAAACACAAAAGATCACAAACCACATGAATGGGAGACAAGATATCAGAATGAAGATTGACTTGTTGCTACCTTATCATTCATTTCCTTGAAACAAATTACAATAAGATGCATGAAATTTAAATGCAAAGCTACCTAGCAGATCAGAACTATTTGTATTCTTATTTCTTGCTATTCATTACATGATAAACTTGCTGAAGAATGGTATGATAGATTTGAGAGAACTCAAGATTAGAACCATGAATGGTCTCTTAGTCACAAAAAATTGAAACCCTTCAAATGACAGAAAGAAAGAAAGATATAGACAAAGGTGAATTCCCGAATTGAATCTGCAACCAACATTTGTCCACTGGGAATTCAATCTTTTGTAACTAAAAGCCTCTCTCTTCTCTCTACCATTTTGATCTGATCTGATTTCATTATTATTTTGTAACTGATTTCTAAATATCTCTACTCAAATGATGAAATCCATTCATGCATCTAAAATATCTGAAACCTTATGCAATTATGGTGAAATTGTGAGTTTTTATTGATTTTAATGTAACTAATTCAACCCCGACTGCATTTTTACCATCTTTTATGCATATTCAAGTCATTACCATGTTGGAAAACAATTTTGAACTTCCTGGTCTAAATACAAATGCAATTCAGGTACCTGAGACAAATCCCCTTGTAACTCAAAAACACTGCTACCTGTGCAAAAACTAATTCTAGAATCAAATAATTTAGATTCTCACAATTCTGGCAATATATAACATCGCCTATTTTGCATACCAGGAACCTCCTAAAAATCAATTTGAAAATGACTCCCCTGGTTGAAAGTCTGCAATTGAATACTTTCAAAAGAAAATTTAAATATTCTAAAGTTTGAACTTTAGAATAAAAGACCTTTTGATTCAAAAGTCTTTGCTTGCACATACTTTTTGAAAAATAATTAAAAATTATTTATCCTAGTTTTCAAATTTCTACCCTAGCCTTCCAATCCATGGTCAACCCTCTGTTTGACTAATGCCACGTGTCAACTCTTGATTGGTCAACCGCTGCCAACAGGCACCACATGTCATCACTTGATTTGCTTGCCCATTTTACTGCCACATCACCATTAGCACAAGCCCGATGACACGTGGCAAAATCCCACTTTCTCGCATTTCTTATCTTTTGCACAACTTATTATTCTTATTATTGCGGGGAAGCGGGCATCTGTTGATCTTTTCTACGTGGCATCATCTCCTTGCATCACCTCTAAACTTTCCATCTTTGCCACATCATCATGCCTGCAAGACCCATTGCCACGTGGTGGCTTCCTGCATTCCTGCTTTATTTAACTTGGGTGCAACTTCTCTTTGTGGGGAAGCGAACACAGTTGATCCTGCCACGTGTCATCATCTCAGAGTGTCATTGCCAAATTAGCACATTTACCTTTTTGTTTAAAATTTCACCTACATCATGCTGATGTCATTCATGCCTAGGTTAGATTGGGGGGTCCCGCACATGCCTTTGCCTTTACAAAAGGCCTCTTTCTTTAGACACCACATGTTTGCAAAGACTTGTATTTAAAGTTAAAAAATATATTCTAAGTCCACAATGTGGGACTAATGGCGTGGCCTTTACTTTGTTAACATGCATTTGACCTGCGTGTTCTGCCTTTCTCCTATGTGGCAGCCCACTACGCAGGGTCTCTTCTTCTCTGACTGGTAGGTTTCCTATTTTTGAAGCATGTGGGGGCTTGTTTTCAACTGGTCTATGGCTTCTTTTATGTTTGCTTGCTACCGCTTTGTATTTGCTTGGTGCCTCTTCTATTTGGTGGGCTTTCATGCTCTTTTCAAACTACAGCCTCTGATATGGCATTGACTTCTATTCTTTTCAATTTGCAAGTTTCTTTGTCGATACGAGGTCCTCCTCTTTTTGGTATTCTCACCATTCTTCACTACATTTTTTTAGCGTGAGTCTCCTGCATTGAATATATTGCTCCTCATATCTTTCCCAGGTGTGGAGCCTTCTTTCCAACATTGGTTGGTTTTTTCCTATGGCTTGATCTCCTTTTACCATGCATTGACTCCTTCTTGGACTGGCATGGAACTATTTTGGAGATCTGCTTGAGCACATTGATCCCAATCATTGTGTGAGAAAATCAATCTAGTGATGGAACTGTTAGTGTGTTTATAATATTTGTCTGTTGACAGGGAAACTTGATTCTTTTTGTTATCATGATTGTTAGCTCCTTGAGAAATTTTTTTCTTCATCGTCTATAAGCTCTGAGGAAATCCTTACACCTCCAAAATTTGGTGTGGAAAAAGAAAGAGATTGTTGCGAACGTAAAATCAGTACCCATGATAGTGAAGCTTCAAGTGTTTGCATTGGATATGGTGTATACACAAGAGGCAGCTAAAACCCATTAGGATAAATTGGTGGACGGGTTGTAGCTATGGGTACTCTATGTGAAGATCCTTTGCTCTGAAGCTATGGACTTCTCTTGAAGATGGCATCTCCCCTTTCAAAACTATGGCTTCATCCTTCATGTATGGGTGGCCTACATTGATTGCTCCCTCTGTTATCGACCCATAGATATTATGGACTTTCTCGTGATGGAAAATCCAAGGTATGAACCGTGTGCTCTTGGATGGAGAGGTTCTGCCACTGAATTTTGCCCAAACTTTGAATGGGCCCGAGGATTAAAAGCTTGCTCCAAATACACCCCGAGAAAATACAAGCACTCAAACATTATAACAAACAACATATCACATCACCATGCAATTTCTTTGAGCACTAGCTTATGAATGAAATCATGGGGACCTTCAATGAAAATGAATTGCAATTGGAACATCTTCAATCCATAATCAATCTGATGTAATCAGTCGGGCCCCAAAGTGGGCTCGACCAAAAAAAAAAAATTGTTTTTGAACAACTGACCTGCAGATTGATCCATTCAACATCTCAAATTGACTGGGACCTGATTTGATCACAAATTTCTCATTGAGAACTCATTTTAAAACATTTCCGCATCACTGTGAAAACTATGTCAGGAGGCCTACTACCTGGCTTTAAAAACTAACATAAACACTTGGTCGAGCTTCGAAACTTAGGATCTCTGTTCTCTTCGACACATTCCACAGCCCTGCCAAATCTTGTCTCATGATGAATTTGTAGTCAAAATATATTCAATGTCAAAGTTGACCCTTCAGAACTTCCTACAAGAAAACATGTCAAAAAATAACAAACTGGGTTCAAAATTGGCTTTGAAAATTGGGCAAATGGATACTTGGGAAGAGGAAAACTAGGGTATTGGTTCTCTATCACGAGGAGAGTATGGATCTACGATTTAGGCTCATGAAGAATAACTAGGCGCAAATGGAAGACATTCAAAGTAGGCTACTCAAAATTTTGCAACTAGGAATATTGACTGAAAAGTGATTTTGGCAAATGAAATTGACCTCGAAAAGTGTGCATATGGATTCATCATGACTTGAAAACTGGCATACTTGGAAAAATTTTGGAGGAAAATACAAGGATACAATACATTTGACTTGACCTATCATGGATCATGAGATATTACATCCCGAATAGGGGTTCTAATCAATCTGCATTTTAAGATACCAGTAAAAAGATAGAAATTCCATTTGAAATTGTTTTTGAAAACTGATCAAACAGATTCATCATAAGTTGAAACTTGAAACATAACAAGTCCCTGACATCTAAAATGAAACACAAAAGGAATTTCAACATTTTGTTCAACTAGACAAAATTTATAACACATCGAATAGGGCTTCCCAGAATTGTGTGCAAAGTGCATCAATATGAAAATAGTAACTGACCAACTTTGAGGGATTCAAAACATAATCAAACGAATTCAAAACAACTCAAAATTTGAAACATTAGTTCTTGGGTATGGACACTAGATAATCGTAAAGTGGCAAGTCATGACACATTTTTGGTTGTGAGATATTCATTAGCAAACACAACCTCCTGTCGTTGTTTGACACTTAGGGTAAAATGCAGATTTGGAAATTTCTCAAAAAGGGATTCAATGAAATGGCTCGAAATGAAAAACTATCATCATGGAACAGGTAGACGCACTAAATGGAGGGTGTTAGAAACATAAAACACCTCTTAGGCCTGAAACTGATAGCCAAGTACACACTCATCAAAAAACTTTTATAGGGCTCAAATTTCTCAATGGTAGTCAAAATCGGGAAGGCAATTTTGAGTCCCAATAGTACTATTGTCATTAGTTCTTTGAAAACTAATCTAAATAAGATAGTTATGCAGTCTTTCATACCATGCTCTAGGTGCTTGCTTTATGCAATTTACTGACCATGTCCTTCTGGTCTGGATCAACAAAACCTTCAGTTTGTTCAATGTAAACCTCTTCATCCAATATGCCAGTGAGGAATGATGATTTGAAATCCATTTGATAAACTTTGAATCCTTTGTATGCAGCATATGCAAGTAAGGTTCTAACACCTTCCAATTTTGCAAGAGGAGCAAAAGTTTCTCCATAGTCTACACCTTCTTCTTGAGAGTATCCTTTGCATACCAATCTAGCTTTGTTCCTTGATACCTTACCATCTTCATTTAGCTTGTTTTTGAATACCCACTTAGTTCCAATCACATTCTTGTCTTTTGGTCTAGGTACAAGAGTCCATGTTTTGTTTTTTTCTATTTGTTCTTTCTCTTCATTCATAGCTTCAATCCAACTTTCATTGTCTAGCGCATCTTTGACATTTCTAAGTTCAAAATCAGCAAGTAAACAAGTTCTTTTCAACTTACTTCTTTTCATTATTTCTTCTGATTTATCTCTAATGATCTAATCTAGTGCATGATGTTTCCTAACATACTTGGCTAACATAGGCTCCTTGCCTTTTAGGTGAATTTCTTTTTTAACCTTCTGTGCTTCAACTTCTACTTTTGATTATGGTTTCTTAGGCTCGATAGATGCTAACTTGGTAGCTTCTATTTGCAACTCGGGTTCTTGCAGCTCAGTAGGTACTAACTTGGTTTGAACTTCTTGTGACTCGATTAATGAAGACTCAAGAGTTGAAGATTCCTGATTGACAGATGTATTTGGTATTGTATCAGGTTCAATGTAAACAAATCTCTTGTAGTCTTTAGGTTCCCTTTTGCTTTCTTCTTCTGTTCTTTCTGCAAACTCATCAACTTTCACATGTGCACTTTCTATGACTTTGTGAGTAGATAAGTTCAAACATCTATATGCTTTACTTTTGCAAGAGTATCCCAAAAATATTCCTTTATCATCTTTTACATCAAATTTCCCTTTTCTAGATTCTTTCAAAATGTAACATTTTCTTCCAAATACTTTTAAGTAACTTACATTGGGTTTGTAGCCATACCATAACTCATAGGGGGTTTTGAATGAATCCCTTTTCAGCTATACTCGGTTCAAGGTATGAACTGTAGTGCTGATAGCTTCCTTCCAGTATTTGATAGCAATGTTTTTCTCAATCATTAAGGTTCTTGCATAGTCCATGATAGATCCATTCCTTGTTTCTACTATTCCATTTTGTTCAGGAGTTCTAGGTGCTAAAACTTGTCTTTTGATTCCCCTTTCAATGCAAAAGCTATTAAACTCATGTGAAATGAATTCACCACCTCTGCCATACCTTAAGAATTTCAGTCTTTTTCCTATTTCCTTTTCTACTTTGGCCAAATACCATTTGAACTTTTCAAATGCTTTTAATTTCTCTCTTAGGTACATGATAGTCATCATTCTTGAATAATCATCAACAAAAAGAATGAAAAATTTCTCACTAGTATAGCTTTCAATGTCAATAGGTCTACACAAATCAATATGCACAATTTCTAGAACTTCTTCAGTCTGATAGTTCTTGCTTTTAAAACTATTCTTTCCCATTTTACCAAATTGACAATTCTTGCATAGACCAACCTCAGGTTTCTTTATGTTAGGAATGCCTCTTACTTTCTTGAATTTACTAATTTTTATTAAGTTGTCAAAGTTTACATGACATAAACTCATATGCCATAACCAACTCTCTTCAATTTGAGTAATAAAATATGAACATTCACCAAGTTCAAGCTAAAATAAGTTACCTTTTTTTTGAGTGCCTGATCCAATTAATTTACCTATGTCATTTAGGAGTCTTTCTTTTCCTTGCATGAACTCTACTTTAAATCCATTATTGAGTAGTTGTGCCACACTCAACAAATTGTGCTTTATTCCTTCTACCCAATATACATTATCACATACAAGTTCCTTGGTCAAAGAGATTCTTCCTTTTCCTTTTATACAACAATGTTCATTGTTATCAAATTTTACACTGCCACCATCATAGTCTTCAAAGTGTTCTAACTTAGTTTTATCACCAATCATGTGATGAGAACAACTACTATCTATAATCTAGGTATCATTTCTACTCATGTGAAAAATAAATGCCATTTCTTCATCATTATCAGACTCATGTTTCATAGCAATGTAGACAATTTCATCTTTGTCTTCATCATTAGAATCATTAGTATCTTTAGCCATGAAACATGTTTTCTTACCTTGATCCTTGAATGATTTGAAGTCTTTCTTGGCATTGTACTTGTGACCTTTCTTCTCATCCTTGTTCTGCTTATTTGGGCACCTATCAGCAATATGTCCAATTTCTTCACAAGAAAAATAGATTAGAGGAACCTTTCCTTTGTATTTCCCTTTGCCTCTTGAATATTTCTTTTCTAGTAGAGCTTCAACCACCTCAACATCACTATCTGAACTTTGTTCTGATTCTTCATCACTATCTGACTATGGATCCTTTGTCTTCTTCCCTTTTTCTTTGAGTGAAAGATTGGCTTAAAATGTTGATTCAATGTTCTTGGCAGGTGGAACATAATTATCATAGTTGTCTAGCTCAAATGCAGTCAATCTTCCAACTATGGCCTCCAAATTTATCTTATGATTTGCTTCATATCTTCTTTCTTGAATTGCAGAGACTCTGATTGCATAGATAGGAAGTAGAGTTCTAAGAACTTTACTTATAACTATCTCCTCCTTGATATCTCCTCTAGACGCTTTGATAGCACTAACACATGCTTTGACTCTTTCAACATACTTTGCAATGTTTTCATCTTCTCTCATCCTCATTTGATCAAATTGACCTCTCAAACTTTCTGCTTTGGCTCTTCTCACATTATCATCTCCTCCATAGATCTCTTTAAGCTTGTTCCACATTTCAAAGGTAGTTTTACAATCTTTGATGTCATCAAATTCTTCATAACTCAGAGTGGATGCAATATCTATCATCATGTTATTGTGAGTCTTCATTTCAGCAATATCATTGACAGATAATGTACCAGCAGGTTCTTCATATTTTTCATCAAGATATTTTAGTCCTGAATCACCAGTAAAAGCCAGATGAAGTCTCATTGATGCAGGAGCATCCAGAGGTATAAGGGCAATCCTATGTCACCCAAAAAAAAATGTACTTAGACTTAGTTTCTGTTTGATGTGTTTTCATTTTTGGATACCCATTTGGGTCAAATAAAGGTTCCAACTCTCACAGTTCCACTATCAGTGCATTTGAAAATCTCAAAAAAATAGGAGCATGTATTTGGGCCATCATTTTCGTAAACTAGAAGGTGTGAATTGGCCAGATGAATGTAATCATGATTTAGAGCATTCCAAAAAAAGAATCAGGTCAATAGGCCCAATGGTTTGAAAGTTATTGCAATTTTTTGAGTTTTGGAGACCTCCTAAGAATGCTTCAAAGTCAGGTTTGTTGCATTAAATGACCTCAAAAAGGGTTGAAAATAGGGGACAAGCAAATCTTGTCCACAGGGCTATAGAGCGCTTTTAGAGCTTTCCAAAAATGTAAATGGTTCGTCAATCAGAGCTATGGTTCAAAAGTTATGCCTCCCGGAAGTTCGGTTACCGTTTTTGGATTCTTCTAGATTTGCACCGACTTCTAACGCAGCTTCTGGAACCTTCTATTTTGTTGTTGGATGCCTACTAGCACTTTCTAGAATGTACTCCTAGTCCTTAACCCTCTGGGGTCTATTTAAGGAGATTTCTGGCATTGTAAAAGGCAGTTCAGAGTGGAGTTTGAGAGGAGGTACTGAAAGGAGAAATTATCTCTAGATTTATGCTATTGTAAGCCCTTAGGGCATGTTCTGAAGTTTATTTTCTCTGTACTGTTTGTAATAGCTTATTTTCTCAGTTAATATAATTTTCCCTTTCTGTTGTGTCCATTTTGTTCTTGGGTTGTGTCCCCATCACTCATCAATCCTTGCCATGCTAAGAAGTTGTCCCTATTAAGTCTTGGAATTTCCCTCTTGTAAGACATCCTGATCTTTGGCTTAGATCCTTGAAATCTTTTCCTATAAGCACCAAATGCTCTGATACCAATTGTTGAGATTAAAGATAGAGTAATTGAGAGGGGGGGGGGGGGGGGGGGGGGGGGGGGGGGCGTGAATTAGTTACTCACAAAAATTAATCCACAGATCCCTTAGATGTCTTAAAGATCTAGTTACTATTGATACTCGGTAAACATAAATAAAATTTTGTAACTCGGTAAATTAAACTGTTACTTATCTTCAAGCAATCATACATGCAAATGAAAATAAAATGAACACAGGAGGCACCTGATTTAACGTGGAAACTCAATATGGGAAAAACCACCAAATAACTAGTTACCAATTTTCACTCTTCTAAAGTGAGCCCTGTTAGGAGCCAACCCTGTTAAAGGTTACAATACACATTGTTAGGTGTGAACTTGTTAGAGGATTTTGATCACCCTATTAGGAGTGGCCTTGCTAGAGGTCTTTAGAACAAGTCAACTAAACTGTCACCTTGTTAGAGGATTTACAAAATGGTTGTTAAACCAACTCTATTAAGAGATTTGAAATCACTGCTACAATGATTCGAAAGTAACAATGAGTTTACTTGAACAAGATGCAACTAAATTTTTTGATTACAAGTCTCTATTCTACATCATTAGATCCTCCTTGATCAAATATGGTTTTTCTGCTCCTAAATGATCTATGATCATCCTTCAAATTCACTTCCACAATAATCAGTCCTCATATCACATCAATTCCACTTCCACACTTAGAATTCACAACTTGACCTCTTATTTCTACCATTCATATTATGAAGTCGACTCATTCTCATGTTACATTTACCAATAATCCATAGATCAGTCGACTACAAATATTACTTTAAACAAATAAATGTTATTTCACAAAACAATGAAATCCTTCACTGGCTGACCCTGCTCGATAAATGCTACTTCCAAAAATTTCCTGAGTTAACCATCTTGACTTAGTTAACATTGCAACTTTTGCAAAATCCTTTGGCTACTGAGTTTACTTAGTAACAACTAAATTCCTTCACTGTTTGTGAGAGCTTGGTAAGAACTGTTTCTTCCATATTTCCCTTTTATGACTGAGTGAACTCGATTACAACTAAATTTATTTGTTTAACCTTGAAAGCTTGGTAACAACTATCTACTCAGTAGATACTGTAAACCTTCTTTACTAACCTTCTAAGCTTGGTAGACTCTACCCTTTGCCTTGCTGATCAACTGAGCTCGATAGACTCTATCTTTTGCCTTGCTGACCATCTAAGCTTGGTAGACTCTATCTTTTGCCTTGCTGACCATCTGAGCTTAGTAGACTTTGTCTGATGAATGATATGACATTTGTGTAACATTAAAGACAACACACAATTTAACAATTGTATCCAACACTTCTATCTTTGAAGTTTCTATCCATCCTACAATACTTTGTTGTATGTTTGAAGTTATTGCATAACTGACATACTAGAGTTCTACTTCTAGGATTCTACTGATCATCAGGTGCATGACAATTCTAAGTAATGTGTCCAAAGTTGTTACACTTATAACACATGATCTATCTTCTTTCTTTATAAGGTCTTCCTTCTCTTGATGTCCTTTCATTAGATCTTGTTCTATCTACATGGTTAGTATTTCCAAACATTCTACTATTCCTTCTATCATTATCATATTTAAGTTTTTTACAATCAATTGCTTTATGACCCATACTATAAAAATTATGATAATAAAAATTCTTAACATGATTAAATGAATTATTTGTACAATCTCTTTTCATATGACCTATTTCATTACATGAAAAACACTTACCTCTAAATACATACCTAGATTCTTTAGGAGATTCCAATTGCTTTGGTTCATCCAAAATCTCAACTTCCTTGTCTTATCCAACTTCTTTAGATTTATCAAAAGATTGACTAGATTAAATATTATCATTAGATTTATCTTTTTCTTTCGTATCTAATCTAAGCCTATGTTTCTTTGCAGACATGTTAAATAGATAACCAAGACTAGTATTATCATAGGTAGGTCTCTATATTTACATAGAATTGTCAAGCTTTTCTCTGCTATTGTAAAGCTTCTCAAGTTGTTGCTTGCATTGAGTTAGTTCACCATTCACAATAGAATTGTACTTATGAAGTTCTTCATGATCTTCTTTCAATGTTTCAAATTCAATTGTCTTCTTCACTAGACTTGCTCTAAGATCTGTATTCTAGTCTTCAAATCAGATTCAACTCTACCAGGATCACTCCTCAAAGTCAACTTTAGATTAGTAATCTTCAATTCATGCTTCAAGATCTTATACTCTATCTTTATCTTTGAATAATCATCATTACTAGTTTTAGATTTAGCAGATTCAGGCTTGGATTTAAGATGTTCAATATTGTCCTTCAATTGTCCATTATATACTTTGGAGTCTTCATACCTATTCTTCAGCTTATTTATTTCTTTAGTAAAGAGATCAATTTATTCAAGTGCTTCTTCAAGGTTCTTCATCAACTATTTCATATCCATAGGGATCTTACTCAAGCTTTTAAGCCTCTTCTGAGTAATTGCACTCTAATACCAATTGTTAGAAATAGGAATTACTAACAAGGGGGGTGGTTGAATCAATAATTTACAAACTTTAGTTGCCAACTAGATATTGTTTATTACTTTGAACCACACATAAGAAAGTAATAAAGTAATGTTGAATAGTAACAATAACCATGCACAAAGATAACTCATAACACCATATTTTGTTAACTAGGAGAACACTAGCTAAGGGAAAACCCCAGTGGGGATGATACCCACTAGATAATATACTAATAAATAAGATCCTTGTTAGAGGATAGATCCTATTAGGAGTCAATGAAAAAATTTATTAAAGAGAGTCCTTGTTAGGACACTTTGAATCCCTGTTAGAAGATTCCAACTCTAAGGTTCACATATCACAATACTTGCACACTTTCACTTTTTACAACACACTTGAATTCACAAGATGTCCTTTGCATAAATACCACACCTTTACATAAATTGTTGCTAGGTTAGCTAAGACCATAATATACTTTTCCAACTTAGAGTAAACATCTAGGATGTTGGCCCTAATTGTTCAAGTAATTATTTTGTAATCAAAATAATTCCTTTCCTTTAATTCTGCTATCCTTTTTCACTGGTAAAACATGAATATCTCTCTTCTGTATAGTTGATACTAACTTTCGAGGTTATACATGTCATCATAATATGACATCAATAACAAGTTACATACAAAATAATTTTTTGTATACCAAAAGCTAAGCATATTTATTTCTAAGAGTTCCTGTAAGCATGTAAATCATGAGTTGTCATAAATGACAACAATTACATATCTTCATTAGTCAGTTGTCAACAAATAGTCGGTTAGACTAGCTAAACTCTAAATTGACCCAAATGAAAGCAAGTTATCCCTTGTAATAGAAATTCACATAAGGCAAAACTGCCATAAATTAAATTCAATAAAATTTAAATCCTAAAAACCAAAAATCATAGAAATCTCCTTAACAACTTTCACAATAATGCGAACCTCTAAATGCACAGACACTCACTAGTCTAATCACATAATGCAGATGAGTTCTGATTTAATAATCACTAAAAGGTTTAATTAAACACTTAAAATAAGGATACATCAACCATATAGGGATGACATTGGTGAAATATGAATAGCTGAATCACTAACTCCATATGCCACTGCCAGGGATATAAATCCTGCACACTAAAACACACAGTCAAGTGCAATTGTATAAAATATCATAGCCAGAGCAATAAATGCATTAAGTAACTTATTTAACCATTTATTCAATTATACCTAAATAATCCATTTACATTACTCACGTCTGCATAAAGCATAAAGAGACAAGAATAAAGTAAATAACCATAGCATAAAATCCATCACATGACAGAATTAGAGATATGTCCAAAGACCCGATAATCAGATATCATCATAGACCTGCTATCATCACAAATTGGCATCAACATGCAAATATGATAAACCAAACAACATAGCAGTAAAGCATCTATGGTACCGAAATCAAAGTATAACATCTGACCCTCAGGTCATCACAAAGTACAAATAATTAGAGTATCAGGTATCTTTCGAATCAAAACAAACAAGGTACAGACTACAAACACGAGAGGCACTACATACAATAGAATAATTTATTTAGTACCAATCTAAAATCTACAAGTCTAACAAAGTCAAGACTATCTATACCATTTTCCATGTTCAATTATAATTCTTCTATAAAATACATACATTAACAACCAATAAACATTAAAACATATTTTCATTTGGTAAGTTTATCATCACTAATGTGCTCTAAAGCTTAAATCAAATAACTTTATTCTATCACCTAGTATGCCACAAATGTAGCACATTTCTGTGAACTTAAAGAAAGAGTTCAAGATTACATTTATTTTAGTATGACAAATTAAACAAGTAAATGCTAAAATGACCATACATACATACATACATACATATATATATATATATGTGTGTGTGTGTGTGTGTGTGTGTATAATACATACATACATACATATACATATATATGTACACACACACATGTATATACAACTTTTCATGTGTAAGGAATAATTTTTCTATGAAATAAACATATATCAAAGAACTTTATTCTATCACACATTATGTCACAAATATATAAATGTGAACTCAAAAAAAAAAGTCCTTAGATTTATTTTAGCATGATAAATCAAACAGTAAGAAGTACATTAAAATGAAAAAATATTAAAAATAAAATGTAAATAACTTATCCAATAGAAAAGAATATATGCTTTTACATAAAAGTAAAATGCCCTTTTCCAAGTTTTAAAGGATTTTCCATATGCCCAAAGACTTTCTAAAATCGTAGGCCACCATGTTTTTTAATTATGCTTTAACAATATACTTAGGAATCATTTTGATTTTCATGCCATAATAACATATCTCGAAAAGTATGAATAACATCACCAATACCGTCCATAATCATTAAGAGCACTAGTTATATTTGATTTATATCTTTCTATTATTAAAATTAAAATATTGATACTTTTATTAAGGTATCAATGACGGCAATTATTAGGAGCTATGAGTGAGTTGTGACCTAAATAAATAATAAATAATAAAAATGAGATTATTCTAATGGCAATCCCAAAGGCATAAGATTCCACCTATTTGTCTTGCCTACCATTAGGAACGAGTAAGTTTGGTAAAGGTCATTGTTACCCATTTTGGTCTGGCATATGACTCATCAATCACAACACAACTATTTAAATGAAATGCAAAAGAATGGAACGTGCAAGTTTGTTAAAGGTCACTATTGGATGATTGACATACTTCATTTAGATTATTAGAAAAATAAAAACTTCTCCATCCACATATGATCATGGTTACCATTGGACTATATATCAAAATACATGTCACCTTTGATCATAGCTTAATTTACTCAATCAATATAAGATACAATAGATTTGTTTCACTGAATCAAGACTCCTTGTTTTTAAATTATTATATTATTAAAAACTTGGGGAAAGGAGAAGTGGTCATTCCACCCTAATTTTATATTGACAGAGAATAAAATTTTGTTTATGTTGATAAATAAATTAATTGGAATAATTTGTATTGAAAAGTAGTAAGAAAATATTATTTGATTGAAAATGATTTATATGAGATGGTAGCACACAATAATAGTTTAGAGTGGCAACAACTTGGTATAATATTATGTTAAAAAAGAACTAGTTTATATTTTGTCTTTAATTTTGTTTGATTAATTTTATTCTCTTACTTTATGGTGAATAATTATAAATATAATATATTTTATACTTTAATGTTTTAGTTTTTTCATGTTTGCATGTACTTTAGGTTCACCAATATCATTTTAGTGTTTAAATTGTAAGTTACAATAGAAAAGTTTGTAGAACCTAGCCTTTTAACACGTCCTTCAATTATTTTCTCTTTTATGATTTGAATTCAATTTTGATTCCACTTTTCAACATTGGACATACTTCATATCATGACTTTGTAACTTGCTTGATATAATACTTAACATTATTACACACACATTGATAATTTCCTAAGTTGACTCTTAGTAAGATGTGAGTGTGATAATACACATCTTGAAGAAACTCATATACAGTTTGGAGAAGTCCAAGAACAACATTGGAAATAGCACAATTGCAACTAATTTTACCCAAACATAAAAGTGGAGATCTATATACAATTGTAATTATTATTATTATTCAAGAATCTGAACAATACAAATCTATATACCTCGTATAACACTTGTATGTAAAAATCTTTCATAGAGAAGCAATTAGCTCTAAAAATATGGAAGAATATTTTTTTTTTGGCTAAAAGAATAAGTAAAAAATACAAGATTCAATAGGATTAACCCTTAGTTCTAATCTAGAGCATAAATAAATAAATATTATAATCCATAAGGAAATATTTTTTGTTAATTATGAGCTCCCCATACCATAAGAGCATATGGAAAGAAAAATCAAGCTTGTACAAGAAAGATTGACTAGATTGACTTGTTTGATTATGGATGCAAGATTCAATTGGTTGAATATGGGTTATGTCCTATCATAATACACCCATTTAAACAATTTTTTTTGCAAATGAGCATCATGTTAGGAGTTCCACAACTTACTTAGTTTCAAACCTTTAAGAAAGTAACTAAAGAACATTAAATAATTTTAGTTGGAATTCATTCCCCAACTAAACTACACTTTAGCAATCTATAGTATTTTAGTTAAAGTTTTATCACAATGTTTTAGTTTATCATGATCTATCCACAAATCAAATTGATTATGTCCTTACATATTTACTATAAATTACCCCTACAACATTCACTCAATAATTATAGGCATTTTCTCCATTGGTTTAATGACTGTTTAGCAAAACCTTTCCATTTCACTAAAAAAATATTTTCTATTACAAGAGACTTTAGTCTGTCTAGAAAAGTAAGCATTGTATTTTTCTTTATATATATCTATCACAACAAAAGATTGTGCATCACAACTTTTCATTGATATAAACATCTAGCTAGCAATTGTAATTATAGGTGGTTTAAGAGATAAGTTAGTAGGATATCAAAGATAAAACTTATGCATTTTCAAAATGCATAACTACTTATATAATGCATTAAATATACTTATATTTTGACATAGTGTTGGAGGATGATTCTTTACATGAAACCCTTATTTACGGTTATTAGATATTATTGTAGTAATTTATTATACCAAATAGAGAATTGTAATTTTAAATCAACTTAGCATTTAAATAGAAATACTAAGAAATTATAAAAATTTAATAAGATTAAAAGTAATAGCTTAAATATAAGAATTATATATTATATTTTAATATTATTATATCTTCTTGAGATAAAATTAACATGATTATTATTAATTAGTTTAACATTTAAATTCAGAAGTAAAGAAGTTTATAAACAAATAAATATAAAAGAAATAACTTATTTATAATATATAATATATATTTTTATATCAGATATAAATAAAATATAACTGAATTAATTAATGGTTAATTTGGATGATTTATTTTGAAAATTTATGTGAGAAATTATTTCCCTATTGAAATTGATTATTACAATGAACAAACTTCACAATTCTAACCATAAGAACCATTTTTGAAAGAAATAAAACATAAGCCATGCATTAATTCCTAAAATAAGACTATTGAAATAATAATAGGTGATTTAAGGACTCTTCTTCTCTATGACTATGATTTGAATTCAAATCATTGTAATTCATAGTCATTGGCATCAATGAGGGTCATGACCCTCAACCTAGCGAACTGCCTCTCCTATATAGGAGAGCCCACTCTTGGTTACCCTTAAAGGATTCTTGATTCCAATGTAAAGAGTTTGATTGACCTTAATGTTAGCATGAAATTTGATGATACTACATTGGGGGAGTATTCTAAGCATCAGAGAGTATTGACATGTTGCATTCATGACTTTGTTTGTCATTGATATCAACATAACAGTAAGTATGTGAAGACTGACAAAATAGCAGAGAGAGATCTTAGTTGTATATACAAAGTTTTTCTTGTCTAGTAATACGTGGTCATGTACATGTTTAGTATAGTGTCTTGATGACATGGTTCAATGCACAACACATAAAGAAAAGATTTATGGAAGTTGTACTTGATTTACTGAGAGGAGTAAATAGACAGAGTGCTTGGAAATTATTTTTTGATGTTTGTATTATACCTTTCATCTGAGATGTAATAAAGAGATGTATGGTTAGATAGTGACAGGTGATAGTTAGATGACAATATCAGTGGATGCACAAGCCCTAGTATCACCTGTGTGAAGTTTTGTATAGACTATGAGCCGACAATGCTATTGTAATTTTATATTAATTAATTATCTTATTATAATTAATTGGAAAAGCCTCAAGGCTGACTCAAGGAATTATTTTGATGATATGGAATAAAGGAAATATATTTTTCTTTCTTGTAAGGTGTGTATGTATGTTGTGATCATTGTATGAAGTGCAAAGTGTGAAAAGGAGAAGAGTCCTTACTGAATGTGATTAAGCGATCCAAGGGATTATTAGATGCAAGATTTGTGATCTAGTTACAAGTTCATAAGGAGCAGAAGTCTAGTTGATAGGACATGAAGAGGAAGGAGAGGTACTATTCATTTCTATTATTTTGTGAGGAATAATACTAAGATCATTTAGATAGTGGGTTCATTGATCTTTCCCTTGAAGTTGTTTGGGTAGTGGGTTCAGCTGTCTTCCATAACTCCTAACAAGGTTGGAATCTCCTAACATGGATTCAAAGTCTCCTAGCAGGGATTGATATGTACTAAATGTTTTTATAGACTCCTAACAGGGTCCATCCTCTAACAAAGTATATTTATATTAGTACATCATCTTGTGGGTACCATCCCCACTAGGGTTTTCCCTCTAATCAAGGGTTTCCCTAGTTAACATATCTAGTCTTATTGTGTATGACTATCTTGTTGTGGTTTATGATTATATTGTTCATATGGTTCAGTTTGTTTAAGGTTGATAATTGTGATAATATTTGGATAACTGATTCACCCTCCCCACCCCCCCCCCCCACCTTCTTAGTTATATTAGTGCTTTATATATTCTAACAATTGGTATTAGAGCATCAAGTCCTTGAAGGATAAGCTTAACAACTTTGGAAGATTGATAGAAAATATTTTCATAAAGGATAGTCCTAGATTTGATGGGGCCAACTATGATAGTTGGAAGGAGAAGATGAAGACTCATCTACTGTGTAAGGGTCTGGGTTATTGGCTCTTGACAAAAACTAAAAAGACAATTGTCAAAGAAGAGAAGATCGAAAAATGTAGTGAAGCAAAGAGACATAATTTCTTCATATGCAACATTAGAGCTAGAGAGGCTTTACTATAAGCTCTTCTAGAGAATGAATATAGTCATGTAAAGTCACTCAAAACATCTCATAAAATTTGGAAAGCATTAGAATCTATTTTTGAAGGAGATAACATACAAAAAGAGTAAGATTGCAAAATTGGATATGTGCATTTCAAGATGCTAACATGAAGGAAGATGAATATGTAAGAAGTTATGTTGCTATGATATCATAGATTGTTGAAGGAATCAAGAGATATGATGGAAAAAGGAAGAAGATGAGGTTGTATGAAAGATCTTGAAAACCTTGACACATCCATTTGGACAAGTAGCTTAGATGATTCAACTACTTATACCCTGCACTACATAGTTTACCAGTGAAAGATTTCTTGGAAGATTGGAAGCAATAAAATTAGGTCTAAGATAGTTAGGATAATTGACAAGAGTAGAGATAGCTTTTAGTGCCTTGAATGTTTGGCCAAGCCTGTCTAGAGACACAAGCACACATGGAAACTTTGCTAGTAGCAACATAACCAGATCTAATGAAGACATGAAGATTGAAGAAGGAATAACACTTCTTGTGAGAAGAGAAAAGAATAGTAAGAATATCTTTAAATGTTGGACATGAAATGAGTTTGGTCATTATGGATCTAAATGTACAAAAAGATAGAAAAAAATATAAAGGAAATTTTAAGCCTAGAAGAGATATAAATGATTTCTATGCCAATGAAGATGAGGAATCTGATGAAAGAGCTCATAGTGAAAGTGATAATGAGCTAGGATTTTGAGCTATTAATGAAAATGATCTTGATACACAAATTAGAGAAGAAATGGCTCTAGTTTCCCAAGTTGAAAAGAAATATGATTGGATAATAGATAGTGTTTGTTAACATCACATGAATAGAGATATGAATAAGTTTGTTAAATTTTAGAAACTATGATGGTGGTATTGTTAGAGTTGGTAACAATGCAACCTATCATATTATAGGGATCAGATCCATTACTTTAGATGGAAGAACTAGCATTAATGATGTTTATTTTGTTGATAGATTGAAGCATAATTTGTTGCATGTTGGATAGTTGGTGGACAAAGGGTATCAAGTTTATTCATAGAAAATACTTGCACTATCAAGGATCAGGATAGTAAAATGATTGGAACTAGAACTAGGTCTAGAGGTAATTTATTTCAGTTGAACCCCACTAAAATGACTTGTTTGGTTGCTAAAGTAGATAACAGTTGGTTATGTCATAGGAGATTCTATCATATAAACTTTGATAGTATTGTAAAGATTAGCAGCACCTTTGTTGTTAGAGATCTACCTAAGATAACAAAGCGTACTAATGTGGTTTGCAAAGAATATATTTTGGCTAAGTAGAATAAGGTATCTTTTCCCAGCAAGAAGTACACAACCACAAAGAAGCTAGAGATTATTCACATAGATCTAAGTGGTCCCTCTAGAACAAGAGGATTCTATGGTGAAAGGTATTTCATAATTTTTGTTGATGATTTCACTAGAATGATGCGAGTAGAATTTCATAAAGATAAGTTTGAATATTTTGAGAAGTTTAAGATATTTAAGAATACAGATGAGAATGAATTTGGGGTTAAGATGAAGTGTTTGAGATCAGATAGAGGATGAGAATTCATCTCTAGAGAGTTTAACATGTTTTGTGAGGAGAATGGAATAAAAAAGAAGTTATCTTCACCTAGGACACTTGAACAGAATGGGACTGCAAAAAGAAGAAATAGATTAATAGTAGAAGTAATAGGAATGATGTTATTTGAAAATGATGTATCCAAGACATTTTGGAGAGAAGAAGTCAATACAATGGTGTACACTATGAAAAAAGAACAAATCAGAAAAGTTATGAGTAAAACACCTTATGAACTATCATTTAGTGTTTAACCATTAGTTAAGTAGTTCAAAATATTTGGAAGCAAGTGTTATATTCAAAGAGATGATGTTGTTTGTAAGCTTGAACCAAGAATTGATGAAGGTATTTTTCTTGCTTATTCAATGAAAAGAAAAGCATACAGATGCTTTAGTCATAGAAATAAAACAATAGTTGAGTGCACAAATGTAAAGATTTATGAAATGTTTAGAACTAAGGAAAAGATGTTAGATTACAATTCAGATGAAGAAGAAGATAACTTTGGAATTGTTAGACAAAATGCTGAAGTTTTCTTTGAGATTAATAGTGATCTGAAAAATGACATGTTAAATGTTGAGCAAAGAGGAGGGCATAGATCTTACCCTAGAGATAAGATAAGAGTTGCGATGTCAACTCCTACCCCTAATAGGAATCTAACAAAGAATCACCCTCCAGAGCATATAATTGGAACCAAAGACAAATGTGTGATGACAAGAAGCAAAGTTAATGAAGAGATATGTTTGATTTCTCAAGTTGAACCTAGAAGAGTAGATGAAATGTGTAAAGATGATTGTTAGATTCAAGAAATGAAGGATGAACTAGATCAAATTGTGAAAAATGAAACATGGGAGTTAGTTCCTAGACCTAAACACAAGAATGTAATAAGAACCAAATGGGTATTATAAAACAAGATGAAGGAGCAAGAAGAATGATGGGGAGCTTCTTAAACTAAGAGATCTATATATCCTCATACACTACTCTTGAATTTCCATATCAAGATTGACACATATCAATCCATTGTTCCTCAGAAATCACTTTATTGGCTTCTCTTTGCACCTTGCCAAGCTTGTCTTCTTGCCTAGGGACTGCTTGTAAAAATTAAAAAAGCCTTTCACAAACTCCAAAAATCACATTTACAATATGTACAGAGGATATTTCTTCATCTCCAAGAGCCATGGTTTTTAGACTAAGGACACTCAAGCCATAGCCCATTTTATAGATGCAACACAAAACTGCACAATAGGTTCACAAGAAACAAATAATTTTCCAAACATTATAAAAAAACTTACTTGAAAAAAAAAGAATCACACATAGATATAGGAAATATTTAAAATATTATATTTCATTAAAAAAATTCTTCTATTCAATCCAAAATCTAATCAAACATTCCAAAAATGCTCAAACTGCTAAAAAATTGTCCTATTGTTGAATGTGGTCCATACATCCTACTATCCAAACCTTGGACTTGAGTTGGAAAAGTCTTAAATAGACTTAGTTTTTCATCTTGTTTTGCAATTTTATCCATAACTTCCCCAAGTCATTGATTTTCAAAACTATCTGAAAAGTTGTTAATGCAACTTTTTGACAACTTTTGCAATTTTGCTCCTAGAGTCTTTAAATTTATATAGGATGTTATCAACCCACATAGGATGACATGAGAACCTCTAAGGACCATGTTTACGTACTCCTTACCTTATTTTAAGGAATTTTACCTCATTTTTTCTCTTCAAGCAACTTTTGCAATTTTCCCCTTATTAGGACCTAATTGACAAGTTCAAACTCCTAATCAAAACCCCATCAATCCAAACCACCTAAAAACATCTTGAGACTTTATTAATAGTCCTTATTATGCAAATGCTTTACAAACCAAGATTTCTCTTATGGTTTTACCTTTCCCTAGGTGCTCCTTTGGGATTACCCCCCTGCATGAAGAAAACTATGGTACTGTTGGAGATAAGAGCTCCTTACTGATACCTAATTTCTTAAATCAACTTCAGAAATCCAATTTTCCTTAATATTAGGTAAGTCTATCCATTTCACCAAATGTTCCTTGTAGACCTTTTTTCTTGTGCTCTTCCTCACTCTAGAATCCAAGATCTTCTCAACCTATGGTTGCTTCTTTTCAAGTACCCTTCATGTCTACAATAGTTTTGTTTAATTCCTCTTGATATTCTATGTCATCCAAATTAGAACCTTTGTAAGGTAATAAGTCTTTCACATTGAGAATTGGGGAGAGAACCATGTCTTCGAGTAGATCTATTTTATAGGCATTGGGTCTATGCTTCTCAAGGATTTTACATGATCCAATCCTTCTCATTTGTAACTTGTTAGGGATTCCTCTTTATAACCTAGTTTTGTTAAGGTATACCATCACCAAGTCTCCTAATTGAAGCTAAAACTCTCTCCTCCCTTCATCTTTCTTCTCCTTCAACTTTTGACTGGCTTCCATCAAGATTTTTTTTACTTGGTCATGTACCTCCTTCATTAATTGCACAAAGTCATCAGTTGTTCCACTAACCTTTGTTGATCTCAAATTGGTTTTGACTAGTGAGTTTCTATACACTTAAGTCATATACTTAGTTCATGCTGAACAAGTAGTATATGCCAAGCACAACATAGAGCATGTCAAGTCTAGAGTGAGTGCCAAGTCACTCAAGTGCTAAGAAGATAGTATATGCCAAGTGATTCAAGAGATGAGTATGTAGTGAATGTTGAGTCATTCAAATGTTGAGTCATGATATAGGAATTAGTAAATGTTGAGCATCAGAGACTTCAAATGTTGAGTAACATAGTTTTGTCATAGTTCTTTGTATTGGCACAAACTACTATGTAAACCATTTTTGAGCTATCTTATAGAGTGAATTATGATATTTTAGTGATAACCACAAATCTTAAGTTGGAATCACCATGAATTACGTGCATCCAATTAGGTAAAGGGAAGGTTTGAGCAGAAAAATTGATGAATCATAGTCATTGATTCATACCTAACCCTAAGTCACCTAGGTCTTCTTAAGGAAGACAAATCCTAAACTTCTTATGAGTATGAAAGGGAATGAATGAATGATCAAGGAGATTTTTGCATGCACAAACCATGAAATTCATGGTGGCTAAGGTATTATGATATGAAATTGCATTGTAGAATCAGTTGACGGAGAATAGAGGAAAGATATAGTAAACAACAGAGAGACATTTGATCAAGAAGGATAAAAAATACATTAGTTTAGATGTGATCTGTCATCAAGCAAGAAAGTGCTAACAATAGGATCAATGCTAAGACATTCTAATAGGTCAATTAGTTAAATCTTTGAACAAAGTAGTCCTAATAAGCTATATTGAAATCCTCTAACAAGGTGCTTACTTTATTGTGAGTTTAAGTCCTTTTAGAAGGCACACTTTTAATAGGGTAAGACCTAACAGTCTTTGTAATCCTTTAATAGGGTATACCTTTCACAAGGTAGATCATGTCTCATGATCAAACATTGTAACCTTCATTAGATACACTTTATTACTACATTAGTGAAAATTTGTGGGTGTCATCCCTACCCCAAATTTACTTTCTCATTGGAGGATTTTTGGGTAATCATATTTGGTTTCATATATGTGTGAATTCTTACTTGTTTACATGATTTAGATGTACATTCTTTATATGGTATTTTAGTTTACTTATTGAATGTATGAGATGGATGTGTGGTGAATGTTTTATGGGTTAATGTTTAAAGTACTGATTCACCCCAATCTTAGAAGTTTACCTTTCTTATTGTAATTCCAACAATTGGTATCAAAGCTTTGTTCTTTGAAAGAGAAGCTTTGTAGCTTTGATGAAAGATCTTGAAAATGGAAGTCTACAAGTTGGGAAAGATCATTGAGAATCAGGTAATTAAAATAAAACTCATTTTACATCAATTGAATGAAGCAAGAGAAGACTTAAAGAAATATTTAAAGAGAAGGAAGGAAATTGCTATTGAGGAGAATGACACACAATATAGAGAGATGGACACTACTAAGATATTTGCTAATGGAGACTCTAATGAGTTTGATGGATTAGTTACATATCTAATGAAAAAGAATAGAGCCCAACCCGAAGAAATTAGAAAACTCAAGTTAAAGCAAGAATTACAAGCCATACTACTATGTGAGGTGATTGAATAGAAAAAGAAAGCTATGGAAGACAAAGCCATGATTGAAGATGACAAAAGAGTTTTGACCAGAGGACTGGAAGAGAAATTATCAGAGCTAACTAGGATTGCTAACAAAATTGAATGTGAACTATAAATTGAATGTCAAGGACATTGAGATAACAAAATTGAAGTTGCAGATTGAGCAATTGAGAAATTACTTAAAAAGGGAAAAGGAATTTGCTAAAAGTTTTAATAAACCTAATGAAGTCATCAAATTCTTTGAGAAATTATTGAGATCTCCTAGATCCAACAATGATACATTTGGACTGGGATACACAAGTATAGAAGAAGGAGAGTCATCTAAAAGTGTTGAAGAAAGGAGTAACAAAGGTAAGAATTCCAAACCTACTTGTCATAATTGTGGTAAGAAAGAACACACTACAAATGTATGCAGTAGCAAGACCATAAATTAGAATGTTAAGAACAAGAGCATTGGTCACTATCATAAGTGAAACAAACAAGGTCATCAAGCACATGAATGCATAACTAAGACCATGCACACTCAAAGATTTGAAGGATATTTTTATAACTCTCAGAAGTATGGACATAGAGATTTTGAGTGTAGATCCAAACCCATTCGGTTATCAAACATGCAAACAAAGGTAAAGAACAATGGCAACTATTATAACTATGATATAATACAAGGTATAGTTGTCATTATTGTCAAGAGCATGGAATTCTTCCTAAGAATTGTATTAGAACACACTTTAGATTTGAGTACAAAAGGTGGTTGTGTCAAACCACATGTTTTAGTTGTTTGAAGATTGGTCACATCAGTCAATATTGTCCAACAAGGTCAAAGGCACCAAGTTGTGAGTTCAATAAAGGAAAAGGAAAGACATATATTGAAAATTTCAAAGATGAAATGAACAAGATATGGAAGAAAAAAGAGGACTGCAGCAAATCAAGTGGAGAAGGGATCACTTCACCCAATGGGTCAAGTGATCACACCTCATCAAAGTAAGTAATCAAGAGGTCTGTGGGACTGACATTCAAAATTTATATCATACATCAATTCCAAAGGATTTAGTTCTAAAATGTTTACATAAGCATGAATAAAGATGCAAGGTGTTATTATGAATCAATGAAAAATCTTTAAGTTTTTCATGTTACTACCAAACATGAAAAGTTTACTATGATTTCTAGTGAAATGCTAGAGGATACCAAGCTAATAGATTGGCTAGTTGTTTCCAATCTTGTAATGGTTTCCAAATGAATGAAAATACTAGTGGATTCTGAGTGAGCCATAAATTAGTTGATGCCAAGCTTATAGTTGTGTAAGAACTCAACATTAATTGGAGTACTTCAAAGGGCTATTTGATTGATTGCTACTCATTTAACATCATTCAAAATCAAGAGAGAGCAAAAAGAGCTAGAGGCAATCTGTAAATTCATCTAAAGCATTTGCAAGAGATTTGAATAGCTATTCAACATCATTTCATCATATTTTACAAGGTATTTATCATGTACCAAGCTATGCTATTTCTGATTTTGTAAACCCTAGTTTTGTAATATGGTGTCTAGTTCTTCGAAGGAAAAAGGTGTAGAGGGAAAAGAGGTTTTGAATGTTCAATTTTTTAGAAATGAAGTAAAACAACCTATTTTCAAAGCTATGCCAAACATAGCATACAAACAAGATCCTTCTTGTGCATTATCTATGATACCATTAAGAGTTTTAATGATTCTAGATGTCAAAAAATGCTATAATTATAAGATTGGGAGTATTAGTGACATGGAAATCAAAGAAGCATATGATAAACTATGCAAAAATGGTGTGTTAAGGGAAGAATTCAAGCTTCCAAAAAAGAAAGGATTAACTCATGCCTTAGATTTTTCTAGCATTTTTATAATTGAGTGGATCAGGATTGTTTTGAGTAGGATTCACAATCACTATGGTTAGATAATGGGCTAGTAAAAATATCAAAGAGAATAATACATAGGGTAATAGTGTATCCAACCCTAGATCAGCCAAAGACTATGAGAAGTGAGTCTAAAGAAGTTATTGAAAAGAACACAAGGGCTATGTGGAATAAGAGGGGAATGACAATAGAAACCATCATAGATCCTCCAATATATTTTGCAATAAGGTTAATTGTACATAAGTTTTACCAATGAAGTAGGTTGAATAGTGTACCTTGTATTGTAGTGGATGTGGGTTATTAAATTGTGAAGAAGGATCATACATATGACCTTGCCAAGCTACAACTACAACAATTGATTGAAAACCTAGGAGCAATATGGAAAACAAAGAGTGATCAGTGTAAATTTGGATCTATTTGAAATGTATCTTCTTTTATGTTCATAACACATTTTCTAAATTTGGAACTATGGCATGGAAGAAAAATAGGTCTATTGGAATTCAAATAGGAGAGCTCATTGAATAGTTAGGTGAAAATATTGACTTAGTAATGACCAGTTACTTTGAGGACTTCAAGCAATCCATGAAGAAGAGATTGAGGATTCTAGTATCATTAGTGGAAAAAAATTATGATGATGTTTGTTTCCTAGTTGATACTGATTATACATTTGTTCAAGAAAAAACTCCAAGAGTAAGATGGCTAAGGCCATTAGGCTATAAAATTAATTCAAATGAGGCCTCTGCAGCAATAACAATATTGCTTGCAATAGAAATAGAAAAATATGACAAATCATTTGGTAATTATGAGATGGCCAAATCTAAGATTACTATGGAATTAAAGATTGCCTCTATCTTAAAAAAGAAGGAGAAATCAGTGCTAGTGCACATGTCACTATACAAAAGGCTAAAGAGAAAGCCAACCCCACAAAGTAGGAAGGAGGAGCACAAAAAAGACTAAGGAGAAAATAGATTACTTAGGATAAATTTGATGAGGAAAGAACTAAATCTGATGACAACAACCAATTCCAAGTGGTGAGTCATAATCCATCTTCAAATTTAGACAACCTATGTGAGAATGTTAGAAATAATGTAGATTTGTTGGGATTTTCTCACATTGATTTTGAAAATCTTGGAAAAGTTGAAAAGAATCAAGTGGAGGAAGCAATATATGCCATTATGGTTACTTTCAAGAAAGATCCTCTAGAGATTGCCAACTCCATATCTAAAAGCCTTTATGAAAGAGTTGAGAAAAAATGGCACTATTATTTAGATGCTGAAAGGAAAATTAGAGAAACTTTCCTCGGTCAAGTTATGCATGAACTTAGCAAGGAAAAAATTGCTAAAGGCATAAAGAAATATGTTATATTTGTTCCTAAATATAGAGCCTTCAACATATTATAGAATAACATATAAGATGTTCTAAAGAAGACTACATAGATGTGGAAAGTTACATATGAGTTAGCTATAGTCAAAGTAGGAGAACAAGAGCCTATTGATGTTAAAGATGATGAAGCAAAGAAAAATAATGATGGAACATTTGAGGGAGGTATTGAAATGAATGTAGATGATTAGGCAACAACTAAGAAAGAGCAACAATAAGAACAAAGTGTACAAGATACACAAATGCAAAATGTTAGCCCTCAGAAAATAACAAGTGTGAACATTAAAATTGTCATAGTAAATGATGTTTCTAATCTCATTTCTTAGAACATCAATCCCCTATAGAGGAAGACTTTTTAAAGATACTTGATCAATCTACACTATAGGCTAAATTATGTGACAACCCTATATTGGTGAGTGTAAATGAAATTTAGAAGTCAATGACTAATACTACAAGGGAGGAGGTGAAAACAAAAGAACCACCTATAATTACCCCTCAAGTCACTAGTGAACAACCTTCAGATAAAGTATCGAAAGTTACACCTGAAAAGGATGATACAATTGGAGAGGATAAAGTGGAAACTCAAGCCACTACTGAAACACAGAGTCGAATAGGTTAGATAGATTCATCTACATCTTTAGAAAAAGTTCAAGGTGCAATTCAAGGTAATTTGGTAGAAAAGGACAAGTTTGAAGAGATTGAATTGACACCTAATCTAAAGGAATTAGTAGCAATTCAAGCACTGGTAACTTTATCAAAATCTAGCACTACATTTGGTCACACTCTTCAGAGGCTAAGCACAGATGCAACACCTTTGCAATTCTTAGTGCCGAGTCCAAATTCATCAAAGGTAGAAGAGGTAATAACATATGGTGATGTAAGCCTAGATGAAGAAATTGTTTTTCCAAAATATGATTATTCTACAATGACAATAGATCATATGGGTATACTTCAAGAAGCCCTAGCTAGAAGAAAACATCAAAAACTGCTCAAAAGGTAGCATAGGCAGAAGAAAGCTATGCTTGATATTAAAGAAATCTTCTTGGATGCATTTAATCTACCTACTACAAATGAAACAAAGCCACTTATTGAACAATTGACAAATATAGTGGAAAAGGTAAGTGATGCAGACCTTGATAATAATGCAAAATTATTAGAATGGTCTAAAAAGAAATTTCAAGGTAAAGTGAATGAGAAAATATCTAGTGATATAGCACTTATACAATTTGCATTGGAAACTAAGGTAGAAAGTGTGAAGAAGGTACTTGAGAACATTTTCTCTGTGTACACCAAACTATGTAATCCTACACTCTTCACACAAGAGACAAGGAGTCACATTCTGAGCTTGGAATTCAAATAAATTCACCAGGTGTAAAATTTCCTACAACTCTAGCTCAAAGTGAGAAGCATTTTGGGACTTTATTGCAAACCCAAAGTTAGTTAGCAACATTATCTATAGATGAAACCAACATAAGGGCCAAACTGATAAGCATCCAAACTATATTGACTCCTCACATGGAGATTTTGCACAAGGAATTAGGCTATGTAGAAACTCTTATGAAGAAAGACCCAAATCTTTCTACATTAGATGGCCTAGTTCACCTTACTACTAAGCTAGCCATCCAAACTAAGTCTTTGGAGGTGGCTTGTGACAATTAGGATGTGGCTCTTAAGATTATCGTTGAGGTCCATAAATCTTTCTTGGAAAGACACACTATTAGTGTATAATCCATTGACATCAATGTCAAAAAGGGGGAGAAAGAGAGCTAAGCTAAGAAAGAGTAAGAGCATGGGGGAGCAAGCAAAGAGCAACAAACAGTAAAAGATTATTAGTTGAGGCACATCTACTTAGTAGGAGTAACATTTTGAGTATAGAACTAGATCTAACAACTTAGGGGGAGTTATAAGATTTTGAGGTATAATTTGTTGCAAAATTTTGATATTTTAAATTTTTTACAAAATTTGAATAAGAGATATGTTATGCCCATAAGAATAAAAGTATTAATGCATGACCAAGTGTTTTTGACACTCATATCAGAGGGGGAGATTGTTGATCTTAGATTGGCTTTGACTAGTGAGTGTCTTTACACTTAAGTCATTCACTTAGTTCATTGTAGTATATGTCGAGCACAACATACAGCATGTCAAGTCCATAGTGAGTGTTGAGTCACTCATGTGCTAAGCCACTCAAGTGTTGAGTAGATAGTGTATGCTGAGTGATTCAAGAGCCAAGTAGGTAGTGCATGTTGAGTCTTTCAAATGTCAAGTCATAGTATAGAAATTAGTATATCCCAAGCATCAGAGACTTTAGATGTCGAGGAAAACAATTTTCTCATAGTTTTTTGTATTGGAACAAACTACTATGTAAACCATTTTTGAGATGACTTACAGATAGAATTACAATATTTTGGTGATAAGGACTAATCTTAAGTTTGAATCCCTATGAATTACATGTATCCAATCAGGTAAAGGGAAGGTTTAAGCAGAAAAATGGATGAATCATAGCCATTGATTCATACATAAACCTAAGTCACCTAAGTCTTCTTAAGGAAGACAAACCCTAAACTTCTTATGAGCATGAAATGGGAATGAATGAATGATCAAGGAGAGTTTTGCATGAAAAAACTAGGACATTCATGGTGACTAAGGTATTGTAATATGAAATTGCATTGTAGAATCAGTTAAAGGAGAATAGAGGAAAGAAATAGTAAACTTCAGAGAGACATTTGATCAATAATACATTAGTTTAGAGGTGATCTATCATCAAGAAATAAAGTGCTAGCCATAGAGTCAATGTTGAGACATTCTAATTGGTGAATCAATTAAATCTCTTAACAAAGTAGTCATAATAGGCTATATTGAAATCCTCTAACAAGGTGCTTACTTTATTGTGACTTTAAGTCCTTTAACAAGGCACACTTTTAATAGGGTGTTGAAATCCTTTAATAGGGTAAGACCTAATAGTCTTTATAAGCCTTTAAAGAGGTAGACCTTTCATAGGGTAGACCACATCTCATGATAAAAAAGGGGAACCTTCATTGGATACACTTTATTACTACAGTAGTGAATATTTGTGGCTGTTATCCCCACCCCAATTTTACCTTCTCATTGTAGGGTTTCTATGTAATCATATCTGGTGTCATATATGTGTGAATGCTTACTTGTTTACATAATTTAGATGTACATGCTTTACATGGTATTTTAGTTTACTGATTGAATGTATGAGATGGATGTGTGGTGAATGTTTTATGTGTCAAAGTTTAAAGCATTAATTCACACCCTCCCCATCTTTAGGAGTTTACCTTTCCTATTTTTATTGCAACAACCTTGTCACGGGAAGGTAGGTCCCTCAATTCCATTATATGCCTTGGGTGAGTACCATACACCACTTGGAAAGGACTTAGCCTTGTTGTCATATTCTTCCTTTTATCATATGCAAACTTAGCTTGGGGAATAACTTGTTCCCAAATTTTCCCACATGCAACTTCACAATAGTTAATGGAAACTTTTGTTTCTAAGTTGAAAATGAGCAAAAATAGTATAAGTGCAGAACAAAGATAAAGTAGTGAATATAAAGGTTAATCACATGTTCACATGTAAAATCTAGCTAGAGATTTCTAAGGTTGCAAAGAAATGAAGGGAAGATATGTATCCAAATACATCTAGATGGTGAAGCCAAATCATAAACACATGGGTTGGTATATGATACATGGTAGAAGAATCTAAAAATAAGTTCATGATTACACGGTTAAATGTCCAAGATAGTTTTTAAGCTATGAAATCGTGAAGGCTATATGGTAGTCAAAATAAATGTTGAGTGTTGGTTCACAAAGGTTTAAGCGTAGTTAAAGTTTTAAGTTATGAAGAATTGATCAAGGTGATCATGCAGTCATATTTTATACCATCACACCATTGTTGGAGTTAGTGCTTAACTCATAGAGAAGGTAGCAAAGCAAAAAATATAGTACATCACACTATCGCAAGTTCTTACCCTAGTTAGTGAGTTAACCCTGCGAACAAGTGAAAGAATGATCAAATGGTTAAGGTTCTAGAGCATCACATGTTCACAAGAATTTGTGTAGCTAATAAAATTTAAGTCAAGATGTTGTGATGAAGGAATAGCGACTAGATAAAATAGCGAGTGCAACATCGTATGGTTAATATAAGTGTCTTGATAAACCATTACGATGAGGCAATAGTATTAAGAAGTAAAGTCGTAATTTCACGGTCATGGATGTGAATAGGAAAAGAAGATATTTTGGAGTGAAGTGAAAAAATAGCTTTGTTCATGATGTCATTCCTATTAGTTGTAAAGCATAAAATGGCTTTTCAATAGCAAAGTCTGAGTTGGATAAGGTTGTGATGAGCTAGATGTAAGAAAATATGAAAAAGTGTAGATTTGCCTATTTTTTCAAGAATTCATAGGTTTTCAAGTATGTCACTCTTAAATGAAAATTAAAGCCACACCATCATTATAGAAACTAATGAAGTCTAAAGAGTAGGAGAATTTTATTACCATTTTCTTAGTGTCTAAATTTTTCTTAGCAGTTTTCAAGTGTAGAGTGATATCTAAGTGCTTTTTCATCTTTCAACATATAGAATTAACCAAATTTATTATAGAAATGGCTCAAAGGGAGGGAGAGCTAATTGTGCAAGAAGTAATTGGGCAACCAAATGCACCACCGAAGGTTCCAAGAACATTTGTAGGGGAATGGATTCATATTTTTCTTGGTGCAACTAATGCTTAGAAAGAAAATGATTTGGCATTCAAAGATCCATATGCATTATGTAGAGATGCATAAGTCTTTGATAGAAATGGGTATGAATTTTTTTGGTTTTTCTATAAGAATAGAGAATTAAAGGTTCTAGTTTGTATCCCATGGGTAAGAAACTTAGGTAGATTAATTATGCTAAAGTATTTGTAGATGTTGACATGGTGAAAGTCCTAATCAAATGTTATAATCCTATCAATGAGACAATTCATAGAAAGGATAGAAGTGTTTTCCTTCCTAGATAAAGAGACATTTATAGAAGCTTTCAACTTGGGAGGACCTATGTCAATGCTCATAGAAGTGGAGAAATTAACTAAGAATTCAACGAGTCACAAGAACTTCTACATGGGCCGAAATATGACTAGACATATTCCATATACAAAGAAGAATATGGGAGACATTCCAAAGAAGAAGGATCTTGACAACTATATGCCATTGGAATTCTTCAAAATATATTTTTAGAACACTATGTTTTGAATCAAAAAAGCCCTAGGTTTAGATGGAACTATGGAAGCACTAGTAAGACATTATATTATGGCATTGAGTATCCAAGACCGAAATCATAACATTGGTTATGATTTTGTGGAATACATCATTGATAGCATCCATAACGAGTTCATTTCTGCTCAACAAGGAGACTTGAAGAATTTTAAATTTTATCACTATTCTTTAATCATGCACTTGATCCTATGCAAGAATGAAGACATATTTAATCAAAGTTTCTTTGAGTCTACTCAAGAATGGGGGAAGAGTTTTCCAATAGAAAGGTGGTCAAGGGTATGGAAAATGTTTAATTCTTATTGTAATGACTTTTTTTTATCTAGTCTTGAAAATGATAGGGCTATTAATTAAAAGAATCTCTATGAGTGTAAGAAAGGTTGTTAAACCTAAACTACACTTTAATGTTGGGAAGCAATTGACACATGATTGGGGAAGTGTTTTATTGTTTAAGGAGTATACTATTATAAATGTCTTCGGAAGCCCTTAGCCACCCCATATTTTACCTAAGTATGTACCTAGAAGGATAGGGTTTGTGGAAGTATTCTGGCAATTGATTTCTTTAAAAAAAGAATACTTAGGCAAAGATGTTAAGAAAGGAAATTTCCTTTGTAGATCTACCATAGTGGAAGATTTTGAGATTGGCAAGAATTCCATTGAGGGACAAATGAATTTTTGAGAAAATATAAACTGCCAACTGGGCTAGCTAGGACTTATGATCCTTACAATGTAGTTAGACATGCCCTAAAAAATATGAGGGGATATAATATACCTCCTACCAAGTGATGTAGGAGCATTGAGCTTGGATTTTGGTGAATTTATTCTTTTCATGGTTAGGGATTTGTCAGAGATACATTAGAGAAAATTTCCTCATGATTGCAAAGAGATTGGATGGATTGAGTTGAGGTTTGAGTCATTTTACCTTGCTTCTAGAGATATATTATTTTGGTGCCTGTTGTAGGCTGTGTAACTAATTTTCCACAAAGATTCAGAGGATGAAAATTTTAGGGATTGGTTAGGACCTAGATTTCTACTTATGATTCAAAGTGAAAGTTCTAATTCAATTGAAGCTAGGACAAATGGTGATTTTACTCAGATACCAATTTTGGGCATTCAATTGTTGTTGCAGGCTAACTTGTGGCATTTAATTTATGTATTTGTATTTAAGTTGTATTCTAGACCAAATTGTGGCTTAGATTGGTATAAGTAGGGGTTGTGGGGGAGTCTTTAGTCATTATTCATCCATCTTAGAGAAGAGGACGTAGCTAAAGAGCAAGTTTTTTTTGAGTCTGTGGACAGAGCATCGAATGTGAGGTAGTTTACAATAGGATTGTGATGGAGTTGTGAATGTATAGACAAAGTGCCAAATGTGAGTTAGTTTACACTTGGATCATGGATGAACTTGGAGTAGAGCTAGTAGCCATGGCTTGGAAAATAAGGAGATTTCTTAGTGGGCTTTCAAGCACAAGTTGAGATCTTCCTTGGGGGTTTCTACTAGAGTGAGGATCTGGACTAGCTAGTGTTTGGATTAGATCTTGAGGGATCTTGTAGAACTGTTACTTGCTTTGTATTTGGCTATAACTAGGAAGGCTTTACAACTTGGCACATTGGATGTAACTAGTTATATTTTATTAATATATTATTGTAATCTGGTATCATATGTTGCATTATTGTTTCTTGTTGTTGTGTTTCCACTATGTGGTTATATTGTTAGGGGCTAGGACATCTCCTTTGGGGATTCTCCTACCTTGCACTACATCACCAAGAATATGTGGGAAGAGGATGTTATTATTGATGAGTTGAATGAAAATACATGCAGAGAAAAAATGATTAATAAATTGAACAAATGTGTGGAAAATTTTGATGAATTGGCCAAAAAAGTACCAAATACAATGAGAAAAAAGATTGATCTTGAGTAATCAGATGACGAGATTATTGTTGAATTCTTTGATGAGGAGGATGAAGTTGAAGAAGAAGAGGCTAAAGAAGATGTTCCTAAGATTTTTGAGTGGGTAGAACAAAGACATAAAAAGAAAAAAATGGTCGGAGATATTTAATATCTCAAGCTCTGAGGATGAGAAAAGAGAAAAGAAGTTGTAATTGGAAGCTCAAATGAAAGATGACAAGATTATAGAGGCTCGTGAATTCATGATGGTTGATAATTTTATAAAAGCTGTTGAATTCAAGAGTTTTCTATTTAAAATAAAACAAAATGAACTTTTGCTACAAATGAAGCTAGGGGACTATAATGAAATATTTGCTAGATTAGTCAAAAAGCTACAAGAATATGACTTTGCAAATGAGAGCCTCACTATTGAGGAGGCAAGGGACCTGGTAATGAGGAGTGGTATGATTATTTTTCTAGGATGGGATTGTAGTTAATCTTTTTAGCTAGATCAAATGAGAAGAAAGGAAAGAACAATCTCATTTGAAGATGAGAATCAATATGGAGCACTGAGAGGGTTAGGCTACAATATAGATGCTCAAACAATGGAAATTTGGAGTTTAGCTCTTGAGCATGACAAGTATACCCTAATGGAAATCAAAGAATCCCCTAAGGGAGATTTTACTTTTTGGCATGCTCAATCTACCTCTAATGATAAGATATTTGGGTTCTATACTTCAGTTGGATTGGTGAGAAAAAACAAGATGGAACCCTCCAAGCTTGTTTAGAATAAACACATGAGAGATATCTAAGAGAAAAAGGATCCATGATGAGGAAATGAAGAAAACACATGTTCTAGAATAGAGGACCATCAAACTTGGAATGAATATTTCTAGTTTAAAAAAAGGTTAGCAACACTATAGAGGTCCATGAAAAGGGTGTGCAAATAAAGGGCTAGACATTTGAAACAGGGGAAACTTTAGGCCAAGCTATGGAAATTGATGAAGAGAAGCTAGAAGCTAGCAAAGATGCAGAGGTTAGAGGAATGAAATATTTATTAATTCATAAGATCAATGCATGGAAGGTAGTTTCTTAGACTTTTCATGGTTGCTACCTTGAATTAGAAAGGGTGGAATACAAATGTGTACAAGCAATTGCTTTATTATCTCCACTATTCAACACATGGGGCCCTTATATTCAATTATTTGATAATATAGTTACTATACCTCTATAGAAAAAGGACTTGCCAAAGAAACCATTGTGAGCACAAGGAAATAAATTCATCAAGTGAGAGATTTAAATGGTTTCTTTTGAGATAAGATGAAACTATTTCAAAACAAGATGTAAACAATTGTTGTAGGTATACCAAATTTTATCCCACAATTTTGGACAGTGAAGGAAAAATAAAGGACTGGGTAGAATGTTCGTCATCTTTTAAAAATATTCTTGATCATGCTTGTTGGAAATAAAAAAGGAGTAACTGAGAGGGGGGTGAATTAGTTACCACTAAAATAAATCCCAAATCCCTTAGATGTCAACAATAAAATTTAGACTAAGAAAACTAATTGTTGCTGATGCTTGGTAGACAAATAGAAATTGTTGTAACTTGATAAATGCAAAGTGAATTACTTTTAGTAGATCTTAAAAAATTATCAGTAATTAATTTGCAAGCATAAGAGAAATACCATGAACACATGAGACACCAGGATTTAATCATGAAAACCTAATTTGGGAAAAACCACAAATGTAACTAGTTACTATTTTTCACTCTTCTGAAGTGATCCCTGTTAGGAGCCAACCCTATTAAAGGTTACAAAATACACTGTTAGGTGTGACCCTATTAAATGATTTAATCACCCTACTAGGAGTGGCCTTCTTTAAAACAATTCAATAGAATCGCCACCTTGTTAGAGGATTTACAACTGGCTATTAAACCAACTCTATTAAGATATTTTAGATCATTGATACAATGGTTAGAGAGTAACAATAAAATTTCCTAATTGTGATGCAACTAAATTTCTAAATCTAGATCTCTTTTCTGCTTAAACTTGATCCTTCCTAATCAAATATTACTTTTATACTCCACAAGGATACCTACTTTATCCTTCAAGTTTGCTACCTCTCTTTTCGTTTGAATTCAATCAACACACTTGCACACACACTAGAAATATCAACTTGACCTTTTATTTATACCTTCCAAATTGTCAAGTCAGCCCAAATTCAAATTACAATAACCAATATTCATCATCATAGTCATCTAGAATCAATACATAAAGTAATTAAGCCTCATATGCTGAAATAAGATTTGTCCTTCGTAAGCCGACCCTGCTTGGTAGAAACTAACTTTGGAATGATTTCCTGTGTTAACCAACAGAAGCTCGGTTAACACTATGAACTTGCAAAAATCCTTTGGCAACCGAGTGAACTCAGTGAATACTAACTCTATCCAACTTTCCCTTTATTAACCAAGTGAGCTCGGTTAACACTCTTTTCTGCCTAAATTCCTTTGATGCTCGAGTGATCTCTCTAGACACTATCATTTTCTCAGAGTAAATCTATGAACCCTTGGTAGACAAGGAAAACTATCTTCATTGACCAAGTGAGCTCAGTAAGCACTGTTTGTCAATTGATATGACATTTGTGTAACATCAAAGAAAACACACAATTGATCAATTGTATTCAACAATCTCCCTCTTTGGCATTGATGGAAATACAATATGTCATAGCATAATGAAATTTGAGAATAAGACTCCCTTTGACAGAAAGTTTCTCCCTCCTTGATTTTACATGAGAACTTCTTCTTTATGATGAATTCCCTTTGTGAAGGAACTACATAACTTCTTTTCAAACTTTTCCCTCTACGAAATTTCAGAAAGATAAAGATATGATAGTAAACTTCTCCCTCTTTGACAACACATGCCAAATTTGTATCAATTTACCTTGAGTATTGATTCATATGCAATATTCTCTTGATTAAGCTACATTAACTAATTGATATTTAACTTGGTTCTTCTTGATGCATCAATAAAATTTATTTAGTGAGCTTCAAATAGGGAATGACCCCTAGCTTACTTCTTAGCTACACGAATACATCCTTAGGTAATGGCTTGGTGAATATGTCAGCAATTTGTTCTTTTGTATGGACATATTCCAATCTAATTTCTTTTTCCTACATCAATTCTCTAATAAAGTGATATTTTATAGCAATAGGCTTTATTTTGGAATGCATCATGTGACTCTTTGATATGTCAATTGTGCTGGTGTTATCATAGTACATGACTACTGGCTCTTTGATTTCAACCTTCAGTCCTTCCAACAATTGTTTGAATGAAACAATGTTAGAATAATTTACTACTGCTGCCACTTACTCTGCTTCTACTATGGATTGGGATGTGTAGTCTTGTTTCTTGTTTGTCCAAGATACTAGCCTTATACCAAGAAAGAAAGCTCCACCACTAGTGTTTTTCTATCATCAAGATTTTCTACCCAATCAACATCAGTAAATACCTTTAGGTCTAGGTTTCTTCCAAGTTTGTACCATAAACTATAGTCTTTAGTACCTTTAAGATATCTCAAGATTATTTTGATTTCCATCATGTGATTTTCTCTAGGCTTAGCTAAGAATCTTGCCATTATCCCAACTACTAAGGCAATATTAGGCCTTGTGTGAACTACATACTATAATTTTCCAATCATTGATCTGTATGAGGTTTGATCTACTTCTTTGGAGTTATCATCTTTGGTAAGCTTGAGTCTAGTACACATGGGGGTACCAACTGGTTTTGAATCTTCCATTCCAAACTTCTTGAGTATCTCTTTTATATACATGGATTGAGTGATATAGATACCATTTTTCTTTAGTTGTATTTGTAATGCAACAAGGAATTTTATTTCACTAAACATGGACATCTCAAACACTTTGTTCATTTGTTTTGAAAATTCTTTGCATAGGTCATCATTTCCTATAAATACAGTATCATCCACAACTATCTCTACCAACAAAATTTTGTTATCTAGCCCTTCCTTGATGTATAGACTATTGTTATGATTTTTTCTCTAAAAATCAATCTATATCAAGTAGTTATGTAGTCTTTCATACTAGGCTCTAGGAACTTGTTTGAGACCATACAATGCTTTTTGTAATTTACAGACCATGTCCCTTTTGTTAGGATCAACAAAACCTTCATGTTGTTCAATGTATACTTCTTTATCAAGAATTCCATTCAGGAATGCAAATTTAACATCCATTTGATATACTTTGAATCTTCTATGAGCTACATATGAAAGTAGGGTCCTAACTCCTCCTAATCTTGCAATAGGGGAAAAAGTCTCACCATAATCAATTCATTCTTCTTGAGAATAGCCTTTATACACTAATCTAACTTTGTTTCTTAATACTTGTCCATCTTCATTCAACTTATTTCTAAATATCCATTTTGTTCCAATCACATTTTTATCTTTAGGCCTAGGAACAAGAGTCCAAGTTTTGTTCTTTTCTATCTATTTTCTTTCTTCATTCATTGCCTCAATCCAACTTTCATTTTCTAGAGAATCCTTAATACTTCTAGGTTGAAAATCAGCAAGTAAACATGTACGTTTCAGTTTGCTTCTTGTCATAGTACCTTCTTATTTATCTCCAATAATCTAATCGAGTGCATGATGCCTTATGACATATTTGACCAATATAGGTTATTTTCCTTTTGAATGAATTTCACTATCCTCATTTTGAATTTCAACTTTAGGATCGGGTCTTTCAGACTTGGTAGGCATTGACTCGGTAGCTTTAGAATGTGAATTGGGTCCCTGTGACTCAGTTTGTACTTCTTGCAACTTGGTAACTATGGAAGACTCGAGAAGTGAAGTCTCCTTATTGTTAGATATACCTAACAATGTATTAGGTTCAAAGTAAACAAATCTTTTGTAATCTTCTAGTTCCTTTTTTCTTTCTTTAGTCATTTTTAAAAACTCATCAATTCTCACATGTGCACTTTCTATGATTTTATGAGTAGACAAATTGAAACATTTATAATGCCTTACTTCTATAGGAATATCCTAAGAGTGTGCATTCATTAGTGTTCACATCAAATTTTCCTTTTCTAGACTCTTTCAAGATATAACATTTACTACCAAATACTTTTAGGTAACTTACATTGGGTTTGTAGCCATACCATAATTCATAGGGTGTTTTATCTGAGTCCTTCTTCAACTATACTTAGTTCAAAGTATGAATTGTAGTGCTAATGTCTTCCTTCCAATATTTGATAGCAACATTCTTTTCAATCATTAGAGTCCTTGCACAATCCATGATGGATCTGTTTCTTCTTTTAGCTATTCCATTCTGCTCAGGAGTGCCAAGGGCTTATACTTTCCTTTTGATTCCTCTTTCAATGTAGAAATTATTGAATTCATTGGAGATGAATTCACCAAATTTGTCTGATCTTAAGCATTTCAATCATTTTCCTATTTCTTTTTCTACTCTTTCCAGATAGCATTTGAATTTCTCAAATGCTTCTAACTTTTCTCTAAGATACATAACAATCATTATTCTAGAGTAGTGATCAACAAAAAATAATAAAGAAATTTTCTCCACTATAACTTTCTACTCCAATAAGTCCACATAAGTCAGTATGCACAATTTCCAAGACATCTTCAGATTGATAGTTTTTGCTCTTAAAACTAGTCTTTCCCATTTTGCCAATCTGACAATTTTGGCATTAACCAACATCTAGTTTCTTCAAACTAGGGATACCTCTTACTTTTAAAAATTTTCTTATCTTGACTGTATTATCAAAGTTTACATGACATAGTCTTCTATGCCATAAAAAACTTTCTTCCATTTGAGCAATAAAATATGAGCAATCACCAAGATCAAGATAAAATAGGTTACCTCTTGTTTTTTTTCCTGATCCAATCAGATTCCCTTTGTCATCTAGTAGTCTTGCCTTGCCTTTCCATGCATGAATTTTTCATTGAATCCAATGTTTATTAGTTGTTCCACACTTAGTAGGTTATGTTTCAATCTTTCAACCCAATAGGCATTGTCACATACAAGTTCATTGGTTAATGAGATGTGACATTTCCCTTTTATGCAACAAGGTACATTATTTTTGAACCTTACACTACCTCCATCATAATGTTCAAAGTGTTCAAATTTTGTTTTTTCTCTAGTCATATGATGTGAACATCCACTATCTATGATCCATGTATCATTTTTACTAACATGAGAGATAAGTGCCATTTTATCTTCTTCTTCATTAGATTCATCTTTTACAACAATGTACACTATTTCATCTTCATTGTTATTAGAATCTTTATCCACAAAATAAGTCTTCTTACCTTTGTCTTTGAAGGATTTGTGACTTTTGGATTCCTTCTTACCTTTGTGCTTGTGGCTCTTCTTCTCGTCCTTTCTATTGGTGTTTGAAAATGCTGGAGGGTTTTTAATTATCCCAATGAGAATATGACACATCTAGGGGTAGCTAACTCCCATTTTCAACATGCCATTTCAGACACCGGGCCAACTATAAGGCATGACCCTTCTTCTACTTTAGGCTCTACTAAACCTAGGTGGGTAGACCTCAGATTCAATTGATACCGTACTAGTGCAAGAAACATATCCCTAAATCTATTAAGTAGATGAAAACCCTTATATCTCCTAATGACTTATGAAATGACATCGATCTACAATAGCTAAATGCAGATCTATGGATCTCAGAAGCTGAGTGAGGATTAATTCTTTTCAGCCCAATACAAAACATGAAATACTAAAATGATTTTGATTAAAAGACTTTGTGCAAATGACATTCATATCAGCTTGCATCTGATTTAGTGATTAGTTCCTTATCCATTGAAACATAGAGTCATTACTAGTAGGATGACCTAACTAGATTGCATTACAAGCAAGTTTATCAACTAAAATCTTCTAATCCCATACTTACGCAATATCCCCTTCATACACCCAGAAACCCTATCAGAATGATGAAACATGTACTTAACTCCTTGAGTCAAAAGAAACAACAGATCTAACATACAACTCATCCAAGCTACCTTAAATCAAATGAACCTTATCCATTTAACCTCAAAGTTAATGAAAAATGAAGAATTAGGAGACATAATTAGAGAATTTAGATAATTCATGTAAATCCCCTTTTGTATATTCATCCATGGAAAGACTAAATATATTAGCCTGGTAAAACTAAAATGAAGCTCAGGATATGTCACATAATCTAGCATCCATTATCAATATCTTAGAATGACAATAAATGACATGAAATGAAAACCTACACATAAACAGGTGTGTGGTCTTCACTGCTAGAGCTCATCTCAATAAATAAGAAGCAAAACCATCAAAAACCCTGGTTTCAACAGTAGAACTAGAGCCCTATTGGTATTACCTAAAGCAAACTGCCAACAACCTTGCAAAAGAGAAGAAGGAAAAAAGATATAGAAAAGAAGCAATTCTTAGATTAAATCTAAAAATGACAAGTGTCCCCTCTGAATTCCTTCCTAAGAAACTAAAAAAGCCTCTCTCTACCTTCTCTCTGTAACTGCCTATCAAATCCCCATGACTCTGGCTTTCAAGTGCATCAAATATCTCAGAAATTTGATTCACCATCATAACTAATCTTGGATGTCAAAATAAATTCACAGTAAAAGTGAAAAATTAGTTGAATATGACCTTTAGAAACCAAGAAAACCTCTTAAAATCAGTTTTCTTCACATTCACACCTCTACAAGCCTTATATCTATTTTCTAACCAATTCTAATGATCAATGGTGAAAAATACTCATTTTATTGAGAACGCCCCAAAATTTACAAATTGGCCTATAGCACAAATTGGTGAGCACCTGTGCAAAAACCGATCTCAAAAATAGAAAATTTGTCTCATTCTGGTTTTGATGGTATATTGGAATGCCCGTTTTCGATAAAAAATGCTCCAGTTATGACCTTTTGAAAATCATACCTTTGTTCATGGCTTCATGACATTATTATGCAAAAAATTTAAACCTTTTCCAAAGTTTAAACTATACAAATAATCTCCAATTTTATTTAAAATCTGACCTACACATGATCTTTGAGGAAAAACCTTTAAAACTTAATTTTTGAAAACATTGATTTTTCCTCCACTTTTTCACTTCAGTCAAACTTGGTTTGACCATCCCACCATGTGCCATCACGTAATTGGCTCGGTCCTATATAACTGGGTGCTACATCATCGCCACCTCATTGCTAGCTAGTCTTCCACCTAGGCACTCACTATGTTGCTATGCTAATAGGTGAGCAACTTCCTCTTAGTGACATAGCGAGAACCCTTCAATCTGCCACGTGGCATGATTTGGCATCCCTAAGATTTTATCGCCACATCACAACTTGCCTCAAATTTTTATGCCATGTGGCACATTATGATTGGTCCAAATTTTGCCACATCACCGCCTAGTCATCCAGCCATCTCACTACCAGCTGGGGGGTCACTATGTCACTATGTTAACTTTCCTGCATCTTTGTCATGGTGACATGGAAACTACCATTGGACCTGCCACATGTCACCATTTGGTGACCTCTGATCATGATCCACCACATCAGCATTTTATGTACAACTTGCTTGGCACATGTTGCCACTTGTCACTACCTAATTTTTTAATTATAACTACACACGAGACCCATGTTGCATTTTACATTGGAATTTGATTTCGTTGATTTTCAAAGTTTTTTGATGACTCACTATGTCACTAGCTAGATTTCTGAGATTTTTTGGCTAGCAAAGTAGTGAGGTGCCAGATTTTTGAGTTTTTTTGGCAACCTCATATCTACTGACATCATCAACTTTGACTACGTGTCTGTTCAAAATTTGTTTCTAACTGCGTCCAACTGGCCGACCGACCACAGTCCCCACCATGCAGCAAGGGGCTTTTAAAAGTCCAGTCTTTAAAACAACTTATAATGTATGTGCTATTGTTTTTAAATACTAGAAATGTCTACCACATAAAAAATGTGGGACAAACAGGTTCACCATATTACTCCGTTGTTTCTTGCATGAATGATTATCTTTTTACTTGCTTGTTCTTTTCTTTGCACATGGGTTTACTCTGCATGCATTTTGTAGGCATGGAGATCCCTAGATGACTCACCATTTTTTACTGGCTTTAACCTCCCCTTTGCGTGAGCATCTTCTCTTTTAAAAAAAAAGGATCGCCTTCTATGCAGGTTGCTCTAAGTCTTCCTACTAGCGGCTTGCTTCTAAATCTATTCTTTTGTGTGGTCAAATTAACTTACACTTAAATAATTTCAGACTATGGGTCTAATCAATTTCTTTGTGTTTGCAAGGTGGGCTAGCAAGGTGATGATGCCCTTTGCATGAGTTATTACCTTTGGCTATGATTGTGGACGACTGCCCCCTGCTCTTGGCGTCTCAAACAACTCATTTTATCTGGTGCCTTTTTTATTTGCTACTGGCTTCTCTTTCTTTCCTATGTGGGTACTATTCTTGGTGATGAATACCTTTGTTTATGTGAGAATCTAATTTTCATGTATGAACTCCTTATTAATCATCCTTTTCAAACTTTCACACTTTCCAATTAAAATTGGCGATTGATATTGACTTTCATTTGTGCTATTTTTAACTCCATTCATTGCAGGGAGATTTGATTTTTTTGGAGTAGACATGTTTGTTTCATTAAACTCGGTGACTCTCCTTGCATAAGACACCAATTCTGGTTCCTCCAAAACTCTTTACTAGCTGCGGCTTGTGCTATGCATGGGTAGCTTGTATATCTCTTTCCCTATTCTTTGTGTGGAGCTGCCTTCCTTCCACTTACAGGCTGGCTCTTCGAATGGTGTCTCCAACTCTTATACATCATGGCTCTCTTTTATAGACATTTTACCTTTTAACTATTGGCTACTTTACTCTTTGGCTGTGTGAGTTTCTTTTTTATTGGTGTGGGAATTTAATTTTCACTACAACTTTCCTTTTATATGCAAGTTTTTTTCCTTATTAACGTGGGCTTTGGTAGGGGGATGTGATCTTCATCTTTGGCCATCAACTTCCTTCTTTTATTGCTTGAGTGCACATTCAAGGTATTCATATTGGTCCCATTTTCTTCAATATGTATTGTCAACTCCACTGGCTTTACTACTGAGTTGAGCCATGGTGAAACCAATATGCACAAAGTTTATGTTGCCAAAGAAAACCCACCACTTCACACTTCATAATAAAGATGAAACTTTGTGATTAGGTAAACCTAATTATCTTGGTAGAAGAAATGACTGGTACCACCCAATAAACTCTAGTGTGACCAATTTTGAGGCAAATTTAGACAAAAGAATGTCTATTTTCAACTCTTATTTTAAAAGAAAAAGATGTGGGTACATAAGAACTTCCCTCCATTGGGATAAGTTGAAAGTGATAGTTTCCCAAGCAAAAAAAATTCTCAAATGCCTTGAAGGCATATTCTCTGACATAGTCATAGGCTCTAACCTAATTCTAGTCAGATTCCTTCATAAGCATCTTAATGGATTCTGGATTATGTGCATTCTCACATTGTTGCTTCCACAAGTCAAATGAAATTTTCATCCACACAAGCTAGATGGACACTTCCAATATCATATTATGAAGCTTGACCAATATCCTTCCTATATTAGAATAATTTTTGCAGCAACTATCCTTTCTTGCGAATTCTCTCCAGACATTTACATCTCATGAAATTTCTACAAAAGCCTCAAGATTTATCGATGTACTTGTATGAATAACTTCATTAGATCCATCATTCTAAATGTATGGAAAGTAAATGTCTTTAAGCATACATTTCAATCGATCCTGAGATATCTCATTAATGTAAAGCAGCTTGTTAGACCCTAAAATGGGTTTGGCTAAAAAAGAAATTTTGTTTTCAAACAACTAAAAAGCCAAATTGATCCATTAAACCTCTCATACTGATTAGAAACAAATTTGACCACTGGTCTATCCTTAGAAACTCATTTTATCACTTTATTGAAACTTTTCAACTTCATGTCAAGAGGTCCTTTGACTGGCTTTAAAAACTGACACAAACACCTGACCAGGCTCTGAAAAATGGGACACTGATTCTCTGTTTCACATACTTACATCTTGATGAATCTTTTCTGATGAGGAATTTGGGGTCAAAAGATATTTTCTGTCAAATTTGACCTTTTAGAACTTCTTGCAAGAAAAAATGTCAGAAAACACTAAATTGGGTTCAGAATTGCCTTCAAAAACTGGGCAAACTGACACTTGAGAGAATGAAAATTGGGGCATTGGTTCACTGTCATGAGGACATTAATAATATAGAATTTGGAATCATGAAAAATCACAAGGCACAAATGGCGATCAGTCAAAGTAGGCTACTCAAAAATTGTAAACTAGAAACACTGACAGAAAGCGATTTTTGCAAATGGAATTGACTTGGAAAATTGTCCAAATGGATTTGTCAAGATTTGAAAACTGGAAAACTTAAAGTATTTTTGGAGTACAACATAGTGGTACAATTCATTCAACCTCAACTATCATGTATTTGTAATTATAACATCTCGAACAAGGGTCCTGAGAAATCTGCAAATGCTAACACTAGTAAAAAGATAGAAATTGCATTTGGAATTGCATCTGAAATCTAATCAAACGAATTTTTCATAAGCTTAAACTTGAAACATAACAAGTCTTTAATTTCTACAATGTAACACAAAAGGAATTTTAGCATTTTGATAAACTGGTCAAAAGTTATAGTATGTCAAACAGGGCTTCCTAGAATTCTAAATATTTACATGTGCACAAAACAATAACTGACTAACTTTGAGGGATTCGAAACCTAGTCAAACGAACTAGAAATGACTCAAAATATGAAACATAGGTTCTTAGGTATGGACACTAGACACTCCCAAAATGGTGGGTCATACATTTCTGGGTGCGAGATATTGACTCGCAAACATAGCCTCTTGTCACTGTTTGACACTTAGGTGAAAATGCAGAAATGACACTAGCTCAAAATAGGACTTCACCAAATGACTCAGAATGTCAATATAACTTCATGAAACACATAAACACACTGAGTGGAAGGTGCTAGAAGCATTAAACACCACTTAGGCCTCAAACTGATAGTCGGGTACAATCTCGTTTAAAAGCATTTATAAGGCTCAATTTTCTCAACAGTGCTCAAAGTTCGGGCTACAATTTTGAGCGCTAACACTTTCTTTCTCTATTTGAACACCTGGCAGCAATATGACCAATTTCTTCACTTGAAAAATAGATTAAAGGAAATTTACCTTCGTAATTTCCTCTACCTCTAGAATATTTCTTTGCAAGTAATAAGATCATTATCAAAACATTCCTCTATTTCCTTTTCACTTTTTGACTTATTGTCCTTTTTTTTCTTTCCTTTTTCTTTGAGAGAAATTTTAGCTTTAAATGCAAAATCAACATTTTTGGTAGCTATAACATAATTTTCAACGTTGTCTAGCTCAATAATTATCAATCTTCCTACTAGGGCATCTAAGTGTAGCTTGCTATTTGAATCATATCTCTTTTCTTGAATAGAAGAAAATCTGATTGCATATATGGGAAGTAAAGTTCTAAGAACTTTACTTACAATAGTTTTTTCCTTGATTTCTCCTCCAGAAGCTTTCCACACATTTGGTAATATTTTCATCTTCTCTCATTCTCATCTGACCAAATTGTCCTTTAAGGCTTTCTACTTTGGCTCTCCTTACATTGTCATCACCACCATAGATATCCTTCAACTTGTCCCACATATCAAAAGTAGTTTTATAGTCTTTGATCTTATCAAATTCATCATAGCTAAGAGCAAATGCAATATCAATCATCATGATGTTATGGTTCTTTTTCTTAGCAAGATCTCTAATAGATAATGTACTAGCAAGAATTTTGTATTCTTCATCAAAGTATTTGTAGCCTAAATCACTAATGGTGGCTAGATGAAGTCTCATAAGTCCTTGCCCTGCTGAAAAGTTGTCTTTGTTTAGCTTTGGAATCTCTCTCTTGTAAGACATCTCGATCTTTAGCTTTGGTCCTCAAAACTTTTCTTGCAAGCACAAAAAGCTCTGATACCAATTGTTGGAAATACAAAAGTAGTAACTGAGAGGGGGTTGAATCAGTTACCACTTAAATAAATCCTAGATCCCTTAGATGTCAACAATAAAATATCGACCGAGAAAACTGATTGCTACTGATGCTTAGTAGACAAATAGAAATCGTTGTAACTCAATAAATGTAGAGTCAATTACTATTAGTAGATCCTAAAGAATTATCAATAATTAACTTGTAAGAATAAGAGAAATAACATGAACACATGAGACACTAGGATTTTTTCATGGAAACTCAATTTGGGATAAACCACCAATGTAACTATTTACTATTTTGCACTCTTTTGAAGTGAGCCCTATTAGGAGCCAACCCTGTTAAAGGTTACAAAACACATTGTTAGGTGTGACCCTATTAGAGGATTTAATAAACCTTCTAGGAGTGGCCTTGCAAGAGGTCTTTAAAACAATTCAATGGAATTGCCATTGTTAGAGGATTTACAACTGGCTATTAAACCAACTCTATTAAGAGATTTTAGATCACTACTACAATGGTTAGAGAGTAACAATAAATGACATGATTGTGGTGCAACTATATTGCTAAATCTAGATCTCTTTTCTACTTAAACTTGATCCTTCCTAATTGAATATTACTTTCATACTCCACAAGGATACCTTCTTTATCCTTCAAGTTTGATCCCTCTCTTTTCATTTCAATTCAATCAACACACTTGCACACACACTAGAAATCTCAACTTGACCTTTTATTTATACCTTCTAGATTGTTAAGTTAGTCCAAATTCAAATTAAAATAACCAATATTCATCATCATAGTCAACTAGAATCAATACATAAAGTAATTAAGCTTCATATGCCAAAATTAGAAAATTCATTTGTAAGCCTACCCTGCTTGGTAGAAACTTTGGAATGATTTCCTATGTTAACCAACAAAAGCTCAGTTAACACTACAAACTTGTAGAAATAATTTGGCAACCAAGTGAACTTAGTGAATACTAACTTTTTCTAACTTCCCCTTTGTTAACCAAGTGAGCTTAGTTAACACTCTTTTATACCTAAATTTCTTTGATGCCCGAGTGAGCTCAATAGACACTATCATCTATTCAGAGTAAACCTATAAATGCTCGATAGACAAGGAAAACTATCTTCACTAAACAAGTGAGATTGGTAATCACTATATGTTAATTGATATGAAATTTTTGTAAAATCAAAGACAACACACAATTAATCAATTGTATCGAAGAATCCTAGGTTCTTGTCTTTTTGTAATAATGAAGTGCTACTATTGTTTATGATATGGTTGATATACTCTATAAGCTAGAGTTAGAAATGTCTAAGGTGATTGTTGAGGTAAAAGCCACAACTAATGCCAAGTGGACCAAGTGCTTAGGAGATTTGAATACAATCAGAAATGCCACTTGGCCTAATATTGATATAGACATCACCATATGGGAGTTGATTGTAGATATCAAAGCCTTGCTATTTAGTGACAATGATTAGTGCAATTAAAGAAGGTAGTTAGGATTGTAGTTAAAAGGGAAAAGAATAGAGCACAGGCATGGATGGTGACAAGATCTAAAAACAAATCAAATTTTTTGAGGAGATATTTGCTAACAAATGCCACTTGCTAGTATTGCAACTTCATCTCAGAATTTTGGGCCAAGTACAAAGAATGTGTTGTTTGTAATAGAAAAGGAATATCTTTGTATTTTTTTTTGAATATTTTTTGAGAAGTGTCTTCCAATCTAAAGCCTATTGCAATCCTTTCTATAAAGGGATTTCCAAGATGTGGAGTGAGGTTCCAAACTCTTATGTAATTTTTAGTATTATGCTAGGCTTGCATTCATTCCAATATTCTTGATGTTAATTTTGTGATGTATTTCTCTTTGAAAATATGAAAATACATTAACATTGAAGGATTATGTTGTCTTGTTCAAAATTGTTTTGAGTTTTACATCAATATTATTTGATTTGTAATGAAAATTAATACAAAGGAGAGTTACAACCATAGATGTTTTCTCTAAAGAATTTCTCCATTGTTATTAGCTAGTTAGATTGAGATAGTATGAACAAGGCTTATTCAATTTAATGCAACCAAGATAGGTTATATATTAGTTTTTTATTTCTTTTAATACAAGGAATTAAGTAAATGCTTTAGTAAAGCAATAGGATTTCTAGTCAGTAAGAAGGATATACATAAGAATGGGTTTTAGCATAAATTGCCTATAATATTGATTGTAGTGTAATTGATTAGGTCAAAATTGCTGGCTAGATTTTGAATGCCTAATGGATGAGGCATTGATCATTTATTTAGTTTGTATGTGAAGAGATTATAGAATTTCATCAAGAAAAATTTCAAAAATCAAATCAATTTTACTTTAATGTATGAAGAATTTAATAGCGGGTCAGCACTTATTTGCATTTAATCTATGTGTGTTGTGGTTAGCTATTGTAACCTAGAATTTCTTATAAATCTAAGATGAACTATGGCCAATATATTCTATAGGGGATAATTATTGTAAAAGAATATGAGTGGGTGAATGAAATGTACAGTTAAAATCAAGTATTGAACCTTTTATCACTTAGGTGCACCCACCTTGGTTTTGTAAACCTAAAGAGTAGAAAATCCTTGTGATTTTGTTGAAGTTGGGTCTAGATATAAAGATTTCTTAGTTGAACATAGGAAATAGAAAACCCTTAGACTAATTTTATTCTTCATTATCCTGGTATCAAGTATTTTTTTTCTTGGTAGTTTTGAAACACCAACAACTTCATTCAACCTCTCACTGAAGAATTCTACTAGTATGCCCTCCTGACTTTATACTACCCCAATTGTTATGTTACTAGAATTACACTCCACCACAAATGGTCTCTCAAAATTAGGTAGAACCATGATAGGTTGGGTTGCTACCTCCTTCTTAAATCTCTCAAAACTTGAATCTACAAATTTGGTCCACACAAATTTAGTCTTCATGCACCCTTTAACTATGTCCATCATAGGTGCACATATTTCACTAAACCTTCTTACAAACTTTCTATAGAATTGTGCTAAGACATAAAAAATCCTAACCTCAATACTAGATCTAGGTGAAGGAAAACTCAAAATAGTTTCTACCTTATCCTTATCCATCTTAAGATTTCCTTGGGATACTACAAATCCTAAATACACCAGCTCTTCTTTCATGAATTCACTCTTTTCCAAGTTTATTGTCAACTTCTCCTCCTACAACTTCCTTAATAAAAACTCTAGGTGTCTCATATGTTCCTCCTTGGTCTTTCTAAAGATGAGAATGCCATCTATGTATACCACAAAAATCACCCCAATGTAATCCTCTAAAACCTCATTCATGACTCTCATGAAGGTACTTGGTGCATTGGTAAGGCCAAATGGCATTACCAACCACTCATAAAGGCCTTCAATAGTCTTAAATGAAAAATTCAATTCATCCCCTTCTTTGATCCTAATTTAATAGTATCCATGTTTTAGATGAATTTTGGAGAAGCACCTAGCTCCGCCTAGATAGTCCATTAAGTCTTCTATTCTAGGAATGAGAAATCTATACCTAATTGTGATTCTATTAATTTCACTAGAATCAATACACATTCTTTACTTACCTCCTTTCTTGGATGCTAAGACTATTGGTACTACACATGGATTGATGTTCTTCCTAATTAGCCCTTGATCAAGAAAATCTTGAACTTTCCTTGCAATCTCCTTATTCTGCTCTAGAGTCATCTTGTATGCAACTTTTTTTGGCAGTGATGCTCCTGGTATCAAGTCAATATGATGACTTATGGCCCTCATAGGTTGTAGAGTAGGTGGTGCTCCATCACAGATGATGCCTTTAAACTAGCCCAATAACCCTTGCACTTTTGTAGGTATAGGTGTGGATGTTTTTGTCTCCTCCTCCTAAGGCTTTAGCATAAAGACATAACCTACTCCTTCACCCTCCTTGAAGTCCTTAAGAAATTCCTTTCCACTCATGAGAAATAATTTGGTCCACCTTATCATCTTCAACTATTGACTAGATTCTATGAGTGACTCCATCTTTCTTAAAGGAATACTTGTTCTCCTTCCCATGATGCATTGCTTCCTTGTCATACTATTAAGGTCCTCCCAATAGTAGATGAAAAGCATCCATGGGAAGCACATCACACAAGATCCTATCTCAATACTTTCCAGTAGTGATGTCTACCCACACTTGTTTATCCACTAGGATATTTAGCCCTTATTCAACAAAGTCACTTTGTAAGGGCATACATGTGGAATCTTGGTCAAACCAAGCTTTTGTATTGCCTCCTCTGACAAGAAATTATTAATAGGCCTTGAGTCTATGATCACCTTGCATACTTTTCCCAATATTGTGAAGGTTGTCCTAAACAATGCTCTCCTCTACTTAGGCTCATCTTTGACTAGCTCTTTAACTAATAACCTCCTTAACATGAGGTTTTCAATTTTCTCCACATCAAAGTCCACTTCTCTTGCCTTCTAATTGTCCTCTTCTTGAACATAGGTGATTTTATTTTCCACATAAGAATATGATACCTTCATAGACATTTGTAAGTAGGGTGTCACAAATTACCATAGTTGTAACACTTCCTGTTACTAAAGTGTGATCCTTTTCTATTGTTACCATATCTTCCTTTGCCACCATTATTGGACCATCTACCTCTACTCGAGCCACCTCTCTAACTGGTTTCATTGGTTTGTTCACTCCATTTAGATTTCCCATAGCTTCTCCACTCATTACTCCTTCTATTAGAGTCTCCCCTTGAGCCACCTCTAAAATGTTTTCCTTTGCCCCTATTCTTGAAGCTTGAGTCTCCTTTCTTCTTCAGTTTTTCTTCCATTTTCCTAGCCATTTGAAAACAACCTTGAAGAGTGGTGAGGCTAAATAAAATAAATTCATTTTGGATGGACCTTTTAAGGCCATCTAGATACCTAGCCACCTTGATTCTCTCTACTTCTTGCACCCTTGATCTTAGTGCTAATTTATGAAACTCCTTAGTATAGGTAGCTATGTCAAGATCTTTTTGCTTGAGATTTTTTCCTGTATTATGAATTTGAATCTCATAATCCTCTGGTAGATATGTTTCTTTGATATTTTCCACCATTTCTTTCTATTTAGCTATAGGTTTCTTTCACTAACTTTCCCTTTCTTTGTGTACAAACTTCCACCATGTCAAGGTTTGGCCTTTCAACCTAGACTTTGCAAACCTTAACTTTTGGGCCTCTATTATTCCTTCACACTCAAAGTAGTTGTAAATGATTTCCAACCATTCTAAGACTACCTCTATGTCCATATTTCCATGGAATAAGGAAATTTTTTCTATACTCTTCCCTCCAAATTCCTTAAGGAATTTTAGGAATGGTTCCTATTTACCAGGTGGAGGATCTGGTTGTAGGATTTCATCCTTCAAACTTGCCTTTTATTTACCACTTCTAAAATATTCATCTTCTTTTGGTTGGGCTTCATCTTCTATCTCTTTCAACTTGTCTTTTACCTCCTCTAGGGCCTTATCTAGAATCCTAGTCTTTTCTTATAGGATCTTCTTCTACTCATCCAATTTCTTTGCCAACTTTGCATTGGTAACCATCTTGGAAGATCCACTTGATTTAGTGGAATGCAACATGCCACCACAAGCCAAATCTCACTAGGTGTTGATACCCTTAGCCCACTATAGGTTTTTCTCTCCCAACCCTAACCTAGAGGATCTTTCTACTATCCCCTTATCCAAGAAACTCTCCCAACAATTCAAAACTCAATGCCATTCCCAAGTTCACCCAATATGCACTCTTTGGCCTAGTTTATCAAAAATTTACTAAAATCCACCAAGTGCCCCCCAAAAAAGGTTGAACTCTCCCACTATGGCTCTTGGCTCATTTCCCATCATTCTGCACCAACTTTCCAAGGTGTATCCTTATAACCCTTAAAATTAACTAGTTAGGCCTTATAGCCCTAAGAACCCATTTAACCCTCCTAGAAACAAGGAAAGGGATATAAATCAAAAAATTCCTTAATAATTCACCTTGGTATATACTATAATTTTTTTTCACATGCGAAACCTTGAAGATTTCGTAGGTCTTGGCTTCCAGTAACATCCATAAAGTACAAATTCAGAAAACCCTACTTTTAAGTGTTTGAAGGGAAATGTTAGTGTTTCTTCCTCCATAGTTGTCAAAATCCTTGTCTAACCTCCTCCTTTGAGTTCTAATACCTTCATAAACTACTCCTACATTTCCAAGTCAAGGTTTATCCATATCAATCTATTGTTCCTCACAAATTTCTTTACAAGCTTTTCTGTGCACCTTGCCTAGCTTGTCTATTTGCCTAGGGATTGCTTGTAAAAATAGAAAAAGGCCTTCCAAAAATTCTAAAAAACCATATTTAAAATATTTAAAAAGGATATTTATTTGTCTCCAAGAGCCATGATGTTTAGACCAAGGATAGTCAAGCCATTGCCCATTTCATAGTTCCAACACAAAACTAGAAAATATGTTCACATGAAACAAATAATTTTATAAACCTTATCAAAAAATGATTTGAAAGAAAATAAACTACACATAGATTCAATAAATATTTAAAATATTCCATTTCATTAAAAATAGTCTTTTGTTCAATCCAAAAATCCAATCAGACACTCCAAAAATGCTCGAATTGCTCAAAAATTGTCCTATTGGTGAATGTTGTTCGTACATCCAACTATCCAACCCCTGGAATTGAGTTGGAAAAGTATTAACTAGGAATTAATCTATCCTCCTATCCTATAGTTCAATCTATACCTACCCCAAGCTATTGATTTTCAAAACTACTTGAAAAGTTGTCAAGCAACTTTGTAAAAATTGCAAAGTTGTCAATGCAACTTTTCGACAATTTTTGCAACTTTGCTCCTAGACTCTTTAAATTTACAAAGGATGTTATCAATCCTCCTAGGATATAATTCTTTCCTCCTTTTAAGGAATTTTGCCTCATTTTTCCTCTAAGAATTTTTTTTTACAATTTTTCCCTTATCAAGACCTAATTGATAAATTAAAACTCCTAAACAAAACCCTATCAATCCAAACCACTTAAACACATGTTGGGACTTTATTGCTAGTCCTTATTACCCCTATGGTTTTTACGACTATTTATAAACCAAAATTGGGCTTAGGATTTTACCTTTTGCTAGGTGCTCCTACACTAGAGAATTTGTGAGGAACAAGGCTAGGCTTGTGTGCAAGGGATACTCATAATAAGAAGGCATAAACTATGAGAAGACATATGTCTCTGTAGATAGAATGGAAGAAGTAAGAATGTTCTTGGATTATGCAGAAAATAAGAAGTTCAAATTATATCATATGGATGTTAAATCAACCTTCTTCAATAGAGAACTTGAAAAAGAGGTATTTATTGAGCAGCTTGGAGGATTTCCTCTAACAAAAGACAAAGTGACAAAGGGCCACACCAAACTTATCAACTCGCAACCAAAATCAAAAAAATATGGAGACAAAGAGATGAAAAAATTCTTTGCAAAGCATGCTTTTATTATACTTGAAAATTCTTACAACATCAACAATATGATTTCTTCAAATAGAAGTTTATAAATTCTTCAACATAAGAGAACTCCCAAATAAGAGCTTCCACAAGAAGAGTCTTCACACTAAGAGCTTCACCAAGAGAAATTCCACAAAGGAGAGATTCACCAAGAAGAAATTTCCTCTCAAGATCTTACACACTAACATCCTTCACCTCCAAATCTTCTATATAAGAAGAGATCACACCTTCAAAGCTTCACTACAAGAGCTTACACTTGAAGAGCTTGATTACAAATACTCATATGCCTTGCTTAAATAGGAACTTCTAACCCAAGACATTACAAACACAACCAATGCGGGATAAAATGTAAATACAAATACCTTGAAAAAAATATTAAATTCCCACCCAAATACGATTAAGCACCATCATGTGGATGAATTAGAAAATTACATTTTCTTTATGGATCACAATAAATATTAAATGCATGATTTTAGGAACTTTCTACAAACTTCTAAGATGCCACCTACACACCTTGATAAATGGAATGAAAGTTATTTTTATTATTTTTCTATTTATGCCATCTATGCACCTTGAAAATAGAAATTCCTCTTTCCCCTCACCACCCTTACAAACTTACATCCAAAATCACAACAATATGGAGACAAAGAGATGAAAAAGTTCTTTTCAAAGTGTGCTTTTATTATACTTGACCACCCTTACCAATGCATAATCATAAACACAACAATATGGAGACAAAGGGATGACAAAATGCTTCACAAAGCATGCTTTTATTATTCTTAATAATTCTTAAATGATGAATAATATGACATCATAGATATGAATTTTTCTAAAATAAGTTTACAAATGCTTGAACATAAGAGAACTCCCAAATAAGAGCTTCCACAATAAGAGTCTTTACACCAAGAGCTTCACCAAGAAGAAATTCTCAACTAAGATCATTCACCTCCAAAGCTTCTATAGAAGAAGAGATCACACCTTGAGAGCTTCACTACAAGAGCTTACACTTGAATAGCTTGATTACAAATGATCATAAGCCTTGCTTATATAGACACTTACCACCTAGAATTAAAGTCAATGTATTTTCAATGGACTTGACTGATTTATTCTTCTCAAGAAGTTTACTCAAAGAAGATATGAGATTTTGTGATTCATCATCTTCATCTGACTGAACTATTACTGTTGTGACCATTGTTTCTTGAGTAGGTGGTGTATTTGTAGTTGCTAAGGGAACACTGGAAGTAACTACTTCAATGCTAGATTCATCTTTCTTCATAGAAGGTGCATCTTCTTTCTTTGGCTCTTGATCTTCTTCTTCATCAGATGAGCTACTATAATCCACAATATTACCAACAATGTTGGAACCAAAATCCTTAAATGAGTCCTCAAAGTTCAATAAACTATCACATTGGTGTTATCCACTTGCATAGATTCACTACCAATTGTAATATGTGGTGAATCATTGGAAATTGGTGTTCCAATTGGTTGCTCAACATTGTGAGGTGGATTTCCCATAGTAAGACTTGCTTCCTCTATCTATGCACACTCCTCAGACTTTTTAGAACTTGCCTTCTCTGGCTGCTCACTTCTTTCTGATATAGGGCTTGTCATTTCTGGCTACACATTCTTCTTTGGCATAGTATTCATGTATGTGACTATTTCCTTTTGAGTTTGGTTATTGACTTCTTCATAATTTCCTCCCATGATGAGAATGGATCTCTTTTTATTCCTTAGTAGAGGTCCTATACCTTTTAGAATCTATGTTAACTCTTCCTCATTATTGATAGTACATAACTTTTTCACCATATTAATTCTTATTTGTTTGTCTTCCTCTATCACTTTGCCTTTTCTATTTAAAATTCTATTACATAGATCTTCTAATATTTGACCTCTTATATTATCATACCTTTTATCTTTAAGAATAATATTCCTAACTACAAAATTCTCTAGCTATCTTCTATCCATGTTATTGTACAAATCATAGTATTTGTTTAATTGCACAAAATTATTATCATTAATAATTTGCATGTTCAGATTCTCTACCTTGGGTTTCAATGCCTTTCATCTGGTTGAGGTCTTTACTTCTTGATCAGTTGGCTCTACGGGTCTGTCACCAGTTTCTTCTTATAATTTAGAAGAATTAATCTGCAAATTTCTTCTCTTCTTGCTTGGACCACTTGTAGTCTACTTGAATCTCTTCTTAGGAGTTATTGTGGTCTCTTCAAGCCTTTTAAATTTCCTAGGTTCTAGTGCTTCCTTAGTTTTTGCTAGATTCCTTGGAGGTTACTGTTGTGCAGCTACTGCATATGGCATAGTAGTTGCTTGCACACTTGATTGTGCAATTGTGACCTCCTTAGTAGGTCTAGCCACTATAATGGGTGTGGGGGTCAATAGTTCAGATTGACCACTGACCTTCATTTCCATAGATATTCCTTTCACTTCATCAAATTCCTTTCTTGTCATTCTTGATTCCTTCAAAATAGAATCAATAACCTTTTCCACCTTCTTCTTGGAGTCCTTTATTATATGACTTTTCTTAACTTCTCTCATCTTTTCAACATATGTCCCCCATTTGGGACAGTTAGAATCAACTTCTATGTGAAGGATTATCTATGCATATCCTTCAATTAATTCCTCACTCATCTCATAACCCATAGGTTCAATAACCTTAACTTGAGGAAATACAACCTCCATACAAGTGAGATATATTTCAACCATGAAGCATAGTTCATCGTAATACCTTTCCACTAGCACAAGAGGTATTCTATGCCTTTGCTTCATTTTAGCTTGTAAAGATTTCATTATACTGTCAATATCACTATCTCTGACTATTTTTGGTCTGGCTCTATATGTATGAGTGATTGTTTGCATTGTGCACTCACTTCCATCCCAATTTATAATACCAAGAAACTTCTTAGTTTTGTAGAAGAATATGTGAGTTAGTAGGGATTCAAACCTACAGACTATGCTCCTAGACTTCTTGATTGTTGATGTATTATCCAACAACTGTGTTTGGATAATTTCACATAGATTAACATCTTTTCCTTTTACTGCCAGGTAAGCTGCATGAAGAAATCCTACATGTATTGAATCTATCCTAGATCCATGATTGAATCTGTATCCCAAAATTTTTCAAATTAGTCTTATTCCATCATCTTGAATGCTATTGACCTTCATATTTTTGCTATCAAAACATGTATTGAGGTTTTCCTCAACTATCTTGCAGACATTCTTAATGTTGACTAGATTGCATCCTCCATTGTTTAAACCTATAACCTTGTGAACTAAGTTATTATCAATATGTATGATAGAATCTCCTAGCCATAGAAGATCATCATGTACTTTGCTCACAATTATCTTTGTCCATTCATAATTGTCAAAGTCCATGTATAACATATGCTTAACTAGGTTAAGTTGTTCTAGTTATCCATGTTCTAGTTTTAGTGACAAATTATTTCTGCACATTTTCTCCAATTCCTTATGAATTTTGGTATCACCTATGCTTTCAATTTTGTAATGAATATAACCTATTATATCCTTGAATTGAAATTTTTTTTTTGGAACTTGGTAAAATGCTCCAGTAGGGTTATCAAGCAAGTAAACAAATGGGTATTTCTTGAAATTGTATCTAGGTCTATTGCTGACATTAAAAACTTCTTGTCTTGTCATTTCTATAAAATTATGCTCAACAAATTCAAAAAATACCTTAACTTCATGAATTAGAGTTTCCAAATTTTTTTTGCATTTGTAGACCTCTTCAACTCTTCAAATATTTCTTCAATCTTGCACTTAGATTTTGTAGAAGAAAATGATGTTTACAAATTAAATTGCGTCCTTTAAATCTTTCACAATCTATACTTGCATTAAGTGCATATTTGTCACTTGTTTTGTATGTTGTCTTTGTATAACAAAGAGTTTTATTTTTCTCATATATCCTAATCCTGATCATACTAAGCAATACACACTTAGCTATAGACTTGTCTTAATGTCTAGTACATACTATTAATTGCACAACCTATGATATTCTTTCTAATATTAGTTATCAATAACTAATGCTTTATTTTACTAAGAATGCTTAATTTTGGTAGGAGGAGTCACAAACAATAAGTGACTTTAATGTCTTGTCAGATACATTAGGATGAGCTTCTTCTTGCATTGTTGCATCTATAACAAACAATTTGTCTTCTTTCTCCACTCTCATTGCTGTGAGATCTTCTTCTATTGCTTGCACAGTTAGTGTTCCTATATATTCTACTATTTGCATTATCATTATAAATTTTAGGTTTATTAAAATCTATTGGATAATGTCCATATCCATGAAAATTATGACAAGAAAACTTTGAAATATGTTTAAAAGACTTACCTTTGCAATCATCTTTAGTATGCTCAAGTTCATCACACTAGGCATGAGATTCCTTTCTTTTTTTATCCTTATCTTGATCAAATTCTTTAGATTTCTTAGAGCTAGTAACATTTTCTTTATCTTTAGATGTATCACCTATTTTGCTTATGCTTAGATCCTTTTTGACTTTAGGGGTATTGGGTTTTTTTTTTCTCTCAATTGATTTCTTGGTGGATTGTTGAAGGAAGAATCCAAGTCCAGTCTTGTCACAATTGGGTCTCTATACAGATATTTGTTCCTAAATATTTTCACTATTGGTGTATAATTTCTCAAGTTTTTGTTTGGTTTGTACCAAGTCACTTTCACAATAGTGCTATATTCTGATAATTCTACATAATCTAACTTGATAGATTCCAATTCAAATGTTACCTTACTTAACTAGGATCTTAGATCTACATTTTAAGCTTTAATGTTATAGTCATTCTTACCTCCATTTTTCTTAAGACTTAACTTGAGTTCAACTATCTTTAATTCATGTTTTAGGATCTCATTTTCTTTCTTTAGATCTTCAATATCATTATCACTAGTTTTATCACAAGGTCCTTTTTCCTTTAGATCATCTATCTTCTCCCTTAGTTCACCAATGTAAGCTTTTGCATCTTTGTATTTATCTTTAAGGCCATCTCTTTCATTAGTACACAGATCAATCTATTCAAGAGCTTCTTCAAGATTCTTCTTCAAGTGTTCCATATCCATTGGAATCTTATTCAAGCTATTAAGCTTCTCTTGAATAAGTAGGCTTTGATACCAATTGTTAGAAATAGATAATACTGAGAGGGGGGGGGGGGGGGGGGGGGTAAATCAAAATTTTCAATCTTTTTTCCCATAACTAAATTTTATTAATTACTTTTCCACATACATAAGAGAGAGAACCAATAGTGAAAAACAAAATAAAAAACCATACAAGAGGAGAACTTGTAACACCATAGTTTGTTAACTAGGGAAACCCTAACCAAGGGAAAACCCTGGTGGGATGGAACCCACAAGATGATTCACTATATAAAGAAACTAGTTAAGGATATTGACCCTGTTAGGATTCTATGAAGAATGTATAGTGTCTCGAGTCCTTGTTAGGAGACTAGGCCTTGTTAGAAGCCTCCACCCTATTAGGAGTTACTTCAACCCTATTAGGAGTTGGTATAACATATACAAAAATGTGCAAGAAGAGCTCACTATCGTAACATGCAACATACAAATAAGTTCTTGAAGAGAATAGATATACATATAAAATTGGATCACTTGTTGTACTGCACATAAATGGTTTACTTGCTGTACTTCACAATTATTCTAATTATTAGTTCTTCACACAAAGATTAATTGTGCATATATTGAATTGCATCATATCTTGCAGTACATATCATTACTTTTCTTGGAATTCATTCATTCACACTATACATAAACTTTGCAAATGAAGTTCTTTACTTATACCAAACATATTGGTAATTTATTCCTTAGTTGGCTCATATATCATTCTTAGAGTCAGCTCATCAAGAAATAATAATTAAAATAATTATTCAAATTGTTTAACAAGTTCTACTGGCATGCTTTGTTCTGTATTGTATCATCACTACATCATTGTTTCCTTCATAACTTGAACTTGGTTGATCATACAAACATGCACATTGATATGCATCATCAATATAACATCATGCATCTCTAGTTAATTACATAAGAGAATATTCTAAGGGAATATTCTGCTATCATCAAATCTTGTCATGTTGCTGTAACACTATCTAATACTTAGACAATTTTCCTTCACGAATAATCATGACTAATCTACAAAAAAAATATATTGCCATAAATGACAACCATATAACTTACCTTATCTGACTGATTGGTCATATTGCTAATAGAATTATTGTTGGATATTTCCATGTCTTTAAAAACCCTACCAAGAAAATGACATCCTCTATTAGAAAGACAAAGAAAGGGTCAAATATTTTAGTTTGAGGCATGGAATGGAAGGTACCAGACTTCAAGCTAACTCTGGCTGTTGTGGAAACCCTAAATCCAAGTGGAGCACAATCTCAAATTCCATTGAAGGTACCATTGATTAATGATATTCAATCACATTTTTGATGTACTATAAAATATATTGGAACCCTAGAAATGGATGAAACCTTGGAGAATCTATGTGTGAATGGCATATTAAAACTAGAACATCAACACCTTGAAGCGAAGGGTTTAACTCATATTCCTCACATTCCATGAGACTTTCAAATTAAATGGATAAGATTTATTCTCAACCATGGGCATAATGATTAGTTATGGTTGGAACAACCTATTGTGATAACAAAGAAAATGATCCATCATATCAAAGGAGTTCAAATGCTAACCAAACAAAAGATGACCAAAACCCTAAGTCAGGTCAAGCTAGAAAAGAAAACCCTAGCCAAGTGGAATTGAAGGGGAATGAAGATCAGCTATGTTATAGATATAGAATTAAACATTGGGATACAAATAATTTCTCATAATATATAAAGCTCAAGTAGAATCAATAGTGTATCATGCAAAGCTATGGATCTTGCATACAAAGTGGTCAAGAATAATATATCACTTCACCTTGCCAAGTTGATGTTGAATTAGTTCAACAAAAATATGGAGAGTATAAGAACTTCAAAGAATAGTTCTTGTAATTTTGGTTCACTCTTAACTTGTCTATTTTTCTATGTGCAAAATGTTTTCCCATCAAAAGGTACCAAAGTATGGAGGAAGGATGTAACTACTCTTTACCAAATCAATTAGTATATAGCTGAAATGGGAGAAAACTATGTTAGTATTATGGATAACTACTTTGATGCATTTAAAGACAAGATGAATAACATATTTAGGATACCTGAGAAACTTGTTTATGACTACAAAGATGATATTTTTTTCATGGTTGATAGTGATAAAGTGTATACACAAGCAGTTATACTGAGAATTGTATGGGTCAAGCCTCTAGGTTATGAGGTTAACATTGATGAAACAAAGGACATTACTAAAGCATTGTTGAATGAGCTTGTTGACCCAAAAGCTACATACTTTGGCACTTTTGATGAAGCATAAGAAAGAATAGAATTTGAAATAAAACTCCCTCAGGATGTCAACAAAGGGTAGAAGAGGACTGTAAAATTGAAAACTAGCTACACTCTCCTACTGATTGAAGTAAAGGTGATGACATTGAGGAAGATGAAGTAGAAGATGAATAGATGTCAAAGGAAGAAGAGCTAGTAAAGAAGAAAGGTAAGGTTATTATAGCCAAACCTACAAAACTATCTACTACAGTGTTCATAAGGAGGGCATCTAGCAAGAAATGAGGAGATGTAATCTTCAAAAGGCCACCACCCTCATTCCAAGAAAAGTTGAAGGAAATTAACATTGGAGCCAGTATGGCAAATTTCAAATCACTAAGGTATGAAATAAGAAATTCAGAGGAGTAGAAGAAAATTAAAGAGATGGTTATGTCTAAGATGGGAAAATGGAAATATTCTCCAGACCACCTTGTTTACAATATTCCAAGTGAATTGATGGGAAAAGTTAAGCCAAGATGGGAACAAGACAAGAAAATTGCTAAAGACATCTATGAGTAGACCCTGAGGCAACTCATATTGAGCTTGAGTGATAAAGAAGTAAATGATTCCATCAAGTAAAATGAAGAGAAACTTACCTTAAAGTTTAACACTTGTCTGATATTAATCAATGACATTGAAAATGTATTGAAGAATACTAAAAAAACATGGAAGAACATCTATTATCTACATATGAAGAGTGATTTTGTTATTAATGTCAGTGACAAGGATGATGATGTTGTTGGTGATGATGATAAAAAGGAAGAAGAAGGAAATAATGATGAAGAGGAAATAAATAATGATAATATTGATGATGAGGAATATGAATAGGAAGCTACCAAGGAAGATCTATTGTCATGTACCCTTTTCAAATAATTAAAAATAATAATCTTTGCTAAGGCAAGCAGGCCCAAAAAGGCAAAATTTCAGCAAAAGGGGATAATCTTTGGAAGAAAATGGACTAATAGATGAAAATTATTATTAAAATATGTTTTATTAACCCCTCTTGGATGTGAGTTAGGGTTATGCCCTCTTTTAAGGGGTTTGGAAGCATTTTGGGCTGATTCCAGAACTTGATTTTTGCTCATTTCTTTGTTATTCTTCAAAGGCTGCCAAACCTGTGGAGAAGGAGACCCAAGAATGGGAGTTTGTAGGTTTCTAGGAAGGATAAGGATGGGAGTTTGAAGCCATTCCATGTTCATGCTCATGCAAAGCTTTCCTTTGTGCTGAACAGTGCAGATTTGTGGTTCTTCGGGTGTGTTTTTTGTGAGAGTTTGGTGTTTTCGGTTGAGTATTTCATATCAGTTTGGGTTGCTGCTGTATTTTAGACTTTTATATGTTAAAATAGATCTGAATATATGTATTTTTTCATGATTATACTTCTATGATAGATTATTAGTGTTTTTGTGGTGTTTTTGGGCTATTCTATGTTGTTTTTGGGAGCCCGATGAGCATTGTTTTTATCCTTCGTTTGGAAGCTGTTGTGTAAATATTATACAGATCTGAAAATATCATTTTTTAAGCTGTTATTCTTCTGAAATTTCTATAAAAATTTCCACTTTCATATTTTCTAATAATATGTGAAGCTATGAAGTTTTTGGTACTATTTCTGGCATACCCGGTTTGAGGTTTATTGAGAAATTGGTGGATCTTTGAAAGATTGGTTGTTTGATCTTAAAGATCTAATTAGAGGCTTGAATATCATATAAAATCAGAAAAAGGACATTTTAGTGGTATCAGAGCTATGATCTTGCCAGCTTGAGGGTTTGTAGAAGTTTGCATGTCAGTTTTGACAACTACCCAAATATCATGAGAATTTTTGGAGTTTGATTGTGTCGTAATTTTTAAGCATCAACGTTTCGGATCACACATAGTGATCCATCATCAGGATGAGGAGTGCAAGAGAATAGAGAAAAAATTACGACACAATCAAACTCCAGAAATTCTCATGATATTACTAATGGATTGTGGAAATCAAATGACATTAATCAACTACCCAAATCTTGCATGTCATAATTTATGGTTGCATGTTGCTTCTAATCAGCTGCATGTCAAAATCTATGGTTGCATGCTACTTCTAATCATTTGCATGTTAGTTCTTGGTGAATTTGGTGGTTGCATGTTGCTTCTAATCAGCTGCATGTCAAAATCTATGGTTGCATGCTACTTCTAATCATTTGCATGTTAGTTCTTGGTGTTTGAAGAAGTTATAACCTATTGGGGTTACACTCTACTTTATCCAAAATGGATAGGTATAGTACAGAGTCTCAGAGGACATGATCTTGGACAATTGATATCCAGAGTTAGAATAGTAGAAAGGATGGTTATTTAGACATTTGAGATAAACTTAGGAAAATAAGCCATGACATGTCTGAACAGTTGGTTGAGCACCACCGTATGATGAATGACATGTTGTCCGACCTAGCTAAGGTGGATAAGTTGACTAGATTTCTATTTGGCAGATTTTCTCATAGGGAAGATGACAAAATTACCAAGAACTTGCATGAGGAGTTTGAGAAACTAGCTTATAGCCAAGTAGAGGTCTCAGATGCTACTCTACCACAGGGGGTAGTGGGTTTAGATGATGATTATGAGGATTTTGTTTTGCATGATGGTGAGATACCTGGTAGAGATGAGCAGACATTGAGCATTCATGAATCTACTGAGAAAGAGTACCAGGCACAATTAGATGCTTCATCACATGAGGTTGAGGTTGGTAGTACTTCACATGATTTGTCTAGCCAACTGAAAGTGAAAAAAGATAGTATTGTGACTTCATTATCTCATCATGATAGGTATGTGGAGTTAGTTGGTATTGGTCATATTACTTAGGTGAGGAGTTTTCTTGAGTTACCAATTGATTCTAGTTTATGGATAAGGACTTGAGATTGTTATATTGGCATTTGAGATTCAGTTGATTGGAGATCTTTAACACTTTTTGGTAGCAGTGTTTGTTTGGGTGATATCATGGATTTGATTAGCAGATTGCACGGTGTTGTCTTTTCTTGTGCCAGCAACTTGTCTGATGTTGGTATTAGTTTTTATACACTGGTGTTGGGCTTTGTTCATATATCTAGTTGACCATACTCACTAGAATGTGTTGATGATCTTTCATATTTGGCAGTGTGTACAGATGAGTCCCAGGATCATATTGGCATTGATGACATCCAGGAGGATGCAGTGGGTAGTTTTGAAGACTTAGTTTCCTTGGTAGTTTCTTCTGGTATAGAGGAGTTGGACAGCAGTGCTACAATTTTTGATTCTCTGTATGTTGATATGAGCTTTGGAGTTGATTCACAGGATATGGATGGTAATACTCTAGAGACTAGTAACTTTGAGGATACTCCTTTAGATAGTGCATCAGAGGAGGTTTGTAGGAGACAATCTAGCCAGTGCCATCATGTGTCTAATCAGTTGAGAGTTAGCGAGTGAGACATTGCTATCACTTGCTAGCATTTTGATGCTATTCATCAGATGTTAGCAGTTTATGGATGGGGTTATCCTACTAGTGATGAGCATGAAGGCAGTTATCTTTCCTTGATAGAGATCCACTCTTTATGGGAGGCTATTCAAATTTTGAGAGAGAATTATAATCAGTTGGTAGCCAATAGAGATTATCTTATGAAGTGGGGGAGTACAACATATGATGCATTATTGGCCAAGGAAGATGAGGTGAGTGAGCTTACTCAGCAACTCAAGGTGACTTCTAAGATTCTTGAGAGTACACAATTGGCTTTCGAGGATTCATAGTCTCATTTGACTAAGGTGACCATGGAGTTGGAGCAATTACAATCTTTACCAAATTTTGTACAGTCACAAGCTATGGTGTCTAGTGATCTGAGGATGTCCATGGTCAAGATTGTCAGAGACAGTGGAGATGGGGATGCATCCATCCTTTATACTAACATTGGCATATCAGGTTCTTTCCCACTAGAGTCAGGTTTAGTTGAGTTGGGTGCTATAAAAAATTGTTGCGGTATGCCTAACATGGTGGTGGCCTCTAGTACTAATGGCACAGAGACTAGAGATGTTGTATCAAAGATCATGTGTGATGTTGGTGAGCCGACAGTTGGCAGGGTTCTTGCTAGTAATATTACTCCCTTGGCAATATCTTCGGAGGTAGTAGTCAATTCCGACTTAATTAGTGATCGATTGTAGTTAGATTCATATGGATTGCAGTCTAAGCCACTGACTGAGATTGGCATATTCTATCAGCTCTACACTATGAGGTATGCTCATCAATTCACCTTTGATGACCATGTTGATGAGATGATGATACAAAGATTTACTTTGGTTCCTAGTGCTTATCATCAGTTATGGGATAGTTTGACACCTTGGGATGAGAGTTTTGATGGGCATGACATGGTAATAGGTTCCACAATTGATAGCTTGATAATACATGACTTAGAGTAGGAGTTTTGGAGTGATGCTTCAGCGGGTGTTGTTATTGATTCTACTCCTTTGGCTATGGAATCTCCTAACTTAGCTGGTGATCAGTCATAGTGGGTTGTATCACTTGTTCATGGTGACCTATTGACTGAGGTTGGTTTTTTTTATCAACATTATATTGTAGGGTATGTACATCAGTTAGCATTTGATCCTTGTGTTGAGGAGTTGATGGCAGGAAAATTTGGTTTGGGTTCCATTTCTTGCTCTTTATCTTGTAATGTCTTTTCACCATCAGTAGTGCATGGGAGTTATGGTTATGAGATAGTGGCCAGTGATTTGTAGAGTTGTGTTGACTGTAGGAGTTGTACAGTGTGTGGATTCTCCATACCTGGTATAGTTTCATTCGAGAGTGTTCACCATTGTTGCAGAGTTGGATTGTACATTCTGTATAGGCCAGTGGGATGCATTGATGGTATTTACTATGTTGGTAGTTTGATTTGTCCACATTAATTGGGTTTTGATGTTCTAAGAGTTTGTGTCTCATGGGTTTCTGACTGTGGCAGTGGTGATTTTGGAGTTTGGTTGAGCTGTAATTGTCAATTTGATTATGGATTCCTCTTGGTCATATTGCAGGGGATATTATAGGAGTCTGTGTTAATTGGTAGTAGTATACTTCATGAATACATTTGGGATCCAAGTGGATTGATTGGTTTATTTTTCAGCCATTTCTTGAGGACAAGAAATATTTGGGAGGGGAGGACTTGTCATGTCCCCTTTTCAAATAATTAAAAATAATAATCTTTGCTAAGGCAGGCAGGCCCAAAAAGGCAAAGTTTCAGCAAAAGGAGATAATCTTTGGAAGCGAATGGACTAATAAATGAAAATTATTATTAAAATATATTTTAATAACCCCTCTTGGATGTGAGTTAGGGTTATGCCCTCTTTTAAGGGGTTTGGAGGCATTTTGGGCTGATTCCATAACTTGATTTTTGCTCATTTCTTTGTTATTCTTCAGAGCTTGCCAAACCTGTGGAGAAGGAGACCCAAGAATGGGATTTTTTAGGTTTCTAGGAAGGCTAAGGATGGGAGTTTGAAGCCATTCCATGTGCATGCTCATGCAGAGTTTTCCTTTGTGCTGAACAGTGCAGATTTGTAGTTTTTCGGGTGTGTTTTTTGTAAGAGTTTGGTGTTTCCGATTGAGTATTTCATATCAGTTTGGGTTGCTTCTGTATTCCAGACTTTTATATGTTAAAATATAGCTTAATATATTTATTTTTTCATTATTATACTTCTATGATAGATTATTAGTGTTTTTGTGGTGTTTTCGAGCTATTCTATGTTGTTTTCGGGAGCCCGATGAGCATTATTTTTATCCTTCGTTTGGGAGCTGTTGTGTAAATGTTATACAAATATAAAAATTTCATTTTGTAGGCTGTTATGCTGCTGAAATTTCTATAAAAAATTTACACTTTCAGATTTACTAATAATATGTGAAGCTGTGAAGTTTTTGACACTATTTTCGGCATACCCGATTTGGGGTTTATTGAGAAATTGGTGGATCTTTGAAAGATTGGTTGTTTGATCTTAAAGATCTAATTAGAGGCTTGAATATCATATAAAATCAGAAAAGGGACATTTCATATACCTAAAGTTCAGAACATTGAGGAGACTAACCTAGAGAAAATTGTAGTAGTGGTCATAGCCTCACTTCCTCATTCTTTCAGCGAATCATTGAAACCATCAAGCTTAGAGAAAGATAATGCAAAATTGATTGTGTCAAAAATTGAAAGTACAAGAACTCAATCAATATTTTCACCTATTTAGCTCAGTATTTCATTGACAGAAGTGAGAAGCATTTCATCCATAGAGCAGCCAACACTTCCTCCCCCATCAATTTTGGTTACACAAGGTATTTCTTCAATAAGTGTGATATCTAATTTTGTTGCAAGTCCTACTATTTCTACCATTTTTTCTATTCTAAGCATGCAATTAATAAGTACAAGGATAGTTGAGACCAAGTCTCAATAAAGTACAAAATTTTTGAGTAAATGTAAAGACAAGGAAGAAGAGATTGATCTTGATGAGGAGATAGTTATCTTGAATTGGGATATCTCCAATATTAATCCTAATGAAATGCACATCATTGGAGAACTTCTTCAAAAGAAAGCTAAGAAGCAGAGGCTTAGAGAAGAAAGGAATAAAGAATTCCAACTGCTTGAAGATGCAAATAATATTCTAGCAAAGGAACTCAACATAGAGGTTGACACTTTTCAACCATTTTTTGCTCAATTAGTAGAGGTAGTCTAGAGATTCAATGAAGAGTTAAATGGACAAGATAAATTGTTGTAGAGAGTGGAGAATAAATTTGAGAATAAGTTTTGGAGCTAATTGCACAAAATATTGCAATTTATCAAGTAGACTTGGCTACTATTCTAGGCTCATTAGAGACCTCTTGAAACAATATAACCTCTTTATTTGGTAAACTCTATGATACTTAAAACTTTACCAAATAAATTAAAGATAAAATTTCTAAAATTGATGAAGATCTAAATACAAGTGCGCATTAGTTGCAACTTGACCTGAGTTATAACTCTACCCACTATACAAAGATCATATTCTTAATTGATATGCAGGTAAAATTGCTAAGAGAAGAAGCTAGGCTAAGAGCTATACTGGTAGACATACAGGGCATGATTCTCCCAAACATGGATGCATTTTAGATACATATTGCACATGCTAAAATTCTCATCCATGATAGCAACTTCTTTATTGTAGACAACATGATAGAACTTCCTGTAGAACCAGAATCAGTATGCAAAGAACATTAACAAATAAAGTAAACATTCACAAACCAAAAACTAAATTCACATATATGCTTAGACTAAGAAAGAAAATAAGAAGTGCAAACCTCACAAGAGAAAACACTCCATGCTTTCTTGATTCTGTAGATGTGTCCTTTTGCTGTGGATGTATGCTCAAGATGCTCAAAAGCTGCTTCAATGGAGATGGGTAATGGCAAATTGGTAGCTTTGTGAGCTCTCAATTTGGCATTATAAGGGTAATATTGATGGCTTTGGTTCTCAAAATAGCATGGTAACTTTAGCTCAAAGATTGTTGATGAAATGGCTTGGGATGGGATTCAATTTATAGGCTAAGGGGTAGAGGGATGGAGGGCTTAGATGCAAGGATGGATGAAGGCTTAAGGAGGGCTAAGATGCACTCAAAGGGGAGCACATGGATTGTGCTTGTTTAGCACCAATGGGAAGGTGACACTTGTCACAAGGAGGATGAGTGTGAGAGGGTAGGGTTAAGGGTTGGTTAAGGGCATGATGAGTGGGGTTGAGTATGTAAGAGGGATGTAAGAGGAATGAGTGTGGAAGAGGGAAGAGTGTGGAAGATGGGTGTAAGAGTCATGAGTGGGCTTGTAAGAGTCTTTATGTTTTGTAAGAGCACTCATGACTTAGTGGTTGGGTTTTTTTTGAGGGGAGACTTTGGTTTGGATTAGGAAAGTCTTAAACTTGTTTAAGGAATGTGACAACATTAGGGGGTGGATTAGGCTTGGGTTTAGGATTAGATTAGGGATGTTAGAGATGTGCAAGTGGATGGCATTAATGAGGGTGGGTGAGTTAGTGGCTAAGCTTGGTTAGTATGGGTGGATGGGGTGGATTAGGCTAAATAGAGGATTAGAGATAGGTTAGGGGTTTTTGAATTTGAGGATTTCATTTATCAAATAGATTTATTTAATAAATGGGGATTTTTGGAATTAGATAGAAGAATAGGATTTAATTGATAAATAATAGATTATTTGATTTATCAATTAGGACTATAGATGATTAATTAAATTAATCAACTAGGGGATGACAAAGGATTAATTAAATAGAAATTTAATTAATAATGCCTTTTTAGATAACTAAATAGGATTACTAAAATAGTGTAATCAAATTTAGGTGTCTACACTTCCAACAGAAGTTCAAGTTGCATTACACAAGTGCAAGGTCTTGCAAGAACATTGGGACAAGAAAATGGCATTGATTGTAAAGGTACATTTAGATTTCTTGTTACATTTTGGCATTACTGTATAGTATACACCTTTGGCATTAATTTCAAAAAGGGGGAGAAGATATATATATATATGTATATATATACATACACATGCACACACACACACACACACACACACACACATACATACATACATATATATAAAGCATATATAAAGGGGGAGAAAATATGTATAGAATATGTAAAATATATTGTGTATATATATATATATATATATATATATATATAATATAATGGGGGAGCATTATCATATTATATATATGTACAGATATCTAGAGAAACATCTCTTATAAAAGCAATTTTTGAAAATTCTCAAAAATAGTATACTTTACCAAGTTCAAGACATAGGATGATGAGTAAAGATTATTTTGAGAATTCATTTTTTCTTGAGAAGTGTTTTTATCACTAATTCCCAAGGGGGAGATTGCTGACATTACAATCAAGTTTGTTATTAGTGACACACATTTATTTAGATAGCAAGCATCTACTGAGATTATTGTATAGTTAACAGTATTAACCAAGCATTTCAAGCTTTATTGAGTTCTATAATTGCTACCAAGTTCAAGGAACAATATTTAGTTTGTGCTAAGTAGTTTTTACAATGGTGGTGATCAGAAGCATATTCTAAGCTTCATAAGGTTTACTGAGTTCCTCAATGCAAACTAAGTTGTGCAATGCTTACTGTGTTCATAGTTATAGTAATGTGAATCCAATATTGACTAAGCCACTTAGTTTCAATTGAGTGATTTAGTTTATACTGAGCTCATAGTGATAGCATTGACCAAGCTATGCAGTATGAGTCAAGTGATTCAGTTTATATGTCAAGTTTTGCAGCATTCACCGACTCGCTAGTGCAGATCGAGTTCAGACTACTTAGAAGTGATCAATATTCATTGAGCTTCTATGTCTAATGAATGCATGGAAATGTTGAGCAATGATAGTGGATGTCGAGTATCAGAACCTCGCTAAGCTAGTCTTTAGAACTCGAGTTCTTGTAGTTGGGCCAACTTTGTGTATTTTGTGTAAACCTATATTATAGCCGACTATGTTGAATTATAATTTCAATTGATATATATGTAATACATTTTATCACATCCAAAAGAAGATGAGAATATGAAAAGAAGTATAATAAAAATTTGAAAAGTAGAAAGTGTGAAATAAAAAGGCTACAATAAATAGTATAAGGAGCAACAAAGATTTATTTATCACAACAAGGTGATCATTACACTCAAAGGAATCTCATTCAAAAAACTATGTTTCAAATTTGAGATCAACCACTATTTCATTCTAATAGGTGGATCAATTAAATCCTTTCACAATGTAGACCTAAGAGTATTTTGTAAGTCTCTTTACGAAGTGCATACTTTATTATATGTTTGTAAATCCTATTGCAAGGTGGACCTAGTAGTCCTTATTACTCCTAACAAGGAAGATCATTAGAAGTGATCATTGTAAGCCTTATTGAGACAAATTTATAGTGTAGTACTAAAGCTTGTGGGTATCATCCTCACCCTAGTTTTACTTTCTATTTGGAAGGTTTTTGGCTCATCATATTGTGTGTCAAAGTGTTATGAACATTGTAATGTTTTCAATTTTTCATGCATGCAATTGGATCAGAATTCACATGAAGAATTAATTGGTGAGATAAAGGATTAAGTTTTATTAGTTACTTATTTACCCCTTCCCTCTCAATAAATTATATATATATATATATATATATATATATATATATATATATATATATATATATATATATATATATATATATATATATATATATAAATATATATATATATCCAACAATATCATCAAATTCTTACTTGGTCTTAGTCCTCCTTTTATACACCATATAACTCAACCTTTCTCTAAGCACTCTTGTTATCCTTTCATTTCAAATCTTGTTCATCAATCAACCAAATGATAGAATTTAGACCAAAGTTAGCAATTGTCTTACCAACAAGTAGTAGGTTTGACATTAGTGGAAAAATAATGATTGTTCCATGATAAGTTTCTACAATATCCCTCATTTCTATACTTCAACAATCTTCTTTTTCAACAAAACATCAATTTTATACCTGAAAATTCATATTGGTAAAGTGCATGTTATAAACAAGCTCATGATCCATCATGGTCTAATTTTCTATGTCCACTTTCAAAGAATCTCCAAATAAACTTAACATTACATCTAGCATGTTGTATTGCTAGCCAATTCAATACTTTTGTAGACTTAAATTGTCATGGGAAAATTAAATTTATCAAATTTATCAGTAATAATTTTTTTTTTTATTGATTTAGTTATTTATATGAAACATTTTAGAGGGCCATGGATGTATCTTTTAATGAATATATTAACAAGGTCATGGTGGAATGTCAAGATAATTTAACTCCATACTCAAAGAAAGCTGAAAACCATTGCAGACATTTGGAAAAGATTTTTATCAAGTCCTTAGATTATGGTGTTTCCTTAAACCCAAAGAAATGCACCTTTGGAGTTATAGAGGGAAAGTTGTTGGGTCATATAGTGTCTAAAGATAGGGTAAAAATTGACCCTGAAAGAGTAACAAAAATTGACAATGTACCAAAGCCCAAGAGTATCAAGGGTATAAAATCTTTCTTTGGACAAGTAAATTTCTTAAGGAGATTTGTGACAAACTTTGCTGAGATCATTAGATCAATTTCTAAAATGCTCAATAAGGGAGCAACTATTAGTTGGGAAGTTGTGCCTACTATTTCTTTCCAAGAAATTAAAACTACTATCAAAAACACACCAATCCTTAGAACCCCAAACTATGGAAAGCCCATGCATATTTTTTCCTTTGCATCTTTCCATACTATTGTTTTTGTCCTATTAGAAAAAAAGAAAGTAGACATGAAAAACCTATAGAATTTTTAGTAGATCTCTTCAACCATCAGAACTCAAGTATGAAATCAGTGAGAAAAAAGCATATGCACTTGTTAAAGTTGTCAAGTCTTTTAGATGTTACCTAATGGGTGTTGTTGTTATTACCTTTGTACCCAATGCAATAGTAAAGGATATTTTTTCTCAGCAAGAGGTACTTGTTAGAAGGTTTAGATGGATAAACATAATCCAAGAATTCAATATAGATATCTATATTACCAAATTGGTAAGAGGTCAAGGATTAGCTAAATTAATGGTCCAATTAAATCTAGGTGATAAATAAATACTATAGATAAAGACTTCAGTTTTGTCATGTTTAATATGGATCAATGTGGCTAGTATAAAGATGTAATATACTACTTATAGCATATGAACGCTCCACCTCAATTGACAGATAATCAAAAGAGGACTGTAAAGTTGCATTCAGTCAAATACATTATTGTTAATGGTAGTCTATGGTGGAGAAACTTTGAAAGGATACTCTTGAAATGTATTGCTAAAAAAGAATCTAAAAGAGTACTAAATGAGATACATTCTAGAGTATTTGGGGGCAATTTTATAGAAAAGACTACTGACCATAAGATTATGAGAGCAAGCATTTAGTGGCCTAGCTTGTTTAAAGATGCCCAAGTCCTGGTTAGAAAATGTGACCCTTGCCAAAGATTTGTAGGAAAGTTAAAGTTCTTTGGGAACACTCCACTAAAATTAGTAGAAGTATAGACACCCTTTCAAAAATGGGGAACAAATTTTATAGGTGAAATCTCAACTAAGTCTAGTACATGATACTGTTGGATTTTGGTGGCAACTGATTACTTTAAAAAATGGGTAGAATTCCACAAGAAATTATACTAGTAAAGTGGTAAATTATTTTACACTAAATAATATCATTACAAGGTTTGGGTGTCCTAAAGGATTGTGACTTATAATGTCATGTGCTTCAGATCTAAAGAATTTATTAAATTCTATGACAAGTGTGGCATTACTAGGTCAACTTCATCACCCTATCACCCACAAGGAAATGGACAACCTGAGTCCATGAACAAGAGCTTGTTGAAGGTCATAAAGAGGACTTTGGAAGACAATAAGAAAGCATGAGATTAAAAATTTCACTTGGCAGTCTAGGCTGATAGGGTTATAGCGAAGAAGGCAATAGGTGTTTCACCTTTTGATCTTGTATATGGAATCCAAGCTATAATGCCTCAAAAAAACCTCATAGGTATATATAATTACATCAAAATGTATCATGAAGATATCATTGATGATATGGAAAAAAGGATGGATGAATTGGTTGGGCTGATTGAAACAAGAAAGGAAGCCTCTACAAGAAACATAAAATTGCAATTACAAATAAAATATCCATATGATAGAAAGGCAGTGGAAAGAAAGTCTGAGCCATATGATCTTGTCCTAATGTGGAATGCATGGATTGAGGACAAAGGAAAACATGGAAAATTTTATCCTATATGGCTTGGTCCATATCTAGTTGATTCTACTCAGGGTGATGACTCATACTTCATCAAGGATTTATCAGGGAGCTTTCTTGAATTTTCCAATTCATAGACAATTTTTGAAGAAATACTTCTATTGAAGGTATTTATTTTCAATGGATAGTAGTTAGGTTTGAATATCCTTATACATTTGTCAATTCTTTTGTGCATATGTTATTTTTCCTTTACATATATGTGTGTGTGTGTGTGTGTGTGTGTGTGTGTGTGTGTGTGTGTGTGTGTGTGTGTGTGTGTGTGTGTGTGTGTGTGTGTGTGTGTATGTATATTTTTGTATAATCTTGAAAGTTTTGTCTTGGGCTATTTTAATTATGCGGTCTGCATTGACCAAAAATTTGGTACTCTTGCATGGATACAGGTTATCCATCATCCCCAAATAGAACCATTGTTATCCATCACTTTCAAAAAAGCCTTTTTATCCAAATTGTGTTGTTAAATTGTTCTAAACAATTGAGTAATTTGGATTAATGATAGTATGATTTCATTCCTTGGAAAAACCCTTAATTTGAAATTTATTATCTATGTCAGGCACCTAGGGTTTCTCTGAGATTTTCATGAAAATGCTTTACCCTAAGAAAACCCTTGTCTTTTAGGCCTATGCTTTTCAAATTTCAAATTTTCAAATACCTTTAAGAATGATGTTTTATGATTAAATATTATATTTTTGATAAGACCTCATGGGTTTTAAATATGTGACCATGCAACTATGGTTACTCACGTAATTGATCCTCCTTATTGAACTACATCAAAAATTGGCACAACCCAGCGAGGTAAGTTTTTACCTTTGATCGTTGAGTTGTAGTAGATTAGTAGTTAAGTTTTTTCCTCAACATAACTGAGTGAGGCAGTTGAGATGCATTTGATCTCATGGTTTCCTTAATAATCTGATATGTCAAACTTTGGGAGCAATAGGGAGATTTCTTTGGTCACATGATCAAGCTCTTGGTTAATAAAAGTTTGTGGTTAACCATGACTGTGTGATGATGCTTAAAGGCTTGTGAATAGTCTTTGATCATAGGATCACATGAGGTTTAGTCTAACCTTGGGTTTGAATCATGAAATAGAAAACTTCTATGAATCACAAGATCACTAGATTTAGATCAAAACCATTGGTTAAGGTTATGAAGGTGCAATATGCCACCATTTGGAATAAACCTAATAATGTATTAGTTTAGTGTAAGAGGCATGTGGCATAAAGATGGTTTCTAGTTGGTCAATGCTATTGTCATGGATAGTAAGCTAAAATATTTTAAAGACTCTTAGATTAAAGATAATCAAGGGTTGTCATTTTGTTGTTATAAGAATCTAGATGTGTTTAATTATGGTGATATAATGATAGTGTGACATGTGGTGATGGCCCAGTTTCAAAAGGATTTCTTTTTTTTGGATAGTCATGAGGTAAGATAAAGAATTACATTTTTTAATCATGACTACGTGAAAAGGTTAAAGAGATGGTAAATCACATAGTTGCAATGTTAGCAAACCAGTAAGAGAAGTAAGTTGTGACCCAGTGATTATTATTATGAAGATACACAAAATACATGTTCACCCATTTACACCATCAAAAGGGATATTAAATATTTATCCAATGATCTGATGAGGATAGCTAGAAAGTTTTAATCACTTGTGTTGGGGTTTTAAAATGGACTAAAACTACTAAGCAACAAAATGCTTAATACCAAGATGACAGTACTCATACAATCTAAAGACTAGCCGATTCTTGTTAACAATTGCATGTGCAAATCATTTGGGCCCAACTTCAACAAAACCAAAGGTGGTTTTCTACTCTTCTGGCTTTACACAACAAGGGTGGGTATACCCAGGGATGATTCAAGATTGGGAAAACTGTATGAGGATTATTTCTAGTTTCATTCTGATTCTCATCTCAAATCCTTAAATACATACACAATTCTTGATAGCTTGATAAACACATCCCATATGTTCTCAACAATAGTGGCTAATTGAAGCTAAAACATTCCACGTAGACAAGTGTAGGCCAACTTTTAAGATCTACAGGAAAAAAAAGTAAAATTGATTTAATTCTACATTTTTGACAACCATTTGTGATATATTCCTCTTTCAACTGGGTCAAATTTGATCAGTGCCTAATCCATTGGGGTTCAGAGTCTATAGCAAATCCTTAGATTTGATTTTTTCCCTTACAACAAATTTTATTAGCAATTCTTATCAAAATTTTATAATTCAAAACCCTTTCCACTACTATAGCAACTTTATCACATTCACCAAAACTTTTACTTAATCCATTGAATTAACAGTAGTGATAAACAGATATACAACCTAACTGGATTGCGTTCAATTGCACAAGCCTTTACCTATACAACATCAAGATAACCAAGTAATCAAAAGGAGACAAAGTTTAGAAAGAACTGATATGGGGACAGTTCAAAATTTGTATTCATTTTCCTTGCAAATTGTATACAATTTACAATAGACTCATAATGACCTTAAGAAATAAACACATATCATTCTGTATTCATGTATTTTCAGAGAAATGATAGAGCAAATACATCACAAACTTGCTTTCAAAACATTGGACCAAAGACAGACTAAGCATATCACTTAGAAAAATAGAATTTGGACCATTCTTTAGCCTTGGAATCTCACGTAAATAGTGTGAGATGCAACAAGCTTCAGGCTAAGAGAAAGTGATAGGTGTCTTTTACAAAAGGAAGACACAGACATCTATCAAAAAGAAAAAGACTAACAGGAAGTTATGCCAATCACACATTCTCTTGCAGGCTTCTGTCTATCACCTTGTTTCATTGATTTTGCTCCAACGATGATTTTATCATATATGTAATTGCTAAGCTTGTCCCTGACAAAATCTATTCTAATTATTGCACTCTATCCTCAACTTGTGGGTTTTGTCAAGATAACTGCTTTATGAAATTCATCTTGACTTCCCACTCTTCTCTGATCATGCTAGGCTTCAAAAATAGTTGAAAGGTGACTTAGTGCGCAACCTTGGAGCAGGGAGACAATGTGGCTATCAAATATAACAAAATGGGTAACTTCTACTTCCCAACCATGTTTGTTTTCTTAACCACCCTTTGACCAAAATTTGCCATCCACTAATACAAAAAAGGTGTAGGCTAACAAAAAGTGAGAAAGATCATACCCATGAGTATGACATCTTCCTCATCTTCCTCAAAACTATGCACAGGACCCCACACATTTCTACTACCCTGGCATCAGGCTATGATATCTTGAAAATTTGTTTAAAGGATGATGTTACCGCTGAGACGGCCATTATCTTACTAGGTTCATTCATTATCCTTGTCAAAACCTTGGTTATTTGACTACAACATCCTACCATAGTTTCAAAGGGATGAAACTTTAAGAAAACACTCAGGATTACTAGTTTTCCTCTATCAAAAATCCAAATACTTCTACATGGGACAAAACACTTTTTTTCTGCAAACTAGTTTGAACTGGTATGCAGGATATTACAATCCCAGACCCAAGTATTTTTGCCTAGTAATCCCTCTGCTATCCACAACCCAGGATCTAGTGAACTCTTTGGAACTATCCTTTGATTAAACCATACAAGACTGAAAAGAAAATTTGGAAACTATGGCATGAGAACTTGGAGTTTTTTTCTCTTTAATTGCTTCACACTCATACCAGATTTATCTCAGTCCTTGTAGTAATTATCTTTGTTCAAAAAAGATTTCAAAATCTTTTTTTGTGCAAGGTGAAACTGAGAAAATCTTTCCTATTATACTTTGTTATTAATTTCACATGCAAAACTTTTCACATCTTTTTAATGTGTAGAATGCCACCACCTTTAGTATTTAAAACATTGCTGTCAATCTTAAAATCATACGATCATGGGGTACAGAGAGAGACAACTAGGTATCGCACTTGACAAGTTGGCCCTCTAATCCAATGAGAATCTCCCATGTACACAACTCTTTCCTTGATGGCACTTCTATCTAGATCCACTGGCAACTGAGGACACGTGTCAGTAGGTGGCTACTTTGTTATGCATAAAGAATGAGTACCTTGCCATAGCGAAGCAGTGACAGCCATCGATCTAGTCTTAATCTAGCAGATGATATGTTACTGTACTTGCTAAGAAAGATGGTCATGGGCCCTTATTTGCTATGTCGATATACATATCTTCCTAGTGACTATTCATGATGAGAAGATGATGGCCGTTGATATGAGACTGAATCAAAGGTGGGGAAGCTGCATGAAGTTTCCTAAAAAGTGGTCAGCCCTACACTCACTATTTCACAAAGACTAAACATTGTGCAACTCTTTATAGTGAGATGGCAAGGATCATTGATTGAAACTTGATCTGGCGATTGGGATCTCTCAAATGCTTTTATGAGTCCAAGACATTGCTGACGCAGGAGAAATTGCATTGCTGGCAATCAACAAAACTTTGGTTTGAGCCTGGTCAGCCATCCACGTTTCCTCAGGTCCCACCAACCATTGGTTTTTACGGTACCTCACTACTTCACTAATGGCGAGGAGTCAAGCTTTTTCGATAGTGAGGTAGTGAGATCCGATGACTTGAAAAGAACTTGGTGCCATGAAATACAAAGACCTATCAAATCATTATCATTCATGCCAACTGTTTCTAACAACAATTATTTCTTGTCATGCCACTTGGTCATACCATAGTTACTGATAAATTTTGAGGCCACCATACTTTTGATTTTGTGGCACCTTGCTACTTTGCTAACAATGATATGGTAAACTTTTTTGATAGCGAGATAGTGAGATATCAGAGAAATCATCATTTCGGTCTCAATTTTTGATTGTCTCCAACTGGGTCCCTTTTCTTGATCTGACAACATTTTCTAGGTGTCTGTGGCTGAATGATCAGTTAAAATTTTTTGCCTACCGTGTCTTCATCTTGTAGTCCTATTTTACATTTTCAGGCACTCACTACCTCGCAATACACAAAGAGTGCCCATGTTTTCATAATGAGGAAGCGACAATGGTGGATCTACTTAGATTAGATGGCTAGGAAATTTTGGGAGGAAAAGTAAATTAGGGCACAAAAAATATAAAGGGAACATAATATTCTCCTAATTTTAAACATTTTGTGCCTGATCGTTCATGAAGGAAAAAATACATAGGGTTTTCATAAAACTTTCAAAGGGTTGCAAATAGAAAACTTATTTAGAAACCCTATTTATCAATTTATGGAGACAATCTAAAGATTTTATATCCAGGCAAAGGATTTCTATCATTTGAAGATTCAGACCAACAACTTGGTCATGTAGTTATTAGATATAAAAGATTTTTGACCATGACCATGCGATGAAATTGAATTCAGAGATGAATGTGATGGTTGCTAAGTTGCAAGAGATAGGGATTAAAATGCATAACCTTTTATGGCCCATGACTTCATGAAATAAAGGCAATTGTAGGGTCTCTAATGTTAAGTTTTGATGTTAACATGAGGTAGAAACCACACAATTGAAGTTAATAAAAGGGTCATAACCCATGATCTCTTGATCACACGGTTAGTCACCAACAATAGAGAAAAGATTGTGAAGTAGTAGAAAGAGGTAAGATACTATTGTTGTCAAGTCATGGGGAAGAAATGGTAAGTGAAAAATGATTGTTGGAAGACCCATTATGATTTTAAAGGTTGTGTTAGTCAAACAGTGCATAAAAGAATTAAAGGTTAGTTGTATATTTTATTGCTCTACACTTTTGTAATTTTTGAGATTTCCCACACAAGTTGACATTAAGAGACATCAATGCTCCTTTTTATGTTCCTCTCCATTAATATGTTGATCTAATAAATTCTTGAGTTACAATATTTTGCATAGGTCAATAAGAAGATTTTGAGCACCAAGAATTTGTAGAAATTTTTAGTGTTCTTAGAGCTAGTATTGACATATATTATTCCAAAATCTTTAACTGCAAAGGTCATGGCATAGGTGGAAGGAATTTTGATAGCTTAGGTTGATGTAGAAGAATCTTCATAGGCCATATAGTAGGCAAAGCCAAAATTGGCAACTTTATATGCAAAGAAGTGGGTGTATTTTCTCCTAGGGTCCTCACATGCTCAAACTTTGAATGCCCATGTCTTCAGAGATGTATATTCCTTCTACAGGGATGCCATTGTACCTAAGACCAATAGGAATAAATTATTCTGGTATTTTTATCAGAATAGGTATGCAAAATCTCCAATTTGTAAGCCATGGATTAGAAACATGGCAAAATTGATAATGCCAAATGTGATAGTTGATGTTGATTTGGTGAAAGCACGAATAAAGTTTTACAATCTGACAAATAAGGCCTTTCATAGAAAGAATATGAGTGTCTTGTGCAAATTGGATAGAGAGACTTTGACCTAGGAGGACCTCTCACAAAGAAAATTAAGAAAGAAAAAATGAATGGGACCTTCAAGAATTCAAAGACTTTCTATGTTGGAACTATCATGAGGAGGCACATTCCCAAATCAAAGAAAGAAAATGGGGAGTCTCCTAATAAGGTAAGGGAAGTAATACCATTAAAACTCTTCTAAAAATATTTTAGATATACCATCTTCTGGATTGAAAAGGTACTAGAAGTTGATGGCATCATGAATGCCCTAGGTTATGTATAGATCACGACATTGGATATCCAAGATCTAAATCATAATGTATGTTATGACATTGTAGGATACATTATTGATATGATGCATGAAGAAATTTAAGCAACCCAGAAGGGAGATATGGTAAACTTTAGGTTTTTCCATTATTCATTACTAATGCACGTTATCCTTTTCAAGAACATAGGGCACATCAGTCTAGACTTTATCGAGGCTACTGAGGAGAATAGAGAAACCTTACCTATGTAGTTATGGAGTCACTTCTAGAAAATATTTTATCCTTATGATAGTACTATTACTTTCTATAATGATTTTTTATTTCCAATCATGAATATTTTAATGAATATAAATGAGAGAGCTCCTAATGGAGTAAGCATGTTAATTAGACCATATGCCTACCCAAATGAGGATAAGATACTCAGCCATGACTGGGCTAGTTTGTTTTTATTTGAAAAATTTTCAATTATAAGGATATTTGGATGTCCTTAGCCTCCTCATTTATTACTAAGACATGTCCCTAAGAGATTAGTTTAGTTAGAATTCTTCTAGCAATTACTAATGATGAATAGCAAATATCTAGGCCCTGCTATTAGGAAAGGCTCTTTCGTAGCCAGAAACACAAAAATACATGATTTTTTGATAGGGAAGGATGCTATAGAAGAGATAGATCATTTTTTAGCTGAATTTAAACTTCCCTTTTCCCAGCTAGAACCTATGATCCAAATGATTTGGTGAGAATTGCTCTTAAACAAATGAGGAAGTACACTCTTCCTAGCAACAAATAAATTTGGGAAGAAGATTGCATCATGAATTACCTATAGATAGAAGCAGATGGAAGAGGTAAAAATAGTTAAAATAAAGGCTCTTTCCATAAATGTCATCTACCTTTTGCACCCACTTCCATGTCTACTATCCAACTATAGAAGAATGTATTAATGTAATCTCAAAGGTTTTTGCCTTTTTGCTTTTGACTAGATAGTTTTTGACACCTACCCTCCCATCTGAAGCTTGTTGCAATCCTTTATATAAGATTCTCAAGATGTGGAGTGGTGGTTGGTAGTTTGTAGAATTTTTAGGTTTTATGTCTTTTATAGTCTGTCCACTTTTTGTAATTATATGAATTTAATCAGTTTTGTATACTTTAGAATACAATGAATACCAAGTTTCAATTGTCTAGTTCTAAGTTATACTTTAAGTTTTATCAGTATTTTATTCATTTTTCAAAGGGAAATCAATACAAAAGGGGAAATCCTGCATATCTATGTTTTTGAATCTTGTCTCCCTCTTTATATATCTATGATCTTGAGATTGAAATGAACAAGTTTCTTTCAGTTTAATTCAATTTGGATGCATTGTGTATCTCTTACTGATTGATGTTAGTTCAAATAATTAAGTAATTACTTTCTATAAGTGATAAGGTTTAGGGTTTATGAGAAGGATATGGTAAGAATAAAATTTAGAGTTCACTATTGATAGATTAATTAAAAGTTGATTAAATATGTCAGAGCCACTGATTTAGACTCTATATAATAATGGGTAAGATAGTGGTCATTAATTTTTAGTTGCGAGTTGATGATTCATATAGTTGCTCAATACAAAAAATTCAAACAACCATTTAACCATTTTATGTAATGAAGAACTAAATTTTTTGATCATTACTTATTTGCAATATCTTCTTAGTTATAGTTATCTACTCTGATAAGAAAGTTATAAGCGAATCATAGAAGAACATTGACCACTTTTTGCTATAGGGGATAGTTTTGAAGAGAAGGATATCATACAAGTAATCATATCAATCCCTAAGGTTTTCCTACCTTGGCCCTATATAGCCTAAAGTGAAGAGAGTCCTAGTGATTATGTTGAAGTTGGACCATTGCTAAGATAAACCTAGCTAAATATAGGTTTTAGATATTTCTTATGCTTGATATATGCCTTGTGCACCCTAGTATTAGGCCAAGGTTGGCCTGATGTGTTTCTTATCAAAAAGAAATCCAACATGTTGTAAATACAAAATTATATAATAAGAATATGAAAACCCACATGGGTGTCTTCTTTACAAAAGTTTACAAGATAGAGTTGTGACTATTACTTAGATTTTCCCTAGACAACCTAAGTACCTTCATTATATAGGCACTTTTAATGACCTGGGGAGGTTCTAGACACAAAACCCTAATCCTTGAGGCAAACCAACCTCATATTATATTATTCAATTAGACATTTTTACATAGGATAGACTCAAGATAATTTACAAATTACATTTCTAGATGGGTCCACTTCTAGAGACCATAACTAGAAAATCATTGACCCAGTGGACTATTATAACCCCATTTTGGAATCCTCAACTAGCTATCTATAGAAGCCAATAGAACAAGAATTTTCTAACCAATGTTTCACATTATTTTAGATTTATTTAGGCTTTCATCACTAGACCTAAATTTTGGATAGCCAAAGTTCATACTAAAAGATATGCAATAACTCCACCAATACATATCATATGATACTAAAAGTCAACTACTAGGATGATATTTCTAAGAGAACCCTCCACATATGAGATAAGAAAAATCTAAGCACATAATATCAACTTACTAAAATTGGCAAGCTCGCACAAATAGAAATTCTACATAGGAATAACCCTTATTGAAAACACAAAAATTGGAAAACTAGAAATAGAAATATTTTTGGGTGATACAATATTTCCCTTACACCCATGATGCTCCTACATCAAACACTCAAGATAATTTGAGAAGTTACCTTGTCATGTCTCAGGAAGTGAAACAAAAACCAAGATAACCAACCTCCTCTCATGCTAGCCATGGTGAATCCTCTATGGGCCTTCCTTTCCATTTGACCAAATACTCTTCATATGTTATGTTCATTGTGATTCTTTCCACATTAGGTTCTAATATCTTCTTTGTAGCTAAACTAGATGCTAAAATACTCCATTGTGCTTTTGCAACTTCATCTCCATCACCTCCCTCATTATACTCTATCAAATCTGAACTATTAAATACTAGCAAAATATTAAATTCAAAAGGAAACTCTACTTCATGGGAATTTTCATAATCATAACTTTTCACTATCTTGCATGGTCCAAACTTCTCCCATTTTATCTTGTTATATGTATCCATAGGAAATCTTTGCTTCCTCAAATGGACCATGACTTCATCACCAATCTAAAATCCCTTATACCTCCTTTTCACATCACCCTGATCCTATTATTATATTTTCATCTATGTAATGTAGTTCCTCATTGTTGACACATAAGTCTACACCCTTGCTTAAGGTATGACCCTCAAGAGACCTTATGTAATATGGAAAAATTCAAAAAATTGTGGGACTTTGCAATCAGAGATTGAGTCTTTGGCAAAGGTTGACTTCCTTACTATTAGGGTGCACCTAGCTACTTCTTGAGAAGAAAAGGGAGAAGGAGATGCATGAAAATGAAACTACCTATCCTAACTTAGAGATGGTGATATTCCAAATAGTATTTTGATCTACTTCCTTCTAATAAATACACTAGAATCTAATAGACCTCACAAGACATACCACTATCTATATTCCTTCAATCTTAATACCATAGAAAAAGTCAAGAAAATAACTAGTGCGTGAACACCTAGAATAATAGACATAAAGAATACATACCTAACTAATTTTGTTTTGAAATGTCAAATAAATGTTTTTCAATATATTTAATGTCTATTTGAGTCAACATGTAAGGCTAAATTAAGCCTTAGAATCAATTTGTAATAGATTGTCAAAGTTGTCTAGTGTGGTCAAATTATGTAAATAAATCCATGCAAGGGAAAACTGTCATAGAATATCATATATAGTCTATTTTTATATGTTATTAGGGGTTTTATAAAGTTAAAAGGCCATTTATGAACAAATACAAACATTTTCAAATATGTAATAAAATATTATCACAAAAATTTGACAATGTGTAAAGTTGATGTAAAAGGGAAGGTCAAGAGTCATAGGAGGCATCCAATAGTTACAGAAATTGAAAAGACATTAAAATATCATGTAATGGTCATTATTTATAGATGGGAATGGTTGGAAATCATTTTGAGGAGAATAGAAATGAAAGGAGTTTTTGTTTTACAAGCTTTTTGTTAATTTTATGTGTACTTTTCTTGAAACCTAAATGTTGTTTCTATTGGTATAAATTCATGCTAAAATATACAGACCTAAAAATTATATTTTCGGAAATATATTTGAGTGATCTTTCTTTTGGTTTTGGTTTGGTTTAATTTCATTAATTTTTGTAGAAGTTATGGCTGCTTTGGTGTCTAAAGATCTGAGTCTATCCTAGTTTGTTGATTCGGTTAAAGTTTGCAAAAATGTACAATATTGTCATCATAAGTTATGAGGTTTTGATTATATGATTTGTGATTTATTTTACCACTTGCATCAAATTGGTATTAGATCCCAAAAGGTTTGGGCAAAGGAAATTTTGTGGGATTGGTGTTTGCATTTTGTAGGTTGAAGAGAGAACCTGGATGCCAAGAAACTAGGCAGTGGAAAAGAGAGGAAAACCTAGGTGAGACAAGAAAAGATGGGGCAAGAAGATATAATATTTCTTAGAGGTTTAGGATTTTTTAGGAAGTATATGTAGGGTAAGGATTCACAAAAGAAGAATAAAGAAGATGAATATAAAAGAAAAGAAGAAGAAGAAAAGAAGAGGAAAAATGTAGAGAGAAGGAAGAGAAAAGAATAAGAGATGAAGGAGATAAAGAAAGAATTAATGAACTTGAGGGTAAAGTTAAAGAATATGGAAGAGAAAACGCAAACCTTGGGAGAGAATAGTGCAGCTCAAGAGGAAGAGATAAATCATGAAATTATTGTCCAAATTGTGAAATAAGATGAACAAACTTCTTTACTCATTATGGAACATATACAAAAAATACTAGTGTTGATAATATGGTTGTGGTTGAAGACCAAAAGGATGGTGCCATTGCTGATGAATCTCATGATAAGATCTCTATTGAAAAAGAAGAAATCAAGGTTGTGAATGAACAAAGAGTAGAGAGTGATAGAATGTATGTTGAAAGTGAAGACAAATGTGAAGAGTTCCCAAGAAGACTTGAGAGAAAAGATGCAATATTTATGATTAATTTTAATACTAATCCCATTGACTTTATCCATGAATTTTTTATGTTCTTTTCAATGCAGGTGATAGAGGAATCAGATTTTAAAGGGCATACATGTATTCATGACAAGTTCATATTGTTAAGCAAGAGGATTGAGAGACCCAAGGTGAAGATGATAAGATTTCTTTTTACCCCTTTTCCAAGGGACTTGGAAAGGTTTGAAAGTTGGGAGTATGGTGCAAGAGAACCTAGAATAATGGACATAAAAATACATATATCATTAATTTTTGTTCTAAAATTTGAAATAAATGTTTTTCTTCATCCTTTTCCTTATTTTTTCTTTGTAGTCCTTTATCACTCTAGCCCCTTAATTGCAGTGACCCTGCGATCAACATGAAACTGACCTACTTGCACTAGTGCCATGGTTTGGATCTAACAATCTTTTTGCATCTTCTCCACTTGAACTATTACCCCATCTTCTAACTATGTGAATGAGAAATGAAGGATGTCAAATTAATCTAGCCCACCAAGACACGTGTCAAAATCTATAATTCCCACTTCAGCTAAACTTTGTGTAACTTTAGAAAGTAGGAATAGGCCAATCATCGATCTAGCAAGATTTGATGGTCACAATATAATTGAAGTTCCCTTGGCATAGTCAACATCAATGACCAATTAAAAACTTACACTCTACCACTTTGCACTAACACATCTCCATTTTATGGCCCACAACTGAGTTTGGTCCCATCAAATCCACATAGTGAATGCTCACTTTCCTACTTTGGTTAAATATTGAGTAGTTATAGATTGTGGAGAAGCGAAAATCATTGATCCTCCTTTGATATAACAGTGTCAAGAAAATAATAGTCCTTCATTAGACCTAGCACATAAAACTAATAGAATCATGCCACTTGGACTCTATGCTAACATTTTTTTTATGGCCCACAAAATGGTGTGGATACATTACATCCATGTGGCATCTAGTTGCTTTCCTAATTTCATTAAAGTTAGCACATGTTGAGAAAGCAAGAAAATTTCAACCATTGATATGCTAAAATATGATTGATGGGAAGAATAACTACAGATGCCTCTTGACTATCGCAACCTAGTCCTAGCATGACACATGGTGAACACTTGGTTCCCTACTTTTGTTAAAGTTCATACATCTTGAGAAAGTAGGGATATGCTAGATGTTGTGTAACTGAGATCTAATGCTTGTGATTTATCGTGGGCCTTTGATACATTTCATCCTTCGATGCTCCATGAACTCCCAGACTATGAACACCTATCCATCATTATGTCACCACCACCAAGCTAACTTTAATTACATGCAAGAAAGTGAAAACCATCAATTTCAGTCTCACAACTTAAAATCTCTTTAGGCATAATTGATTTGTAATCATGTGATTGATAGTGAGTCACTCTTTTATGACCTAAATTTGAACACATAATGGTAACAAACTATGCTAACTATAAGATTGATAGAGTGTTAAAGTGATAGAGTGAAAATTAGTAATTGCGTTGTCACAACTGAAATGCCTCCTAAAATATCAATTTTTTTATAAGGCTTAGGGATATAAAAGAAATAAGCCTTTTTTGTATCCCTATTAGGCTTGCATGGTACTTAATGAATAAATCAATGAATATAGAGATGGCTATCACCATGGATATTCAAATTCTAGGAAGGGGAGCAGAAATGGTTAAAACTCACCTCCTCATGGATGTTCTTCAAATGTTCAACAAAATATTTTGCTTCAACACTTCTTATCTTTGCTTTATCCAATTGCCTTAATTCAAAAGTATATATAGGACTACTCCCATATACAATCTAGAATGGTGATTTACTAGTACTCTTGTTGATAGAATTATTATACACAAATTTTTCCCATGGTGAAATCAGATCCCAACCTTTTCGTTTATCCCCAACCATACATCTTAGCAATTTCCCAAAACTTTGATTTACAACTTCTATTTATCCATCAGTTCATGGATGATGGGGTGAACTAAACTTCAAATATATCTTCAACTTCTTCCATAATTTACACCAAAAATACCCCAAAATTTTGGTAACTTGATTAAAAATTATGCTCTTAGGGAAGACCTTGTAGTCTCACCACTTCTTTGAAAAATAACTCTGCCATATGAAAAAAATCACATAGGGAATGAAATGTGTCATATTTAAAAGTTTGTCAACCACCACAAATATGGAATCATACCCTCATTGTGTCCTTGGTAAACCAAGAATGAAATCCATGTTGACATCTTCCCATGGCTTCTTAGGTATAGGTAATGGCTGATACAACCCCATATTCTACTTCATTCTCTTTTCCAACTAACATACTCTTCAACTTTGTACAAACTTCTTTACTACTTGTTGCAATTGTTGTAGGGAGATACATAGAAATTCTATTACAATAGGTGGAATAAACTCAACTTAAAAAATTTAGCACTCCTTGCTTTGAGTGACACATGAAAGCTACACATTGATTAAAGAAAACTATAGAGAACACAAGGCTAGATGCAACATATTTGTAGGCATAATTATTTAACTTCACATACAAAGAAACTACAACATGCTTGGCTATGAGGCCTTCTAGGTTGTAGCCTTAAACAAGATAAGAAATATAAAATGTCAGAGTCTTGGCTCACATCTTTTTATCTTCTACTCCTTAGGAATGCTTCTCCTCATATATCTAACCAATCTTCTTTTATAACCAGCTAAACGACAAATTGACTAGTCAAGCTTTTATTCATAATTTAGGTCCATACTTGGAATAGTGAACTAAAACCTATAAAAATAGTCATATAAAGTGATGCGTACTTAAAGGTAGGTCCACACGTATGTTAGGATTCAACTCCTAACTATGCAAGATGCCACATAAGAAACCAAAACTATGTCAATTAGAATAATATGTTGCACAAGGTGGAAATGGTCTACGAAAACTAGACCATAAAGAATGGAACAGAACTTAAGAAATATAGAACATAAGAGTTTGTACACTTAGAATAATGATTTAGGATAGGTCATTGACATGATGAAAACTATACATAACAAGAAAAAAGAAAGAATTAATGACTACTTAATGAACAACAAACTATTACAAAAAACTAGAAATATTTTTGGTTCATGCAAGATAGCTCAAAGACCCAAGATGCTCCTACGTCAAACACATTGGGTTAATAAAGAGCCGATGTCCATATTAAGAATCATTGATATTATAGCCTGAATTAGAAAGATCCAACTCATCTTGCATAATCCATGAACTGGCTTCAATTGGTTTTTATTTTCCACTGAGCTAAGTATTCCATGTAGTCTTTTCCTGTAATGCTTTTACTTATTCAGCTACTCAAGATCTTCTCAATGCTATCTATTTTCTTCTTAGGTTAATCCATGTTAAATTTTAAATTATCATCTTACTTAAAATACTCAAAGATATATATAATGTTGAATATAGGAAAAATATCGATGTCTTTTGGTAATTAAACTTCAAAGACATTTCCATTATCAAACTTCTTTAGAATCTTACAAGGACCAAAATTCTTCATCTTAAACTTACTATAGCTACCAACTATAAGTTCATTTTTCTTAAATTTAATCATTACCTCACCACCAACATCAAAATATTTGTGTCTCCTCCTCTTATATTCTCTCTATTTTTATTTTGGATTACTATCTTCTAGATTCATCTTAACCTCCTCATGTAAACCTGTCATGAAATTTGCAAGTTCTTCTACTTTAGCACTTCTCTTTATCTCAAGGTTTAGATTTCTCAATTAAATAGTTCCTTTAGGATTCATTCTAGTAATAATCTTAAAATTTATCATCTTAGTGCTCCTATTCATAGAATTATTGTATGCAAACTCTACTTGTGCCAAAATCAAGTCCCATTTAGTAGGCTTATCTCCAACCAAAGATCTCAATAGGCTACCCAAACTTATGTTCAAAACTTTACTTTGTCCATTTTTTTGTGGATGAAATGTAGATCTAAAATTCAACTTTGTGTTTAGCTTCTTCCAAACTATCCTCTAGAAATAACTAGTGAATTTAGTACCTCTTTCTAAAATAACAGTTTTAGGAAATCCATGCAATCTCACCACTTTCTTAAAGAAAAATTTAGCCACATGTAAAACATTGGATGTCTTCTTACAAGGTATAAAATGAGTCATCTTGGAAAACCTATCAACTATCACCAAAATAGAACCATTACATCTCTGAGTTCTAAGAAAACCAAGAAAAAAATCTATACTGATATCTTCCTAAGACTTGTCAGGTATAGGCAATGGTAAATATAATCCCAAAATTTTGGCTAGTTCCTTTTTTTTTTGACAAATTCTAAAAACCATAAAATTTTATGCACATCCTTATATATCTATGGCCAAAAATACCTATCTAAAATTAATTTTATTGTCTGATCAATCCCAAAATGTCCATCAAGTCCACCACTATTCTTTTCTTTTATTGTGTTCTCTCTCATAGATCCTCTAGGTATGCACAACATAATTTCCTTAAATAACATGTCTTCCTAAATGAAATAATCAATAAATTTGTCCACCACCATCTATTCCTTACAAGATTTCCAAGGTTTTGAAAAATCTAGATCAATTTCATACAAATACTTCAAATCATTAAAAACAAGTACCTCAATTCTCATTTCTATTACAAAATTCCTTATTTGGGTCAAAGCATCAACAACCTTGTTCAATTGGACACTCTTATGTTTCAAAAAGAAGGAAAAGTTTGGAAAAAACTCACCCCACTTCATATGTCTTTGATTCAACTTATTTTGACTTTCCAAATAGTGCAAATCTTTATGGTCAGTATACAACAAAAAATCCTTAGGCATCAAATAGTTCTCCATTTCCTCAAAGCTTGAGCTATAGCATATAATTCTTGATCATAAACTAAATTTTTACTCTTAGTATCATTCAAATTCTCATGAAAGAAAGCTAGATTTCTTCCTTCTTGACTCAAAACAACTCCAATAGAACTTCCATTCACATCATATCTAACTTGAAAAATAATACTAAAATCAGGAAAAGCAAGTTTATGCAATTTTACAATCTTTTGTTTCAATTTTTCAAAATTCTTTTGTCCTCCATGTGTCCCCTTGAAATATTTTTTATCTCCTCTCATAGCCTCAATCATATTATTACAAATAGAAATTTTTTTTTTGATGAACTTCCTATAAAAACTTACCAATCCATGAAATGATCTTACTTCTCCAATATTCTTAGGTATAGGCCATTCAAGATTAACTTTCACCTTTTTAGGCTTCGTCTTCAAACCATTAGTTACAATATAAAAATAAACATACACAATCTCTTCCTTCGTAAATGAACTTTTTAAAATATTAATAAGCAATTTCTCTTCTTTCAATCTCTATAATACATGTCTGACATGGTCAAGATGCTCTTCCTTAGTCTTACTAAATATTAAATTATTGTCTAGATATACAATTACAAATTTATCCAAGAATCATTTCAAAGTTCCATTCATGAATCTCATAAAAGAACTAGGTGCATTAGTTAAATAGAAGGGCATAACCAACCACTCACATAAACCTTCATTACTCTTAAAAGTAGTTTTCCATTCATCCCCTTCTCTAATTCTGATATGATGATAGCCACTTTTCAAATCAATCTTGGTAAAAATTTTCTTTTTCTCCACTCAAACTATCCATTATTTCATCCATCATGGAAAAGGAAATCTATATTTCACAGTTGTCTTGTTTATAGCTCTAGAATCAGTGTACATTCTCCATTCCCCATTATTCATAGATGCTAACACAATAGGTACTGCATAAGGAATTAGACTTTCTCTAATTAGAACCTTCTCAAAAAGATCTTTCACTTGGCTACTTAATTCATCCTTTTCATCAGGTGTCAATCTATGTGATTTTTTATTAGGCAAACTAGCTCTAGGTATCAAATTTGTACAATGGCTTATACTTCTCATAGGTAGTAAACCATTAGGCACATTATCAAAAATTATGTCTTGGAATTAAAATAAGCATTATGTTCCTTCAAATCTCTAGCAAATTAATAACCTCCAACCAAACATGCTCAGATTTTGGTACAATGATTCTCCTTAGGTTTCTCTAGCAAAGATAACAATATTTATTTCTTTCCATCAACCCAATAGTGTACCAATTTAATCTACCACCATCAAAAGATTTTCTATTATAATGCCAAGGTTTACCCAAAAATTCATATGCATAATATAATGCAAGACTTCATCATGACAACTTCCAATTTTGAATTTAATAAGGCATTGTTCACTTATAAGAAATTTATTCTCTTTTTAGATCCAAACAATATGATAAGGCTTAAGATGTCTCAATTTATGCAAATGTAAGTTGTTAACCATCTCCTCAAATGTCAAAATTTTAGAACTTCCACTATCAATTATTACCTTGCAATATTTTCTAGCTATTGTACATCTAATTTTGAATAGACTTCTTCTAAAACTAGGTTCTCTATAAATTTCTTCATTATGCAACATTCTTCTTAGCATTAGGTTCTCACCATTTTTAGCTTTGTTAAGCATTTCCAAAACTTCTTCACAAGCCAAAGTGTTCCTTCTATTATGTCCAATCTTCTTCCCAGAGTTAGTACATTCAAAGGCCCTATGCCCCTCTTCTTTGGATTTATAACAAGCACCCTTAAACCAAGATTTTTCTTCTATTTTTCCACCATTATTATTACTAGTGTAACTAGTATAGCAAACTCTAGTGTAGTCATATCTTTTGCAAGTGGGTTCTTCCTCCCATTCTAATTTTACTTTATCTTGAGTTGTGTTGTCAGATCTTCTACCTTCTATATATGTTATGCCTCTACTTCTCTGAAATCTACCACCTCTTCCTTTTTTTCTCTGATCATGTTTCTTTTCCCATCTTTCTTTAGCCTTAAAAGTGTGTACTAATATGCTTCTTCTACACTTTCCATCTTAACATAAATGATCTCATCCTAAATTGATGTCCTCAAACCATTTAGGTATCTTTCCATCTTCTCAACTTCACCATCTACATGTCTAGATCTGATATCCAATTTGTAAAATTTCTCAGTAGATTCCTTCACACTCATATCCTTTTTATCTCAAATGTTACATCTTTCTCAACAAATTAAATTGATAATAAGCAGGGATAAACTTGTTTTGTTGATATATGATTGAAAATATTATTTGAGTCAAAAGATTGTAAGAAGAAGATAGTGTGGTTCAATCATTATTTTATCACTAATGTCAAACCTGCTACATGTAGCTAAGATAATTTCTTATATGTTTCAAGCACTATCACTTAGTTGATTGATGAGGATGATTTGATCAACTAGATGTAACAAAAGTACCTAGAGGAAAGGTTGAGTTATGATTATGTATTGAAGTTCAAGAATTAGTTAAGACTATGATAACATAATGTATTGATGATCTACTTGAGGTTACAAAATGACTAGCTACACTTAGAAATTTTAGAAGAATAAAGTTGAACAATGTTGATTTTCCAAGATTGACCAAGTTGATAAAAGGTGTCGAGCAAAGATAGTGCAAATTGAGCAAAAAGTTAGTTGGAGCCAAGTGAAAGAAAATTCTAGTGGATGTTGAGTAAAATTTAGTTGATGTTGAGCACCAATAAAATCCAGTTGATGCCAAGTGATTTTATAGTAGATGCTAAGTAACACAGTATGTCAAGTTGTTGCATTATGAATAGATCAAAAATTCACCGAATAAAAGTTGACAAGTTTGTTTTCTTGGAACTTGTAAATTAGGAGGAAGATAAGATTGATGAGTTGGTGGCAAAGAATCTTATGTAAACCATTTTGGAGGGGAATTCAAATGGATTCTAGGAGAAGTTTCTAGAAAAGACAAGATATGGGGTAGATACATCGTATCCTACCTAATCCATCAAAAACCCTAATTTTGGTGATGGATAATGAGTGGGAAAAGTGTTCCAATTTCCTCTATGTAGGGATATTTGGTCATGAAGCAAAGAGGCTAGAGAGTTTCAATATGAAAATATGATAAGGAGAAAAAAAGGGGTTTGCTTCATCAAGTGACCCAAATGAAGAAGTATGCAATGGCCTACTAAGTAAGAAGGCTTAAAGAGGATGAATTATTGAATGGTGAACAAGTTGTCAGAGCTACAAAGATTGGAAGCCAAGCAGAGTTGAGGACTGAATAGTAACCTATAATCTGCAAGTAAGGTCATAAGTTGTATCAGATCAAAGCTCTATTGTTACTTTCTAACAATTGTATCAACCTAGGGTAAATCCTTTGGAGTAAGGTTGACTTAATAGTCATTAGAAAATCCTTTAATAGGGTGGCATTCCAAGTGAATGGCCTAAAGTACTCTAACAAGGCTCACTTTTAACAGGATGATTGAAATCCCTTAACTAGGTCACATTTAATAGTGTGTGTTGTAACCTTTAACATGGTTGGCCTTTAACAAGGCATCACTTTAGAAGAGTGAAAAATGAGTAGCATGTTATTGGTGGTTTTTCCCAAATTGGGTTTCCACATTAAATCATTGTGTAAAATTGTTAGAATTTGTAGTTGGGAAGATTTACTTCTGAGCGAGTGGGGGGGGTGAATCAGAAATAACAAACTTTACCTTTTAAAATTTTTAACTATGATTATTCATATGCATCTAACACATCTAATTAACATGAAAATAAAGACATGCATGAAAATAGATAACACAAGATTTGATCACCCAAAAACCCTCCAAAATGAGAAGGTAAAACTGGGGTGGGGATGACACCCACAACTTATCACTACATAAATATGTATCTGGTTAAGGTTACAAGGTTTGACCACCATAAATGATTTTCCCTATGAAAGGCATGTTTTGTTAAAGGATTTACACCCTATTAAAACTGACCTATTTAAAGGATTTACAAATATTCACTTGGAATGTCACCCTATTAAAGGATTTACAACATGGTTGTTAAACCAACCTATCATCATAGGACTTTCACTATCCTAATATGATGGCTAGAAAGTATAATATAATGTATTGATCTTATGACTTACAATCTTCAATTGCTGATTCTAGATCCTTGTTATGTTCAATCTAATCTAATCCTTCCTGATCTGATATATCTCTGTTCGAAGTGCTGATACTTTGTTCTTGACCAACTGATTGTACAATGTTTTTCTTCCTCTAAGTTTTCTCACCCCTTCCAAAAATTTTCTAGCATTCACTCATTTTCATTCCCACATGACCTTTTATACACTTAAATTATGGGGTTTTTAACTCCTTCTAAAGGTTTTGAGACTTAGGGTTAGGTATGAATCTTTGATCAAGATTTATCCATCTTTTCCTAATCAATTATTTCCATATTTCCTAATTGGTTGCATGCTCTCTCCATTTTTCTAATTGGTTACATGCTGATTACATAGGGAATGTAATAGATTTGATCTTATCTTTTATATCCTTTGAGATTCATCTTGAGTTGTCTCAAAAAAAATTTACATTTGAGTTTTTGAGGGCACAAACTCTTATGAGGATTCTATGTTACTCGACACTTACTAATTTCTGATGCTTGGCTCATATAGGATTTTTTTTTTGCTCAACTCCTATACTCCACTCGGCACATATACTAGATCGACATCAATTATCACTTGGCACTTGAATAACTCAAAACCTATTGAATTTTTGGCTTGACACATACTACAACTCGACATCTGTATTATACTTGGCATTAACTTAGAAATTTCTTAAGTGAGTTGACACTCAATTGTCAAAACCAATCTGAGACCAACATAAAATGTGCTAATGGATATGTTGTGTTTTATGCTTTATATTTTTGCATGTTGATTTGATAGTAACATATCAGTTTTGGTTAACACACAATGAATGCATGCATGATTAAGAAAGTTTTATGGGTTCACTAAATTGTGAAAAGTTTTATTTGTACATCTGGACCTTGAATAACTTATTCACCCCCTTTGAGTTATTCTAAAATAATTCCAACAATTGGTATCAGAGCCATCTTCTTAAGAGGAATAGTTTTAAAGTACTAGAAGCACAAACATAAAGATGTCAAAAAGAGAGGTACCCAAGATCAACAGAGATAACTTTCCTGCATGGAAAAGTTTGATGAAGCTACACCTTTGAGGACTTGGAGATTATGCACAATCTTGCATTTCAGTAGAACATATTTATCCAGCAAGAGCCCTAACTACTGAAAATTTGAAGAAAAAGAAAGAACACAATCAAGTGATGTTGGAGATTGCCTTTGCTTAAGCTATGTTGAGTTTGATGATATCAAAGGCCTCAAGAGTATAAAATAGATGTGGGATGCCCTAGACACCATCTATGGAGGAGACAAAAATGTCCAAAGAGCCAAGTCAGAGAGCCTCAAAAGTAAGTTTGATGACATGAGAATGGAAGAAGGTGAGAATATTTCTCAATATGTTGCTAGAATAAAAGAAGTTTTTAGTGCAATAAAAGGTGTTGCTGGTAAAATAGATGATGATACGGTGCTAAGTAAAGTCTTGAGAACATTATTACCTATATATTGCATTAGAGTGGCTACAATCTAAGACCTAAGGTGTATACCAGGAAATGATCTAACCCTTGAAGGTCTAGTAGGAAGACTCGCTACTTTTAAGCTATCAAATTTTTACAACTACAAACCATAGAGTATTGAATCAGCTTTCAAAGCAAAGTTGTTACTAAAGGATTCTGAGGGGGTAAATCAAAAGAAAAAACAAAGAAAGATAAAGTATACATCTAGTGATAGTAGCATAGATGAGGAAGACATTGAACAATTGGAAGCATTGATGGCAAGAAGATTTCACAAAGGAAAACCTAAACTCAAAGGTAAGTTGCCTATCATTTGTTTTAATTGCAATGAAGTTGGTCATATTGTAGCAAGATGTACACGGAACAAGAACTTTAGAGAAGGGAACAAGCACAAAAATAGAAGAGAAGATGATGGAAAAGACTATAGAGATAAAGGCAAGAAGTCATGCTACATTGCTAATGAACATGACTCTGATGAAAATGATGATGAAGTGGTATATGTTGCAATGAAGGATGAATCTGATGAGGATGAGGCAACTACTCTTATGACTTGTGTGAACAAGAATGAAAACATGGATAATTGAAAATGGATGCTCACATCACATGACTGGAGACAAAAGTAAGTTCATTAGCTTAAACTATTATGATGGAAATAGCATAAGATTTGGTAATGATGCACATTTTTTAATAAAAGGAAAAGGGTCTATCAAACTCACACACAAGATTTCATGTAACAATGCTTATTATGTTGAAGGATTGAATTATAACTTGTTAAGTGTGTCACAATTGAATAATTTGGAGTGCAAAGTTGAGTTTGAAAATAAATCAGTCAAGATATATGATACAAATGGAAACTTGATTGGAAAAGGTGATCAAACTAGGAGTAATCTATTCTATTTGGATATAGAAGATGTTAGTTGTCTTATTGCAAAATTTGATGATGTATAGCTTTGGCACAAGAGATTATCTCATGTCAACTTTGATAATCTGATTAGTATCAGTAACATGAAAAGAGTAAGAGGTTTTCCTAAGTTGAAGAAACTAGAAAATATGATGTGCAAACAATGTTAGCTAGGCAAGATGACAAAGTCAACCCTTAAAAGTAAATCTTATACCTCTAAGGAAATACATGAAATTTGTCATACCGACTTCTGTGGACCTATTGAAGTGCAAAGATATAAAGGAGATAAGTATATAATGTTGTTAGTTGATGATTACTCTAGGATGATGGCAGTCATGTTTCTAAAACAAAAATTAGATGCTTTTCAAATGTTTAAATGGTACTTGATAAGAGTTGAAAAAAAAATAGGTAAGAGTTTGAAATGATTGAGATTAGATAAAGGAGGTGAATTCACTTCATGTGAATTTGAGATGCTATATAATGATAGAGGAATCAAGAGATAAACAACTACACCTATGACCCCTCCACAAAATGGAGTTTCTAAAAGAAGAAATAGGTCTATAATGGATTGTGCTATGACACTCATGATGGAGAAGAAAGTTTCTCTAAAATATTGGAGAGAAGCTATAAGTAATGTTGTATACACCTTGAACCGTGTGCAAGTCAAGAAAGGTACTCACTCAAAAACTTTTGAACTATGGTATGGTCATCCACCTAATGTGAAATATTTTAAGGTATTTGGAAGAAAATGCTATATTCTTAAAGATGTTAGGAGTGGAAATTTTGATGCAAAGAGAGAAGAAGGTATATTCCTTGGTTACTCCACAAGAAGTAAAGCTTAAAAGTGTTTAAATACTAACACTAACAAAATTGTGGAAAGTGCAGATGTGAATTTTAATGAGTTTATAGAAGTACATGAGGCTGAACCCACAAAAGAACAAGAAGAATAAAAATAATTTGTATACTATTATGAAGGAATGCTTGCTAAAGAAGATGCTACATATCATATAGAAAACCAATAGAAAGTCTCAACAATTGATGAGTCACATCTTGTGAATGTCGAGTTGCATTTAGATGTTAAGTTGTAGAATGAGGAAAATAGACAATCTAACTCTTCTATTAACTCACATGATAGAGATGTTGAAATAACTAATAGAGATGTACACAATGATACTAAAGCATAAAGACAAAATGAAGCTACAAGAACTAAGCCTAGACTATCCAAATATGTCAAAAGACACCACCCTACAAATCAAATCATTAGAGACAAAGATGCAAGGCCAATGCCAAAAAATAGGTTGAGAAGTGAATCATGTTTGTTAAGCATGAAGGAACCTAAGACAGTGAGAGATGCATTGGAAGATGATGACTGGTACAAGGCTACGAAAGAAGAAATTCAACAGATAGAAAAGAACAAGACTTGGAGTCTAGTTCCTAGACCAGAAGACAAGAATGTGATTGGCACAAAATGGGTATTTAACTACAAGTTAGATGAGAATGGTGAAGTGACAAGAAATGAAGCAAAACTAGTTTGCAAAGGGTATGCACAAGAAGAAGAAATTAACTATGGTGAAACATTTGCCCCTGTTGCAAGAATGGAAGGAGTGGGAATTTTTATTTCTCAAGGTACATATAAATGTTTCAAAGTTTATCAAATGGATGTTAAGTCTACATTTATGAATGACATATTAGAAGAAGAAGTCTACATAGAACAACCAGAAGGTTTTGTTGATAAAAAAAATAAGAACATGGTATGTAGACTGCACAAAGCCCTACATAGGGACTTCATACTTATCTTGTTAAGATTGGATTTGAAAGGACATATGATAACAAAAATTTATACATGAAGATAGATAAAGAAAAAGGTATACTATTATCTAGAATATTTTTTGATGACATAATATTTGGAGGAAACGATACTTTGTGTAAAGATTGATCAAATCAAATGAAGCAAGAGTTTGAAATGTCAATGCTTGGGGAGATCAAATTCTTTGTGGGAGTACAAGTCTATCAAATGAAATATGGTGTATATATCACTCAGCCAAAATATGTCAAAGAGATACTGAAGACATTTGGACTTGAGGATTCAAAACTAGTAAGTACACCTATGGTGACAACACTCAAGCAATTAAAGAATGATGATTCAACTGAGGTCAATCAAACATTATATAGATACATGATTGGAAAATTGCAATATGTAGTACACAACAAGCTTGATATTGCATTAGCTATGGGGATAGTTGCAAGATTCTCTGCTAATCCTAGAGAGAATCACTTGATGGTCGTGAAAAGGATAATGCTATACTTGAAAGGAACAAAAGAGTATGGTTTATACTATAAGAAGAATGAAAAGTTTAAACTGATGTTGATTGGGCTGAAAATATTGATGACAGAAAGAGTACTAGTGGAGGAGCATTCTTCTTCGGCAGAAGACTTGTTACATGGACTAGCAAGAAGTAGAGTTGTACTTCCCAATCTACTACTAAAGCAGAGTATGTTGAAGTTGCTATTAACTGCACAAACATTGTATGGATCAAATAGGTACTTAAGGGAATGAAGGAAGAAATTATAGAACTAGTGAAACTTTATTGTGATAATAAAAGTGCTATAAATATATCAAAGAATCTTGTAATAAAAACAAAGAAAAAGAACATTGCAATAAAGTATCATTATATAAGGAAATTGGTTCAAGATAAAGAGGTGAAGATGGAATATATTAACACAAAGGAGAAAATTGTAGATATCTTCACAAAAGAATTACCTAAGGATGCTTATGAGTATTTGAGAGGTAAACTAGGGGTGATACCCCTATCAAAGGCTATGTAAAAGATAGAGGGAGTACCCTACATCAAAAAAGCTGACATTCATTTCATACAAATTGATGCAGTGGATCTTACATTAGGAATTTCCTAAAGTAATTATAGAGCTAGAATTACAAATCAGTCACAAGTAAGGCGACAACGGGAGAAAATTGAAGAGCCTACAAAAGCCTATGTCTGCATGTATCAAAGATGCCAAGTGTTGAGTATATGTCTTTGGCATTGTTATCAAAGAGAGAGAAAGTACATTAAACTGATCAAGGGAGATGATCAAGGGAGAAAGTACATTAGTGATTAGTTTGGTAAGAAAAAAAGAGGGAGAAAGAAGAAATAAATTAGAGGAAGGATCAAAACAAAAAGAGGGATATATTCTAATATTATGTTGATCCATGATAGAAGAGAATCTGAAAAGAAGGAACTTAGAGGGAGTTTTATTTTGTAACCTAATCAAAAGAGGGAGCTACTGATACAAGGAGAAGTTTTAATCACAAAATTTCTTTTTGGTATCACCTTACTATTTTAACCTAGTTAGTTTAACAGAACAAAATGTTTATCATTTTTTTGATTGGTTGATTAGTTTGGTTTGCCATCAATGTCAAAGATGGAGATTGTTGATATATGCTTGAAAAGATCATTTGAGTAGAAATATTATAATAAAAAGATTGTGTGGTTCAATCATTGTTGTGTCACTAATGTCAAACTTTCTACATGCTAGTAAGACAATTGCTTATATGTTTCAAAAACTATTACTCAGTTGATTGATGAGGAGGATTTGATCAACTAGATGTAACAAAAGTACCTAGAGGAAAGGTTGAGTTATGATTATGTATTAAAGTGCAAGAATTAGTTAAGACAGTGATAAAATAATGTATTTATGATCTACTTGAGGTTACAAAATGAATGGCTACACTTAGAAACTTTAGAAGAATAAAGTTGAACAAAGTTCATTTGCCAAGCTTGACTAAGTTGATAGAAGGTGTTGAGAAAAGTTAGTGCAAGCCAAGAAAAAAGGTAGTTGGAGTAGAGTGAAGGAAAATTCTAGTGGATGCTAAGTAAAATTTAGTTGGTGTCAAGCACCAATAAAATCTAGTTGATGCCAAGTGTTTTTATAGTAGATGTCTTGTAACACAGTATGTGTTGAGCATCAGTAAATCGATAATGTCGAGCTACTAAATTATGAAAAGATCAAAGATTTTCCAAATAAAAGTTGATGAGTTTGTTTTCTTGGAACTTGTAAATCAAGAGGAAAATAAGATTGATGAGCTGGTGGTATAGAATCTTTTGTAAACCATTTTGGAGGCAAATTCAAATGGATTCTAGGAGAAGTTTCTAGAAAAGACAAGATATGGTGTAGATACATTGTATCTTACCTAATCCATCAAAATTCTAATTTTGGTGATGGGTAATGAGTGGTAAAAGTGTTCTAATTTCCTATATGTAGGGATGTCTAGTCATGAAGCAAAGAGGTTAGAGAGTTTGGATGTGCAAATCTGATAAGGAAAAGAAAAGTGGTTTGCTTCATCAAGTGACCCAAGAGAAGAAGTTTGCAATGGCGTACTAAGAAAGAAAGCTTAAAGAGGATAAATTTTTGAAGGGTGAACAAGCTATTAGAGTTACAAAGATTGGAAGCTGAGTAGAGTTGAGGACTAAATAGTGATCTATAATCTACAAGTAAGGTTGTAAGTTGTATCAGATCTAAGCTCTACTATTACTTTCTAATAATTGTATCAGCCTAGGGTAAATCCTTTGGAGTAAGGTTGACTTAATAGTCATTGGAAAATCCTTTGACAGGGTGGCATTCCAAGTGAAGGGCCTAAAGTCCACTAACAAGGATCACTTTTAATAGGGTGATTGAAATTCTTTAACTAGGTCACATTTAACAGTGTGTATTGTAACCTTTAACAAGGTTGACCTTTAATAGGGCATCACTTCAAAAGAGTGAAAAAGGAGTAGCATGTTACTGGTGGTTTTTCCCAAATTTGGTTGCCACATTAAATCATTATGTCAAATGTGTTGATGGATATGTTGTGTTTTATGCTTTACATTTCTGCATGTTGATTTGACAGTAACATATTAGTTTTGGTTAACACACAATGAATGCATGCATGATTAAGAAATTTTTATGGGTTCACTAAATTGTGAAAGTTTTATTTATACATCTGGACCTTGAATAACTAATTCAGCCCCTCTCAATTATTCTAAAAGAATTCCAAAATCTTCATCATCTTTCCGATCATATTTTCCCATGTCTTGATCTTTTATTTTTCCCTTTTTTGTCTTTCAGTTTGTAAATGATCCCACCAATGTGAAGCATGACCCTAAAAATTTGTGAGTGCTATCTTAATCTTCTTATTATCAAGAGTACCTTTATACTCAAAATATTTATCCATCTCAAAACATTTTTCTATTCTATTCTTTCTTCTCTCATCTTGGTGATGGATCATGGAGTATGATCTAAAATTTTGATGTTAAAAAATGTACACAATCAGATCTAGAAACAAAAAATTATTATTTCAAATAGATTGTGGAAATCTAATAATTTTAATCCAATCTAAAAAAACAATAGTCTCAAATTTTCCATCAAAACAAGCAACTTCAATAGCAAGTTGAGCATTCGCCCTAGAAAAGAGTCTCTAAAGCCTTTCCCCATTTGTTCAACCTTAAGGTTCAAGGTTAGGATTCAATGTTACTTCATCATCACTAACATCTTCTAGATGTACATCTCCTCTCTACATTGACTCCACAACTTCAAGTCTTGTTAGAATCTACCTCAACATGTCCATAATAGAATTATTAGCATGTCCTCTACCATGAACCATCTTGACAATAGTTCCTACAAGATTGTAACCTTCTGTAATTTATAGGTTAGATTTTAGATCAAATACCCTACAACCAAATCTAACAGTATTTTTTATGAGCCAAGCCTCAAGAAAGAACTCACTGGTGCCACCTTACATAGGGAGATATAGAGAAACTCTATTCCAATAGGTGGAATGAACTCAACTTGAAACATTCAACACTCCCTTAAGTTACACACGAAAGATACACATTGATTTAAGAAACCCACAAAGAACACAAGGCTAGATGCAACATATTTATAGGTGTAATTATTTAACTTCACAAATAGAGAAACCACAACATTCCTAGTTGTGAAGCCTTTTAGGTTGTAGCCTTAAGAAAAAAATATATATACAATCTTAGAGTCTTAACTCGCATATTTTTATCTTCTACTCTCTAAGAAAGATTCTTCTGCTATATCTAACTAAGCTTCTTTTATAGCTAGCTAAACCACAAGTTGGCTAGTCAAACACTCATTTAAAATTTAGGTCCATACTTGGAAGAGTAAACCAAAAACCATGCAAACAATTATATGAACTAATATGTACTTGAAGATAGCTCTACATGTGCATTGGAAGTTAGCTCCTAACTATGCAAGATGCAACTAAAGAACCTAAAGATGCACAAATCAAAAGAACACACTACACAAGGTGGAAATAGTAGGAAAATGCAACTATAAAGAATGACACATAACTCAAAAAATATAGAACATAAGTATTTGTGCACTTAGGACAAGGATCTAGGATAAGTCTCTGACATGATGACATCTATGCATAACAAGAAAATAAAAGAAACAATGGATACTTCACAAATAATAGATAGGTACAAAAAGCTAGGAATGTTTTTGGTTGATTTGAGATTTCTCAAAAACCCAAGATGTTCTTACATAAAAAAAGGTGGCCAGTAATAATTATCAGCAATGAAAGTAATGGTTTTTTCTCTACCAAAGTGTCCAACCAATCCTCCATTGTTATTTTCCTGGATGAGAATATCTCTCATAGAATTTTTGGGAATTCACAACTAGCATTATTTGAATAACATACCATCTTGGACTATGAAATTCAACCATTTTGTCCTATCAAGTGTATCGGGTTATGCAAAAGCTTTCCAAGCCTCACCAAAATTAGGATTCTTTGAGTACAAATTCTTGATTTCTTTGAACCCAACCGCCTCAATATTCATCTTTGTTGGAAAAATTCATCTCCTACTCAAAGAATTTAAAGCTCTATTAGACTTCACACTCCTATGTTTCAAAAAAAAAGTATAATTTTGTAAAAAATCATCCCATTTCAAATGCTTTTAGTTCAATTTTCCTTGACTATTCAAATATTGCAAAGCTTACAAAAAAAATCCTTAGGAAGAAGAAAGTGTCTACACTTCTTTGATGCTTGAACTATAGCATAGAATTCCTAATCATAAATAGAATACTTTATTTTTGCATTATTCAATTTCTCACTAAAATAAGAAATAGACCTACCTTCTTGGCTAAAAATAGCTCCTATTGTAGTACCACTAGTAGCACAGACTACTTGAAACACCTTATTAAAATTTGAAAGGGTTAAAATAGGTTTCTTTGTAACTTTCTATTTAAACATATTAAAACTCGTAGCTACACCTATTGAAAGGAGATTGTTGAAATGAAGAAGATTGATACAACCTATCATGGAAAATCATTATTTTTTGCTGATGTGAAACCTACTATTTTTTGGTGTGACAATTTTTACTTTGGTCTAAATCCTATCATTTGATTGATTGATGAAGAGGATTTGAAAAGAAAGGATAACAAGAGAACCTAGAGAAAGATTAAGTGATATGGTGTATAAAAAGAGCACTAAGATGAAGAAAGAATTTGATGATATAGTGTATTTTTTATCTACTTAAGGCTATAATGAAAGGATCCTTGAAAAAAAAATATAAGGAGGCTAAGTAAAGAAATGTGTCTACCAAGCCTAACTAAGAAAATAGTGGATGCCGAGAAAATCAGTGTAGGCTGAGAAAAGAGTTAGTTGAAGCCAATAAGTAAGTTCAATGTGTGTTGAGAAAAGAGTAAGTTCAAATGGATGATTATGGTTAGTGGAAAAAGATCTAAATTATCTATATAAGGAGATAATAGGCCAAAAGCAGTAAGGGTGAGAGTGTGAACTTGGGAAAGACAAAGAGTCTAGGGTATTGCTTCATATGGTGGCTGAATGAAAGAGTCTATAGTTGGCATATTAAGAAAGAAGGCTTAAGGAGATGTAGGCTTGAAGGGTGAAAAATATATTAGAGACAAAGAGGATGAATGCCAAGAAGAATAGAGGACTAAACAAGCGATCTATAATATATTAGAAACAATAGTCCACCAAGATAACTGAGAGGTGGGGGTGAATCAATTGTCCAATAATTTAAACATTTATTTTCATTAATGATGCCCACAAGATGATGTACTAATATATATATTCCTTGGTGGAGGATAAACCCTATTAGTATTCTATTACAATATTTAGTACAATGAGTCCCTATTAGGAGACTTTGAATCCTTGTTAGGAGATTCCAAACCTATTAGGAGTTGTGCCAACCCTATTAGGAGTTGTGGTACAATGTATGCGAGAAGTGCCTACTACCCAAACATGTAATTTCAACTATAAGAAGAGCTCACTACTCAAACAAGTAATTTACTAGCATCATCTTCTTTCCTCTATCCTTTCCTCTTTCTTATCAACTAGACCAATCACTGTTAGACCTTGTAGACTAGGTTATGAACCTCAGATCACTCAGTAAAACCTTAGTAATGAAGTGTCCTTCACTTTCGCACTACTTTTCTCAAATTTACATTCCACGCTCTTTGCTACTTAGTGCCAATCATTCAATCATATCAATACATTACATGATAAAGGAAAATGTCCTTCCTTTATACCTAGTCCATAAAAAAATTCCCTAAGTTGGTTGTTAGTCCTTCTCAATTAATTATTATTAGACCTCACTAAGAACTTGTTACACTTAGCAATAACCTTAATCTTTCACCTTGAAACTTGAATAACTTTCCATTTATGCAATATTATGATGAGTGATCTTGGCCATGTTATCCTCAACAATTCTTCTTCATTTCCTCAACCTTGATTGTCAAGATATCAACTTTGCTAAGAGATGTAAGAAGTCTACTAGAACATGCCTCTGTAAACTCTATATTAGAATATACATCACCAAAATTTACATAACTTCTTGTAGAATTCTTTCTACATCTAATATTAATTTCATATACCAGATACTCCAAAGTATCTTCCATAACCTTGGGTGGTTATCATGCTCAACTAGGCATCTATACCAACTTAATCTTTCTGTTGTTCCTCTATTGAATACCATAGAAGATATCAAACATGCTATGTTGACATCAATGAAAAACTTAGTCATGAATGTAACATATCATCAAACTAATCTTCCAAAAAATCTCCCCCTTTGGCATTGATGGAAACATAGATGAAAACCACCTAGTTCCAAGAATACCAACAAAAGATAGAAAGTCTTCAAATCCTCTTCACCAATCATACTTCCCCATTGATATACCTCAATGTGTTCTATACCAAACTGTTATTTCAAATTCATGCCAAACTCTCCCCCATACTCATGTTGAACATCTTCTTAGCATAATTTTTTCATGCCAATATCTCCCCCATTGACATCAATGTCAAAGGTTTCAACAACCAACATCTCTACATCAAACTCTACAACAAATGATACTTACTAGTTTGAGTGTCAAAAGACACTTTTTAGAACAATATCAACAAGAGTCCTAGATAACTCTATCCATCATAGATGCTCCTCCATATAGGAAGCATCAACATCTTGTCTAGAAAAACAATGGTGTTATGTTACCCTAGACTAATGAACTCTTGCATCTTCTACTCTAATGTAGGAAGGGGTATAACCCCAAGCATACATCACAAATACTCAAAAGTCTCTTTGGGAAGTGGCTTAGTGAATATATCTACAATCTACTCTTTTGTGTTCACATACTCCAATATAATTTCCTTTTCTACAACTTTTTCTCTCAACAAATGATACTTAATAGAAATGTGCTTAGTCCTTGAATGCAATACTAGATTCTTAAACAATTTTATCGTGCTTGTGTTGTCACAATCTATAACAACAAGCTCATTGATTTCTATCCTTATCTCCTTCAGCATCTGCTTCATCCAAATAACTTGATTGAAATTATTTTTTGCTTCAAAATACTCTACTTGTGTTGTGCTTTGAGATGTATGGTCCTATTTCTTGCTTAACCAAGAGACAATCTTCCTCCAAGAAAGAAAGCTCCTCCACTGGTTCTCTTTCTATCATCCATACTGCCTACCCAATATGCATTAGTATAAGCACTTAGAGTAAAATTATTAGATCTGTCATACCATAATCCAAAATTTGAAGTTCCTATCAAATATTTGATTATCCTTTTCACTAATTCATAATGTGCTTCTCTAGGATCAGCCTAGAATCTTGCAACAATTCCAACAACATTTTCTATATCTAGCCTTATGTAAGTCAAATATTGCAATCCCCCTATCATAGAACTATACTTCTTCTGCTCAATAGTAGCTGTCTCATCCTTAGTAGATAACTTGTGTGTAGTTACCATAGGTGTTCCAATAGGTTTACATGTTTCCAAACCAAACCTTTTTAGTAAATCCTTCAAGCACTTAGTCTGAGAAATAAAGATTCCTTCTTTACTCTGTACTATTTGTAATCCTAGGAAATATTTCATCTTTCTTATCATACTTATTTCAAATTCTTTCTTCATTTCTTCTAAAAACTTCTTAATTTCTTCATCATTTCCTCCTACTATGATATCACCAATAAATATTAGAAAAATCATCAAACCATCATTAGTTTCTTTCCAATATGGATTACTATCTACCATACCTTTGCTATATTTGAGCTTTGTGAAATGCTTGTCCAACCTTGCATACTAGGTTCTAGGTGATTGCTTCAATGCATACACTACTTTCCTTAGTCTACATACTATTTCCTTATCATCTATCAAAGGAAATCCTTCAAGCTGCTCAAAGTATACCTCTTCTTCAAGTTCTCCATTCAAAAATACTAACTTGACATCCATTTGATATACTTTGAATTTCTTTTGTGTTGCATAGGCTAAGAGTAATCTTACAACTTCTATCCTAGCCACTGGAGCATAAGTCTCCTTAGAATCTATTCCTTATTGCTATGACTAACCTTCACATACCACTCTTTCTTTGTTTCTCACAACTTCTACTTTCTCATTCATTTTGTTCTTGAATACCCATTTAGTTCCTATTACATTCTTATCTTCTAGTCTGGGGACCAATTCCTATGTCTCATTCTTTGGTGCAGAAGCATCTACTCTAGACTCATTAAAGAAGGCACCTAAGTATCCTAAATAGTTCACTTTGGATAGTTTGGCACATTGGTCCATTTGTAAGGCCTAGTTCGAAGATTAGGCATAATTGTAAGCCCTTGGGAAACTAAGGCCAAATATGATCAATAAACCTAAAAATGCATACGATTCTAAATTTTAAATTTTACTTTGCAAAAAGTGTCAAATACATAAAAACTATTCCTCCAAATAGCTAGTTAGTTTCAACTAACCATGTAACCGTTGGAGAAGTCCTACAAAGCCCCATTGAACTAACCATGTAACCATTGGAGAAGTCACAACAAGCTGGAAGTTATTGAATTTTCTAGCTTGATGCCTAGGATTTAGCCTAGAAATCAACACTTTGCTAGGGATGGGTCATTTCAATAAATTCCACTATGGGAATCTAATTCCATTTTGTGGAATGCAAGGTCTAGTCATGTACTTTAACATTTTGTAATTGGTTTTCTAGAAAATGTAGGGAGTTGGTTTTGCCACCATACCCTAGGTGTGCATCTTCATGAGTATACCAATCAACATTTACAACAATCCTTCCTAGTTGGTGATTGGGGATTCTCTAAGAGTTGAAACCTTGGCTTCTTGTTTCTCTTATATGCCCCCACATGTTACCATAGTTGGTTTGTGTTTCTCTATTGTAGAAAGTATACTTGCAGTATAACTAGAGCCCTAATTAGGCCTTCAAATCTAGCCTAAAGTTGCAACAAAAACAACCTCTATTTCTCTCCATTATTGGGCACTTTGACATGTTTTATAAAACCCAAAATGGTATCAAAATCTCTAGTCAAGTCACCATGTTGTTTGAGGATATTCAAACTTATGCCTCATTTCCTTTGTAGGAAGGGCTACAAGCCAAATCATTGTTTTCAAAGTAACTTGATGTTATAAGTTTTTTTGTGATGGAAATAATTATTGGTTCATGTTGAGTAATACCTAAATAGGCCATATGAGTGACTGTAGGCCACCCCTGGTCTTTGTATCTAGTTTTTGATGTTTGATCCCTCTTTTGCTAAGGGAATCCATTAGTGCATTTGGTGTTTTTCATGCTTAGAAATTTGGTGAACCTAGTGATTAGGTTACCTTATCTTGTGGGGTTGTGATAGCCTTCCTTTAAGCCCATTTCCATACCTGTGATAGGTATTTGACACTTGGACCCTTCACTTTGGGTGTTGAGGGAGTTAGAGACTGTCATCATTTCTTGATGTTTGAATATTTTTGCTACCTTTTGCTACATCAAGTGGTATCAAAGCCATGTTTGAGCCTTGTTGAGCTATCATTTTGTAAAATTATTACTGACATAAGTCCTTTCAAACTCCTCTCTTGAAAATTAAATCTTGTAAATGAATTCCAAGGTTCCAAGTGATCTTGCAATCTACTGAAATTCACTTAGTTGGAGATAAATGTTTTTGTTCACGAGGAGGCCTTTTCTAGTTTGTTTTGATTTTGGATGAGACATAGAATTTGAACATTACCTCAAATAAAACACACAAAAAGAACTATGTTTTTGCATTTTTTATATTTTCTAATGAATGCAATCTAACAATGCAACTAATATTAATTCTAAAACTAACAAGGGGTTAGTGAAGAAAAAAACAAAACTTTGAAGTAAATAATGTGAAAGTAAAAAATCCTAATGGACATAAGCTACAAAAAATAACACATTTATGAGTTAAGCTTTCAAAGAAATTGGTGGCTAACCAATGAAAATAGGAGCAGTGCTTCCTCGATTCCACTAATGCAATCGTCGATGGGAAACTTGATAACCATATGATGTTTCACTCTTCATCAAATTGCAAGACCATAGAAAGTGCTCCCATGTGAGACAAAGAATTATGTAGACATGATTAGGTGATTTCTTCTCAAGCTAGATACGTTAGTAGAATTCATCAAACTATAGAAAACACTAGAACTAAAAGATCACACAAGCAAAAACAAGGCAATAAACTTTTGGCTCAATCACAATTTCATGAACATAAATTCACAAAAAAATGACACATTTAGGCAAGAATCACTACACTCCAAATGTGAGCACCAAAAACATAATATTATTGCAAAATAATGGAAGCCCCAATTACATATTATAATGGAGTATTTATAAGAAATCATCTCCTCAATTTGTGTTGAGAGTGAGAGATATCTTCGTACAATAATATGCTTTTAATTTAATAAAACAAACTAATTATGTACAAACTAAGAATCTAACTAGTGTTTAGTAGGACTCCATCCATTTTATATTCATTAATTGGATGCATGAGCCTTTACTTGTTATAGAACAAAGAATTTATGAGAGAAGAAAGAATAAGAAAGCCTTCAGTCAAAGTTAAAGCATCTAGAAGTGTCAAAAATGGAAGTTGATCCTTCATTGGGCATCTGTCAGAGTTAAACTCCTATTAGAATGCATTTCTAATGCATAGAAATATCTATTATTGGAACTAGCAGTTAAATGTCAGTGCACTTCTAGAAAAGTGCCCCAACTCACTTGTGCACCTATGCACTTGCTCACCTCAAAAGGTACAAAATCACAAAATGTTATAGTGTCAAAACTAAAATTTTGGCTTTTGGGTTTTATCTCCCTTCATACCAGAGCTATGTTTGGATGTTTAGCCTTAAATTTCTCAATAATCTTAGTAATCTTAGCTGCATCTATTAGAGCTAAAGAATAATATTTATCTTTGACCTTTTTTTCTATAATTTTCTACTTCAATATAGCTATCAGCAAAATCCTAAAATTTTATGTCCAACTCTAGCAAGGCTTCTTCTATTTTGAAGGCTTGTCAAATGTTATTACCACTAGAAGCTTCTTCAAAAATATTCTAAAACTTCTATACTGCTACCTCTATGGGCCTTAATTTCTCCCACTCTTCATCCTTAAAAATATCCAAACACACATCGCTATAATGTTTCTCTACCTCAAAAATTTTCTCTCAAGCTTGGTCCTTGAGCCGATGGATCTCTGTGTGTAATGTTTCCATTACTTTATTACTATCCACTATTTTCTCAATCCAATCATCAATTAAATCTAACTCCTTTACTATTTATACATCTACCAAAATCCTATACCTTTTCCCTTTTATAGCCTGTAATACTTGTAAATATTTACTTTAAGTGTGTACTTCATCCATTATACTGAAATCTTGCTTCAAAATTGCTACCATCTTGTCTACATTTTCTTGCATAGCATGTAATAGCTTAAGATTTCCTTGGATGATTAGAACAGCCTTTTCCTCAAAACTTTCCTACCACTACTAATAGGCTTTCAAAAATGGATCCAAGTGTACACCTCCCCCATCTCTTCTATGTAGTGTAACATGTAGAGTCTCCTCAGGGTGTTCTAGATCCAACGAACGATCAACTTCAGCTAGATATCCTTTTAGGATTTCATTTTTCCTATGAAGTGTTCTAAGTTCTTTTCCTTCTTGCTCTAAGGTTTTGAAAACCTCTTTTATCCCCATTGTGACCATCAACTTGGTAGTAGCCAATGTGGGCTTCCAAAGCATAACCTCTATGATCTGATAGTCCTATGGGCCTAAATCTTCTAAATCTGCATCATGAGGAGTGATAGCCACTTTTGCAAATAAATCTTGATTTTGGTTAATGTTGATAAAAGCCAATGGTCCTACTTCTCTTGAAGGGGATTTAGGGTTGGTTTTAACTTTCATCAACTCAAACATGTCCTCTTCATTAGTGGTGAACTGTGGCTTTTTAGTTCTTATCATTTCCTTTCGCAACCACTGAGAGACTCATTCCATTGAGGGCCTATCTCTCAAGGATGAAGGAGATTTTTTTGCCACTGCTTTCCCCTTATCACTCCTCTCCAAGGTTCTTTCCCTCTATGAAGGCTCTCCTTCTATGGTTTCCATCTTAGTGGAGCCTATAGTTTGTATCTTAGTGTCTTAGGAGGCTTGCTAAGGATATTCAACCATTCATCCCTCTTCAAACATTTCATCAGTTGTTGTTTGTTGCGGAGGCTCCATTTGAACCTATTCTTCTTCAATACTCAGAGGTAAAGGAGTATCCAAGCCTTTTTCCACTACTATGACTTGTAAAGGGGATGGTGGAGGAAGACTGGGACGTTGTGATTCTTGTGGCATCTATGTCTAGTCCTCTTGTTGAGGCTTGTTTGTTGGGGTATCCCTAATCTTGTCCTTAATAAACTCCATTCCTACATGCATGAAGTCAAAATCTAACATTTTGAATACATCATCACCCCCTACATCCTACTCATCAACTCATTATTGTACTTCATCCTCTAAAGTAGTTATTTCTAGAGGTTCTTATGGGACTAATGGTAGTGTCATAGTGGAGATTCTCCTCCTTTCCTGCTATATGGCTCTTGCTATTCAGGTTCTTCTTTGCAAAGGAACATCCTCCTCCTCCTCCTCCTCTTCTTATTATTCCTCTTTAGAAATTGTTGAAATATCTTAATGGAAAGAATGCTTCTAAGAGGGGGGGCGGGGGGGGGGGGGGGTGAATCAGAAGTACTAGCTTTTAACCTATTTTTCACAAATTCTTAATAAAATAATATTGAAATGTACATGCATGCATATCAACATTAAGCAATTCTGAAAAACACATGTGCATTACCACATAACACTTGAAATTTTGGTAACCAGAAACCCTCCAGGAATAAGAAGGTAAAACTAGGGTGGGGATGATACCCACAAAATTACTGTAGCAATAATGTTTGACCACTTCTGATGATCTACCCTATTAAAGGCTTGCTCTATTAAAGGCTTTACACTATATCAATACTGACTTGGTTAAAGGATTTACAAACACTTTACATGAAGTGTTACCCTGTTAAAGGATTTGAGCACCTATTTAAAGGATCTACAAAATAGCTATTGAGATAACCTATCACCATAGGGTTTCCTTTCTAATATAGTTGCTAGAGAGTATTAGGTATAATGAACCTGATAGTTTACAATCCTTTGATTGCTGAATACATGCACTTGATCTACTTACTCTAATCTTGATCCTCAGAGATCTGATACTCTTCACTCTGAAAATAGTTTCCCTTCCACACCCTCATCCATTCACATATACAATGAGTTTTAGTCTTCCTCATAAAGACATTCGAAGACTTAGGGTTAGATGTGGATCTATGATCCATATTGAATCTCTGTTTCCCACTCATTCTTTGCACTTTTATTATTGGTTGCATGCCTTCTCCATTTTTCTTATTGGTTGCATGTAGATTGCATAGGAAATACAAAAGATTTGATCCTATCATTTAATCCTTCAAGATTCGTCATATGTTAGCCATGAAAATAGTTTACATCTAAATTTTTAAAGTTATAGACTCATATGTGTATTATGTGTTACTCGACACTTACTGATCCTAGATGCTCAACACATGTAACAAACTTGCTTACTTGGATCCTATTGCATTTCTGTATTGCTTGACATCATCTGTGACTCGACACTCAAATATCACTCGGCACTTGTATCATGCTCAACACCTAAAGTCATTTGACACTTGATCTTCACTCAGCACCTGATCTTTTCTCAACACCTGACGATCACTTGGCACCTGTTGGATTTCCTAACTTGGCTCATGTTGTGAATTGGCATACATAGTTTGCTCGGCTCTAATGTAGAAAATGATTAAGTGTGTTGGCACTCAAATGTCAAAACCATTCTGAGACTAACAATATCCCCCTTTGACATGAGTGACAAAAACACTTAACTGACCTTATGAGTACATTCACTAATCTACTCGGTATATACAGAGGTTTTAAAACCTTGTAACTTACAATATATACCTCAAAATTACTGTAACTCCCCCTGCGTTGATTGTGCCATTATTTGCACTATCTTGGTAACCAAAATTTTATGTTGTATATCATGCTCCCCTTTTTCTCTTTTCTCCCCCTGTTAACTTGTCTCTTTGCCTCCCTCATTCATCTTGTCTTCCCCATTCAACTTGTCTCCCCCTTTTTGACACTTATGTCAAAGAGTTTTGAGGGTTAAGACCATATTTTTCCAAAAATGTGTTGTTTACCTCCATTATCATCTTGAGAGCTGCATCCCAATTATGAAAAGCAATTTTCAATGACTTGTGCTGGATGGCAGTGTCGGCAGCAAGGTGAATAAGTCCTTCTGAAGTAGAAAGATTAGGATTTTTCTTGAGAATAGTTTCAGCATAGACCTATTCTTTATGGAGTACTTCTAAATGTGGGGTAATGGAGGATTGGAGCTATATCAGTTTTGCCTTTATGGTGGCCTCTTCTGCTATTAATGTAGCTATTTCCTTTTGAGTGTGAAGCGTTTGAGCAAAATGCTTCTCAATTTGAGCTAGATCTTTGGGTAGCTGCATGCTTGAAATATTCAAATTCCTCTCCATGCTTATTATCTTTTGGTTTGTCTCTTGTGTGAAGTATGAAAAGTCACACAACTTTTTGTACAATGAGAATATATTCTAAAGTACCTTTTTCACTTTGTCTATGATCTTTTCCAATTCAACCTATGAAAGTGCTATTTCATGAGATATTTTCTCATTAAATTTCCCTTGAAATTTTCTTTCAGACCATTCCATAAGTTTTCCATTTGTCTCTTGGTCTACCTTTGTCACCTAGTCAACAATATCTGTTAATTGTTCCATTATATGCTTGGACTCATCTGGTGACTAAATACTGAAGGCATCCATAAAGATGTCTTTAATCTCATTTAGTGTTTGTTTTTGTTGATACTCCTTCCTGAGTATCTCTTGCCTCTTTCTTCTATTTAATGCTTCCTACACCTCATTGATTTGATCAATGTTTATTGTTTTTGAGTCATAACTTGGTATGAATATCTCCTCATCTAGTTTAGGGTCTCCATAGTGAAGTACCCTTGCAAATTTTGTAGAACTTGATCCTGGTGCTGATATTTGTAGTGGTTGTTGTGAAGGAGTCCTCGAGGTAGGCAAATTTATCAATGTTTGTATTGCCTCCTGCTCTTTAGGGGTTTCTTTTGTTTTCTTCTCCTACTATCTACCTTGATCAATTATTGTAATTTTAGGAAGTGCATCTTGTGTTTGTGTTGTAGGATCAGATGTAATAGTCTATGTTATTTGTTTTACTTCTTTGTCTGCTACTGCACTCAGCTTTTGTATTGTTGTGTCAACTATGCCTAATGAAACAATTGTTGTCATTTGAACTTGACCACTAGTAGCTGTAGAGATGATGGAAGGTGGTTCTTGTGGATTCACCTTATCTCTAATTGTGTTTTCTACTAGTTTTTGTAATTCATCCATACTGACCAATATTGGATCTGCACATAATCTTGCTTGTTGCGTAGATTGGTCAAGAATTCTTTTGAGATCCTCTATAGTTATTGGATTGATGTTCTGAGCAGAAGTGTCAAGAACATCTTGTACTATTATAGTTTCTCCAGGTGTGATAGGTACATGAGGAGGGCTAGAAGGTGGCAATTGTGTGTCTTGCACACTCTGGTCTTGTTGCTGCTCTTGCTCAATTTTTTCCATTTCATCTTTCTTTTGTGTCTCCTCCTCTATTTCTTTCTTTTCTTCTTTCTTCTTCTCTTCTTCTTGTTTCTTTTTTTCTTCCTTCTTTTCTTATCTACCTTGCTCTAATTTTGTCTTCTCTTCTCTCTTTTTTCTTCTTTCTTCTTGTGGAGCAGTAGCTTCTTCCTTGTATTCTTCTTCAAGAAAATCTTCAATCTTTTTGTACAAGTTCTTCCATGATTTTGTTGTTTTTTGTACAATTTCTTCCATTTTGTTTTGGAGAATGAACAATGTCCTGTACTTAGGTTTAAACCTAGTATTATGCCTTTTGACTACTTTCTCTATTTTCTCCTTAGTCAAATTAGGAAGTATGATTTCTTGAGTTGATTCTCTCATCTCCTTCTCCATTTTCAAACAAAAATGCCATCTGTCTTCTACAATTTTAGATAGTTCATTTGGAAATTGTCCATCTAGTTCAAGAGGAGTATACTTGAATTGTTCCATCATTCCATAAACTTATTCTTTTATTTTATTTTGTTCATCTTTAGTGAACTTATTGAAATCAACTTTATTTATGTTGCTTAAGTCTCCATTTATAATCTTTTTACATAATGTATCAACTGAAAAATGGCTTACCTTTTCAGATTGATCTTCTTCATCAGTATCAAGTTGAGCCACATATTTTCTTCTTTTCCTTGGCTCTTCCTAAGTTTTCTTGATTTTTTTTTTCTTTGTGGCTTCCTCTTTTGCTTTTTGTGTGGAGGCCCTTGTTGCAGCTCTGGTTGTTGGCTTTTGGGGTGATGGCATGGTAGTTTTCTTTGGTTTGGACTAAGCTAGAGGCTGTTCTGTTGCCTTTCTCTTCTTTGGCTCAGCTTGGGTTGGTGCTTCCTTGGCTTCTTCTTCCTCAACACCTTCCTCCTTGTCTTCACCTAGGCCTTGAGTTAATTCCATTTGGCCTTGCTCTTGTTCATCCTTATAATCATCATTGTCATCATCATCATCTTCTTCTTCTTCTTCAACCTCTATTCCTTCACCAAATTTCTTCTTAATTTTCTTCATCAATTTATCTTTCTTCTTCAATGTGGAGGTAGTTTTTAGTTCCATATTTATCTTTGACCTTACCACATCATAAGTTCCAAAGTGTGGGGCACTCTTATCTATCTTTTTTTCCAATAATGCAGTAATGGCTATAGATGCTTCATCAATGTTAATCTCATAACCAAATGGCCTTAGCCATCTCACCCTTGGAATTGCTGCTTGGATATAGGTGAAGTCAATATCAACTAAGAAGCATATATCATTAATATGTTTTTCCACTAAGGAAACTGGTATTCTCACCCTTTGCTTCATGGATTTCTTGAAATCTTCAAAATAGCTTGTCATCAAGGTATCAAAATTGTCTCCCATTTGTTGTATATATTCATTAATTTGAGATATGATAGTTCTATCATTTCTCCATGCAACTTTGACAAAAGAGGGAAATTCATTCTGAACATAAAAGAATACACAAACCAAGATTGCTCCAAATTTGCATTGTGTACCCTTTGTCCTTGTTATGGCTGCTAGGTTTTCATTAATTTGTTGTAGTTACAGTTTTGCAAGATCATAAGTATGATCCTTTTTCACCAGTTTGTAGCCTACATCTACTGCAATACATGGCACACTGTTGAGTCTACTGGATTGATAGAATTTGTGGGCAATAACTCTAATAGAAAACTCAACTAGAGGATCCTGAATGGTGTGAATTGTCATTCCTCTTTTTTTCCACTGAGAACCTGTGTTCTTTTCAATAACCTCCTTGGATTCACTTCTCAAGGTTTTGAAGTGATCTAGGGTAGGATATCTAGTTAGCCTATGAATGATTCTTTTTGTGATCTTGACAGGGACATCTTCTAACCACAGACTGCCATCATGAATTATGCTCAACACAAGTCTGATCCATTATATCTTAAATATGGTAGGAAAACACAAAACTCATGTTAAACCCTTCCTTTTAGTAATTTTGTATTCATCTTTCAAGACTCCATTGACACACAGCTTCGCAAAGGCCTCTCTTATTTCTATGTCTCCTATGGCTCCTATCTTGCAATTATAGCATCTCCTTATATCCTGAACCATAACAACATTTGGGGGTATGCAAGAAAGGGCTCTCATAGGATCATTTTTGTATGCAACTTTAGGGATAGGGAAAAAATTAGGCTACCTAACCTCATTAGATACTAGTTGGACTTCAAATTATTCTTTGTCCTAGGTTGTCTTAGAACTCAAAGTCATTTATGCAAATTAGGGTTTCCTTTACATAGAAATATGAAACTGCATAGCTTGGTACAAATGAAAAATACCTCAAGATTGATGAAGATGCATTGTAGGAGGTTGTAATCTGCTTGGAATACTAGATTCATTGTTATGAAGTTGCTTTGCTCTCTTTCTCTTCTCTGCTTCTTGATTGCAATGAGGAAGAATGATTAAAATCATGATAATATACCTTATTTCCATCACATTAAATGCTCAACTACAAACTCGACTTGCACTACATTTCTACTTTACTCGACTTCCATAGGAGTTACTCAACTTGGCATCAACTATCAACTTGGTCACTGTTAGGAACTTGGTATGTGTTGGAGTTTTACTCGGCATTCAAAGACAGCTCGGCATCATCATTTAAAATTTTTTCTTGACATCTTGTTTCATGCAAATTTATACTTTGCATTGCTTCTTCATGGTTTAGGGATGATGTATGATACTTCCTTATATGTATTAGCCCTGTAGGCTCTTTATTGTGTTTAATTGAATGAGAAATGATCACTTGACCTTGTGGGTGAAGTGACCCTTTCATTGGATGAACTTGATTCATTCTTTTTCTGCCATGTTTTCTTCATGTCTGTTCTTATTTGTTCCACATCAATCTTTGGTGCCTTTGACCTTGTAGGACAATTTCTACTGATATGACTAGTTTTCAAGCAACTAAAACATGTGGTTTGGTTCAACCATCTTTTATAGTTCCCTTTGAAATGTGTTCTTATGTAGTTCTAGGGTATATGTCCATATTCCTTACAATAATGATAGCTATGTTGGAATATTCAAATATGGAAAGAATACTTACGAGGGGGGGGTGGTGTGAATCAGAAGTATCACACTTTAACCAATAAAACTTTTAACTAAAAGTAAATTGCATGCATGTAAACACATCAAATAAACATGAAACTAATACATGCATCAACAACACATAACACTAGAATTTGGTAACCCAGAAACCCTCAAGAAATAAGAAGGTAAAATTGGGGTGGGGATGATACCCACAAAATTACTGCAACAATATTGTTCAACCACTTCTGATGGTTTGCCCTGTTAAAGGCCTACCCTGTTAAAGGCTTTACACTGTGTCAATAGTGACCTGGTTAAAGGATTTACAAACACTTTACATGAAGTGTCACCCTATTAAAGGATTTAGTCACCTTTTGATAAGGATCTACAAATAGCTGTTAAGCCAACCTATCTACATAGGGTTTCCTTTCTAATACAATGGTAAGAAAGTATTAGGTATTATAAACCTGATAGTTTGCAATCCTTGATTGCTGAATGTAGGCACTTATTCTGGCTCTTTCTCTGATTTTGATCCTCTGAGATCTAATTTATGTTAGTCTCCTTTTCTTTGTTCTAATCAATGGAATATCAAATTCCTGCTCTTACCCTCTATGTCTCCTTTCACTGAAATCCACTATGTTTTCCCCTTATAACACTATTCTCTCCCTCTTTCATCCTTGTTATAGTGAGAATTTTATCTTCCTTAAAAAGACTTCGAAGACTTAGGGTTAGGTATTGATATACAATCCACATTGAATCTCAATTTCCTGCTTAATACTTCCCTTTTGCTGATTGGTTGCATGCTTTTCCAATTTTCCAATTAGCTGCATGCAAATTGCATTGGAAATGTAAAAAGATTCGTTCTTATCTCTAGATCTTTTGAGATTTACCTTGTGTCAGCTACAAAAATGGTTTACATCATAGTTTGGGCAATTACAAACTCTTATGCTGATATTCTAAGTTACTCAGCTCATGTTGTTTCCTAGATAGCTCGGCACCTAAAAAAAACTATATCACTTGGCACTTGATATCACTTGGCACTTGATATCACTCGGCACTTGATATCACTTGGCACTTGATGAAACTGGATTGTTTGGCACATGACTATGACTCAGTTCCTACTCTTTGCTCAGCATGTATAGTTAAGTGTATTGACACTCAGCTATCAAAATTATTCTTTAAACCAACAATCTCCCCCTTTGACATAAGTGGCAAAAACACTTAACTAAGATCCTATGATCTTGACATTATTTTATACATCCTCTTATTTTCTTAAAATTTTTTAAGAACAAATAACAATATACCTTATGACTCCCTATGAGTTGATTATGCTTTGTACACTCAGTGACTTCTATCCTATTTCTACATTCTAACCAATATGTTATATCAAAAAATTTCAAAATTCTCCCCCTTTCATCATACTTACCATTTCATTATGTATCTCCTTCTTAGCTTATATCTCCCCCATACTTAATCTCTACTTAACTCCCCCATACTTAATCTCCCCCTTTTTGACACTTATGTCAAGGGTTCAATAGGGAAATGCCATACTTGGCCAAAAATGTACTATTTACTTCAAGGAGTACCTTTAGAGCTGCATCCCAATTTGCTAGTGCGATATCCAATGACTTATACTAGATGGAAATCTCTGCTGCTAGGTGTACAAGTCCATCAGATGTAGAAAGATTGGGGTCTTTCTTGAAGACTGTCTCTGCATACATCTGCTCCTTATGAAGTACTTCCAAATGAGGAGTGATTGAGGATTGAATTTGCATCAATTTGGCTTTGGTGTTTGCCTCCTTTGCTGTTAAGACAACTAACTCTCTTTGTGACTGAAGAGATTGGGCAAAATGCTTCTCACTCTAAGTTGGATTTGTAGGGAGTTGCAGGTTAGAAATCTTCAAATTTCTTTCCAAGCTCAGTATTCTCTGGCCAGTGTCCTGTGTGAATGTGGAAAAATCACACAACTTGTTGTACAGGGAAAATATGTTTCCAAGTATAGTTTTGACTGTTTCAATTTTCTTAGCCAGCTCCACTTGTGATAGTGCTATATCATCGGATATTTTCTTATTTACCTTGCCTTGAAACTTTCTCTCTGACCATTCTAGTAATTTGGCATCTGTATCCTGGTCTTCACTAGTCACCTGGCCAACTATATCAGATAGTTTCTCTATGATTGGCCTTGACTCATCTAGAGACTTTAAGCTAAAAGCTTCTATGAATATGTCTTTGATTTCATTCAAGGTATGCTTTTTCTTATGTTCTCTTCTTAGTGCTTCTTGTCTCCTTCTTCTATCCAATGCACTCTGAATTTCATTGATCTCCTCTTTAGTGAGAGTGCTGGATTCATAATGTGGAATCTTTATTTCTTCATCAAGCTCAGGAACTCCATATTAAAGTTTCCTGACTGCCCTTGATGAGCTTGAGCCTAGTGTCCTAATTTGTAATGGTAACCTATCAATGCTCAGCTACTGAAGAGTCTATGTTGGAGTACCAGATTTGGGTAATGCAACCAACGTTTGTATTGTAGACTCCTCCTTCTTACTTGTTTATCCTTTTGGTGATCAATATGTGGGGTTGAACTTACTAGCTATTTAGATGTTTCTTTAACTTCCCCTACTACTGCACTCAACATCTGAAGTGTATCAGTGACTACACTTGGTTGAGGTGGTGGAGGAAGGAATAGAATACTAGTAGATTGTATGGTCGAAGGTGGTTCTTATGTTTTCACCTTGATTGCCTTTTTTTTAGCTATTGGATTCTCCAATTCATCAAGACTGACCAATATAGGACTTGAACACAATTTCACTATTAGTGTTGATTGGTCAAGGATTTTTACTAAATCCTTTGTAGTTAATGGATTGATGTTTGGACTAGAAGTGTCTATAACATCCTTGATTTTGAAAATCTCTACAGGTGTGATGATGGCATGAGGAGGACTAGGAGGTGATAGTTATGTGTCTTGCACACTTTGATCTTGTTGCTCAGCTGTATCTTTCTCTTCCTCTTTCTCCTCTATATGTGCCTCTTCATCTTCCTTTTTTTCTTCAACCTTCTTCTCCACTTGTTCCTTTTCTTTTTCTTCTTCAACCTTCTTCTTTTTCTTGGCACTTGCCTCTGCCTTATATTCCTCATTGTAGATATCTTCCATTTTCTTGTAAACTATCTTCCACAATCTTGTGGACTTTGTAACTACATCCTCAATTTTGTTCTACAAAATGCTAAAAGCTCTATGTTTGGGAGTGAATCTATTGTTATGCCTTTGAACTACATTTTTTATTTGATCCTTAGTCAAATTAGGCAACAACCTAGCTAATGTTGATTCCCTAATCTCCCTTTCTATTTGCAAACAAAAATGCCATTTATCTTCTACAATTTTGTACAATTCCTTAGGCATTGATTCAGCTAACTCTAGAGGTGTGTGCTTGTAATCATCCATCATAGCATACACTAATTCCTCTAATTTATTTTGTTCCTCCTTGGTGAGCTTCAAAAAATTTAGATTCTTTAAACCTTTCAAATCATCATTCTTAATCTTTGAGCATAATTTATCAATAGCAGTCTAAGGTTTGTGACTTACCACTTGAAATTGGTTGTTATCCTCTGACTCAGTCTTCTCTTCATCTGTTTGAGGCTGGACAACAAATTTTCTTTTCTTCTTTGGCTTGGCAGTAGTCTTCTTTGAAGCTGTCTTCTTCTCTTTTGCCTCCTTTTGTGCTTTTTGTGCTGCAAGCCTTGTAGTAGGTCTCTTTGGTGTAGGAGCAGCTACTTTCTTTGCCTTGGGTTTAGGAGTAGGAGGAGTTGTGGCCTTTCTTTTTGTGACCTTGGTTCTAACTTGTGCTTCCTCGGCTTCTTCTTCTTCAACACTTTCCTCTTTATCTTCTCCTAACCCTTGAGTTAGATCTTGAGGTTCATCTCCCTCATCTTCAATGTCTTCTTCCTCTTCTACTGTTCCTTCTCCTTCAACACCAAATTTTCTCTTGATTTTCCTTACCAATTTTTCTTTCTTCTTTACTGTTGAGGCAATCTTCAAATCAGTTACCACCCTTGATTTTACAACATCATAAGTTCCAAAGGCTTTTGCATTCTTATCAACTTCCTCTGCAAGGAGAGCTATTATTGTTGTAGAGGCTTGATCAATATCGAGTTCATAACCTAGTGGCTTAAGCCATCTTACTCTAGGTATGACTACTTGTATATAAGTATAATCAATATCTACAAGATAAACAAATGTCTTTTTCATATTTCTCAGTCAATGAGACTGGAATCCTCATTCTTTGTTTCATGGACTTTTTGAAGTCCTCAAAGTAGCTAGTCATTTGGGCATAAAAATTATCACCCATATGTTCAATATATCCATTGATATGTTCAACAATTGTTTTATCTGGATTCCATTTCACCTTACCCATAGAAGGGAATTCTTTCATCAGATAGAAAAACATACACACCAAAACTAATCCAAATTTGCAGTGAGCTCCCTTGCTCTTCCTTATAGCTCCCAGATTCTCATTAATCTATTGAAACATGAGCTCTACTAAATCATAGGTATGATCATTTTTAACAAATTTGTGTGCAACATCAACTGCTATACAATGCACACCGTTTAACTTTCTTGACTGATAGAATTTGTGTGAAATAATTCTCATAGCAAAATCTAGTAGGGGTTCTATGATTGTATCAATAGTCATTCCCCTATTGTTCTATTTAGCACCTGTGTTTCTCTCTATTACTTCCTTTTTGTCACTACACAAGGTCTTTGGCTGATCTAGGGTTGGAATACCAGTAACCCTATGAACAATTTTCTTGGTAAATTTCACTAGCCCTATTTCTAACCAAAAGGCTCCATCATGTATTCTGCTCAAAACTATGCGTATCCATTCAGCTTTGAAAACAATTGGAAACTCTAGGGTTTTGGTTAATCCCTTTCTCTTGATTATTAAGAACTCATCTTTCAATATTTTTTTCTCACACAGCTTGTCATATGCATTACAAATTTCTAGATCTCCTATGGCTCCAATTTTGCAATTATAACATCCACGAACATCTTGGACCATGACAACTTTATCAAAAATAACGGATAATGCACTTGTGGGATCATTCTTGTATGCAACTTCTGGAATGGGCTTGAACTCTAGTTGCTTGACTTCATTACTAACCAACTATATTTCATGACACTCTTTTCCCTTAGTGGTTCCAGACCTAGATGCCATTGCTTGCCAGACTAGGGTTTATAGTTTAAACAAGTTTATAAACACTGCGTAGATTGGCACATAAGTAAGATACCTCAAATTGATGAAACTTGATGCAGGAGCATCCAGAGGTATAAGGGCAATCCTATGTCACCGAAAAAAAAAATACTTAGAATTAGTTTCTATTTCATGTGTTTTCATTTTTGGATACCCATTTGGGTCAAATAAAGCTTCCAACTCTCACAGTTCCACTATCAGTGTTCGTGTAAATCTCAAAAAAATAGGAGTATGTAATTAAGCCATCATTTTGGTGAACTAGGAGATGTAAATTGGCTAGATGAATGCAATTGTAATTTAGAGCATTCCAAAAAAAGAACCAGGTCAAAAGGCCCCATGGTTTGAAAGTTATTGCAAATTTTTAGGTTGTGGAGACCTCCTAAGAATGCTTCAAAGTTAGGTTAGGGGCATTAAATGACCTCAAAAAGGGCTGAAAAATGGGGGACGAGTGAAGCTATCTGTAGGTCTATAGAGCACTTTGAGAGCTTTCCGAAAATGTAAATGATTCATCAATCAGAGCTACGGTTCAAAAGCTATGCCACTCGGAAGTTCGGTTACCATGTTTGGATTCTTCCAGATTTGTGTCAACTTCTAACGCAGCTTCTAGAACCTTCTATTTGGTCAGTGGATGCCTACTAGCACTTTCTAGAATGTACTCCTAGTCTTTAACCCTCCAGGATCTATTTAAGGAGATTTTTGACATTGTAAAAGGCAGTTTGGAGTGGAGTTTGAGAGGAGGTACTGAAAGGAGAAATTATCTCCACATTTATGCTATTGTAAGCCCTTAGGGCATGTTTTGAAGTTTATTTTCTCTGTATTGAATGTACTGGCTTATTTTTCAGTTAATACAATTTCCCTTTTCTATTGTGTCCATTCTATTGTTGGGTTGTGTCCCCATCAAAACTTGTGCTAAATTGATGTGGAAATCCTTACAAATGACTTTTAAGCTGCCCTTGATCTTCTGCACTCTTCTCATCTTTGCTTCCCATTTGAATGGTGAGAAATGATAAAAAAATGACCTATGTACCCTTCAAAATACAGCAATTAATTCCTAGTGTGCTAACAACTGTCTACTCGGCACTTGAAGGATTTCAACATGACTCAACACCCATTGATATTTCACAGCTTGACATCAACTATCAACTAGGTTGCTGTTAGCAACTTGGCACCTAAAGAAAACTTCAGCAGATTTTGCAAGACTCTCAATTTTGACTTAGCATCTTTTCTTATGCTAATTTCTTCTTTGTAGTTCTTTTATGTCTTGAGACTGATGTATGATATAACTTAATATATCAGTCCCACACACCCATTCTTGCTTAATTAGATGAAGTGTGATCACTTGACCCATTAGGTGAAGTGATCTCTGCACGTGATGCACTGCACTCATATTTCTTCTTCCATGTCTTATTCATCTCACTTTTGATGTGTTCAACATCTATCTTTGCCTTTCCATTGTTGAACTCAGAACTTGGTGCCTTTGACCTTGTTGGGAAATTCCTACTGATGTGACCAGTTTTCAAGCAACTAAAACATGTGGTTTGACTCAACCATCTTTTATAGTTTCCCCTGAAATGTGTTCTTATGAAATTCTAGGGTATATGTCCATATTCCTGACAATAGTGACAACTATACCTGGTGTTGTAATCCCAATGACTTTCATTTCCTTTTGTTTTTGCTAGCTGATTTGATGTCCACATAGGCTTTGATCTGCATTCAAATGCCCTATGTCCATATTTCTTGCAATTATGACAATTTCCATCAAATCTTTGTGTCCTTGTGATATTGGATCTGCAATCTTGTGTCATATGTCCTTGCATTTTGCACTTGTGACAGTAACTCTTTCTTTTATGTGTGTTTGGCTAATTGATTCTCCTACTCCTACAAACATTAGTAGTATGCCCCTTCTTATTACAGTAATGACATGTGGGTTTTGAATCCTTACCTTTATCGCTTCTTTGTTCAACATTCTTTGATAATTCTCCAACTTCAATGCTATTGTATCCAAGTCTTGATGTATCATGGGTTGATCTTGGGGATTTCAGCAATTGCTCAAAATACTTGATGGCTTCATTGGGTTTGTTGAAGCTCTCTAAAATATCCTTTTCTCTCCTCAAGTCATTCTACAATTTTTCATTCTGTATCTTTAGTGTAGAGATCTCAATGTCTTTCACATTGAGTTCATGATGAAGGTTCATCATTTGGGCAAGTGTATCCATCTGCATGTTTGAGATCCTTGTTAATTCAGTACTCTTTTCTTCCAGTCTGTTTGCAAGATTTATTTTGTCATCTTCCATCATAACTTTGTCTTCAACTACTCTTTTCTTTTTTTTAGTGATTTCACATAACATTATGGCCTATGATTCATATTCCATCTTGAGAGATCTTATCTCATTTTCTTGAACTTTGTTTTTCTCCGTCAGTTCTATGATTGCTGCATCAAACTCTTTAATATCGCCATTGGCAAATATATTTGTGGTATCAATCTCCTTGTAGTTTATCTCATTTTCAGCTATGGCTAAACCCTTTCTTCTTTTCAAGGATTTTCTCAGTTCCTCCCTTACTTCCTCTACTTTGTGTAGAGCCAGTTGCACATCAATCACTTGATTGTCAATAGTCTTCCCAAGTTTGAAGACTTCCATCTTTAGATCTTTTTCTTCAAGTTGTTAGACTTCTTCTAGTGAGAACCTTTAGCTTTGATACCAATTGTTGGAATATTCAAATATGGAAAGAATACTTATGAGACGGGGGGGTGGGGGGGGGGGAGTGTGTGGGTGGGGGGTGAATCAGAAGTATCACACTTTAACCAATAAAACTTTTAACATGCATGCATGTAAACACATCAAATAAACATGAAACTAATCCATGCATCAACAACACATAACACTAGAATTTGGTAACTCAAAAACCCTCCAGAAATAAGAAGGTAAAAATGGGGTGGGGATGATACCCACAAAATTATTGCAGCAATATTGTTCAACCACTTTTGATGGTTTGCCCTGTTAAAGGCTTTACACTGTGTCAATAGTGACTTGGTTAAAGGATTTACAAACACTTTACATGAAGTGTCACCCTGTTAAAGGATTTAGTCACCTTTTGATAAGGATCTACAAATAGCTATTAAGCCAACCTATCTACATAGGGTTTCCTTTCTAATATAATGGTAAGAAATTATTAGGTATTATAAACCTAATAGTTTGCAATCCTTGATTGCTGAATGCAGGCACTTGTTCTAGCTCTTTCTCTGATTTCGATCCTCTGAGATCTGATTTTTTTTCATCTCCTTTGCTTTTTTTTTATCAACTAAATATCAAATTCCTACTCTTACCCTCTATGTCTCCTTTCACTGAATTCCACTATGTTTTCCCCTTTTAACACTATTCTCTCCCTCTTTCATCCTTGTTATAGTGAGACTTTTGTCTTGCTTAAAAAGATTTTGAAGACTTAGGGTTAGGTGTTGATCTATGATCCACATTGAATCTCAATTTCCCACTTAATACTTCCCTTTTTCTGGTTGGTTGCATGTTTTTCCAATTTTTCAATTGGCTGCTTGCAGATTGCATAGGAAATGTAAAAAGATTCATTCTTATCTCTAGATCTTTCGAGATTTACCTTGTGTCAGCTACAAAAATGGTTTACATCATAGTTTGTGCAATTAAAAACTCTTATGCTGATATTCTAAGTTACTCAGCTCATGAAGCATTACTGATGCTCAGCACATGTTGTTTCCTAGATAGCTCAACACCTAAACAAAACTATATCATTCGACACCTAATATCACTTGGAACTTGATATCACTCGACACTTGATATCACTCGACGCTTGATGAAACTAGATTGCTCAGCACATGACTATGACTCGGCTCCTACTCTTTGCTCTGCATGTATAGTTAAGTGTATTGACACTCAGCTATCAAAATTATTCTTTAAACCAACAAGCTACAATTGGTGTTGTAATCCCAATGGTATTGACTTTCACTTCCTTTTATTTTTGCTAGTTGATTTGATGCCCACATAGGCTTTGATCTGCATTCAAATGCTCTATGTCCATACTTCTTACAATTATGACAATGTCCATCAAATCTTTGTGTCCTTGTGACTTTGGATCTACAAACTTGTGGCATATGTCCTTGCATGTTGCACTTGTGACAATAAATCTTGTTTTTGGGTGTGTTTGGCTGATTGAATCTTCTACTTCTAAAAACATTAGTAGTATGTCCCTTTTTATTATAGTAATGACAAATTGGTTTAGAATCCTTACCTTTGTCACCTTTTTTCTCAACATTCTTTGATGATTCCCCAATTTCAGTGCTGTTGTATCCAAGTCCTGATGTATCATGGGCTGATCTTGGAAATTTTATCAATTGTTCAAAGTATTTGATGGCTTCACTTGACTTGTTTAGATTCTCTACTACCTCTTTTTCTCTATTCAATTCATTCACCAATTGTTCATTCTACATCTTCAGAGTAGAGATCTCAATATCTTTCATATTGAGTTCATGATGAAGGTTCATCATTTGGGCAAGTGTATCCATCTGCATGTTTGAGATCCTTATTAGTTCAGTACATTTTTCTTCAAGTCTGTTTGCAAGATTTCTTTTGTCATCTTCTATCATGACTCTATCCTCAACTGCTCTTTTCTTTTGTTTAGTGATTTCACATAACATTATGGCCTATGATTCATGTTCCATCTTGAGAGATCTTATCTCATCTATTTGAACTTTGTTTTTCTCTATCAGTTTTGCTATTACTACGTCAAACTCTTTAATGTCTCTATTGACAAACAGTTTTGTGGTATCTATCTCCTTGTAGTTTGTATCATTTTCAGCTATGGCTATATCCTTTCTTCTTTTCAAAGATTTTCTCAGTTCCTCCTTTGCTCCCTCTACTTTGTGTAGAGCCAGCTGCACATCAATCACTTGATTGTCAATAATCTTCCCAAGTTTGAAGACTTCCATATTTAGATCTTTTTCTCCAAGTTGTTAGACTTCTCCTTATGAGAACCTTGCTGCTCTGATACCAATTGTTGAAATATCTTAATGGAAAGAATGCTTCTAAGAGGGGGGTGTGAATCAGAAGTACTAGCTTTTAACCTATTTTTCACAAATTTTTAATAACATAATATTGAAATGTACATGCAAGCATATCATTATTAAACAATTATGAAAAACACATGTGCATCACCACATAACACTAGAAATTTTTGTAACCCAAAAACCCTCCAAGAATAAGAAGGTAAAACTGGGGTGGGGATGATACCCACAAAATTACTGTAGCAATAATGTTTGACCACTTCTGATGATCTACCGTATTCAAGGCCTACTCTGTTAAAGGCTTTACACTGTATCAATAGTGACCTAGTTAAAGGATTTACAAACACTTTACATGAAGTGTTATCTTGTTAAAGGATTTGATCACCTATTTAAAGGATCTACAAAATAGCTGTTAAGATAACCTGTCACCATAGGGTTTCCTTTCTAATATAGTTGCTAGAGAGTATTAGGTATAATAAACCTAATAGTTTACAATCCTTTTATTTTTGAATACAGGCACTTGATCAGCTTACTCTGATCTTGATCCTTTGAGATCTGATACTCTTCACTTTGAAAATAGTTTCCCTTACATACCCTCATCCATTCACATATACAATGAGTTTAAGTCTTCCTTATAAAGACATTCAAAGACTTAGGGTTAGATGTGGATCTACGATCCATATTGAATCTCTGTTTCCCGCTCATTCCTTGCACTTTTATTATTGGTTGCATGCCTTCTCCATTTTTCTTATTGGCTGTATATAGATTGCATAGGAAATACAAAATATTTGATCCTATCATTTAATCCTTCGAGATTCATCATATGTCAGCCATGAAAATGGTTTACATCTACATTTGTAAAGTTACAAACTCATATGTGTATTATGTGTTACTTGGCACTTACTAATCCTAGATGCTCGGCACATGTAACAAACTGTCTTACTCAGCTCCTGTTGCATTTCTGTATTACCCACCATCGTCTATGACTCAGCACTCAAATATCACTTGGTACTTGTATCATGCTTGGCACCTAAAGTCATTCAACATTTGATCTTCACTCAGCACCTGATCTTCACTCGGCACCTGAAGTTCACTCGGCACCTATTGGATTTCCTGACTTGGCTCATGTTGTGAATCAGCATACATAGTGTGCTTGGCTCCAATGTAGAAAATGATTAAGTGTGTTGGCACTCAAATGTCAAAACCATTCTGAGACTAACAGGAATAGGGTCTGAGACAAATGGAAAAGGAACCATCCTTCTAATCACCCTTTACCTTTTCTTGATAGGAGTCTTAATCTTTCTTCATTTCTTAGGGTTCGAAGGGGATGCTTATTCTACCTATGAAGGAGGAGAAACTTCATAGATTTTAACCTCTATTTTTACTTGGCTGGGTGTAGCTAGTAGAAATTAGGGGTCTATCTAGAATTGGGATGCTCTAGTATCTTCTGGCCCTTGCACATTTTCTTCTTACTATTGTGGAGGTGTTGGGATTTCACCCTCCTTTGGTTTGGCTCTTTGAAGAGAACTCCTCTTTCTTTTTCCCTTTCCTTTCTTCTCTAGAGGGTGATAGTATCCAACTGGTCAATCAAGTTGGTATGTTGTTTCTAGCCTTATTGGTGATTTGGCTACAAAGCTAGGAATGGTAACTTTCTTCCCTCTACCTTTGGTTGGTCGGGCTTGCGCATGAAAGATTACTATCTTAGGTATTAGATCAAGTTTAAATGGTTTCTTGATCTATTCCTTTTTCATCTTGATAATATGCCTCACCCAATGATTAGTATTATCATTCTCCTTCCTATCAACCTTAGCATTCATTATGGGCCTTTCTCCAATTTTATTTGCATTGAATAGAGGGTCGAGTAGCTCCCTCGAGTCTTGTTTTAATATCTACAATGGAATTTGGACCTTCAAAGCCTTTTCTACCAAATATAGAGTCATCCTACAATAATCCCTAATACATATATCATAGTCATTTGTCACATTCATCTAGTGGTCTTTGATGGCTTCTTCATGCTAGAATTCCTTGCTTGCTAGACTTTGGACTCTCTTGATATTTTCAAAGCATGGCCTTGTGGAATTGTACTCCTCTAGGGGATATTGATCCCATTCCCATTCAAAAGAAGGAATATCATACATCTACTTTACTTGATATGGTCCTATGATTAGAAGCCATGACCAACATGGTCTGAGCTATTTCCTAACTCTGTCATATTCTGACTCAACTTGTTGAGAAATCTCCAAAAGAAAAAATCTATCACTAGGATATCTTGGGAGCTTCTTTAGGTTGAAAATGGTACCAACTACCCTTAGATATGTAAATGTTTTAAACTAAATTCAATAAGCTCCAAGTTTTGTTATCTACACCACTACATCATCAAATAATCTTTTTGCATAATCTCCCTCTATGAATTGGATGATCAAAAATATGAATGCATCATTCACGATTCTATATTAATTGCTTTTCCCCAAGAGCTTCTTCCTTACCAACTGAGGGTAGATGATATATGGCCAAGCATTAGGTTCTTACATGCTACTTCTTTTGTACAATCTAGGATAGTTTGTCACCCTTGTAGCTAATAAATATAAAAATATGAATCCATATAGAACATCCTCTTATCCTTTACTACTCCCAATTGCTCACATAGATTGTCACTCAATGTGGTGGCCCAGTTAAGTGGCATCTTTTCCATCTTCATAGTCTCAATAAAATTTATCATAAAGACATTTAGGTGTCTAGCTACAAGTAGACCCATCACTCTACTCAAAAGTATGATTGAGTATCCAATATCTTCTTTCATGTATCCCCTTGTCATATCTACCTTACTAGTTACCTTCCCTAAAGGAGTCCTCTCTATAAGATAAGAGGACTAGATGATCTCAGAAGCCTCTTTCAAGTGCTCTTTGTACCACCTTTCTAGTGCTTCAAAATTCAATCTAATCAACTGATCCACCCTAGGGAGATGGAATACTCTCTCAATGTTTTTAGGTCAGAGGTCCAAGACAACTTCTCTAGTCACACTCTTCACCACCCTCTCCTCGAGGACAAAATTTTGTGTAAGTGTCATTATGAGCTCTCAAGATTGCACTAACATTAGGTGTGAAGCTATGTTTACCAACCCCAATTGAATCAATTTAGAAACCATAGCTGATCTCTCAGTGATTTTGTTACATATCCTTAGGAACTCCCCCAAATTAGTGTGTTCCAAATCAGTGTCCTTAATCTTAGAGTAGTCATCTTGGAACCTTGATTTCAGTGGAATACCTTGGAATTTGAACATAATGGGTTTTGGTACCATTTTCTTGCCAGATGAAGATGCCATTATATCTATGCAAAAGAGAATACATTAGTTTAGAATTAAATAAAAATGACTTAATTAAATCCTAAAGCTAATACGGAGAAAGCCCAAAAAAATTAAATTCTCTAAAAAACTATTTAACCCCTAAAATCACTCATTTTGAATAAAAACCCCTTTAAATATATATATATATATATATATATATATATATATATATATATATATATATATATATATATATATATATATATATATATATATATATATATATATATATATATATATATATATATATATATATATATGGTGCAAACTAGCGCACCAAATTAGGTGCACTAGTGCACAACATATTTTTTGGATTTTGCTTTGTTTTTGGTTTGGTGTGCATGTGCACACTATGTTAGGTGCACAAATGCACACCAAACTATGGATGTTTTCTTTCCTTTTTTAGTTTTTTATGTTTTTGGCATGTGGGGGTGTGCACTCATGCACCATGTTAGGTGAGAAAATGCGCACCAAACTTGGTGTTTTTTCTATGTTTTGTTGTTCCCTTTTTTACATTTGTTTTAATTTTTTGTGAGGTGGTGTGCAGTCATGCACCATACCATGTGCACTACTGCCACCCCTTGAGGGTGTTTTTATGTTTTTGTTTGTTTAGGCAAGGTGGAGAGTTTGAGGAGAGCACACCTTGGGAAGTGTGATTCTACGAAATGTAATGGACTAAAAGTATGTAGGAGATGAAGTGTGTAGATCAACTCAAAGAGATCTCTTGGCAAGGAGGTGAAAATAAGGTGGGGAGGAAATGACGGAGTGGGGGCTTATATAGCCTCACTCCACTTTTGGTGGTGCACTAGTGTGCTCCTATGTAGGTGCACACATGCACATTAGCAAAGGGTGATATACCTAATAAGCCCTTTGCTATGGCACACTAGTGCACTAGATTTGGTGTGCTAGTGCACCTTTAAATTTTACTTTCTCAGACTTATCTCCTTTGATGTGTTCGATTTCTTTCAGTTATGACCTCTCCACCAGGACCTGGAATGTGAACCTAGGGGGTAGGTAAGTCCTCAAAATGTCTCAAACCCTAGACTAGGGCTCCAAAAAATAGCCAAAAAATAAAAGAAAGGGGTCCCAATTTCTGATTGAAATGGGGCATGCATTGTGGAACCACAAGAAATAGCCCTAAAAAAAGGAAGAAATGACAAAGGAATTTCTTCATTAGCAAACATTCTTTCATTGTGTGTCGAACACCAATTGAATCTTGAACATTCCAAGAAAATTTTAAATGATTTCACAGTCAAAACTTTAGGATCTAAAACCTTCAAGCTTAGTATGTGTTTAGTGTATTCATTTCCTTCGACATCTTAGGATGTGATCAATCAAAATCTACCAACAACTCAGAAACAATCTTCCGCCCCTCCTATCACATCCATTGAGAATCTCTGCGAAGGTCATTTATTAATCATTTGCTTTACTAGATGAGAGAATCAATTTGAGGGATCTTAGTGGGATGTCACTTTTCTTTTAAATTTCTAGAAAATTTTGAATAATCACTCCATGTACTTCATAATGTCGCTATTTGATTAAACAATGTTTTGGTACCAAATACTTGTTTTTGAAAGTGTATCTTTTTTCCATTTCGGATATTTTAGAATCCTTCAATCTTAACACAATTTTCTTTATATTTTCTTTTCTTTTCTTTTCTTTTTTTCCTTTTCTTCTATGTCTTGACTATGCTTAGACTATGTAGCTAGGACATTAGTGTCGTTTCTTCGATTTGATCCTTTGTGAACATCCCTTTCATTCCTCTTTTAGAACTTTTAGAAGCTCTCATGCCAAATAATGATCTTAGTAATCCTTCAAGAAGACCCCTTCTATTTGAACCAATTAAGGTTTGGATCATCCCTTATTGATTTCAACCTTGGTTTGATAACACCTAATCCAATCAATCTTTAAATTTTGAAAGTGTTGAGAAATTGTAATCTAGAATCCTAAATTCAAGACTAAAAGCCCCTCTATTACTGCAAGTAACATTTGTTCCTCAGTTGGTATAAGACACACGGTCATCAAAATGTTTTGACAAAGAAATACCTCTTCCTAAAATCAGAACCAAAAGAGTAGTTAGTAAGATATGTCAAGATAAAATCTTGAGTGCACCTATCCCCTAGATTGACACAACTTTAAAAGAAAACACTCTACTGAAAAAAAACACACAACTAGAAGAAAACACACTTTCAAAAATTAAGCACACTTGTAGAAATAAAATCTAACAATTTTTCTTTCTTTTTTTTTTTTTCGTTTTGTTTTGTTTTGGTGTCTTCTAAGCTTCAAAATAATTTTTTAGAAATTTCCCATTAACTGGAAATGGAACTAATTCTCCCTATAAGGAATTGCACCAAAAAGTACTTTCTTTGAGAATTTCTACAATCTGATAAGTACCAATCCACAAGCATTGAAACATAGTGTGGCTACCCAACTTTTCTTTCACCTTGTCCCAAAGTAGAACCAGGTTGGAGATTCTAAATGATTTTGTCATGGCCCTCTTGTCAAACCACCTCTTGATGACTACCTGATGTATAGCCATGTGCTTGAATGCAAATATCTATTTCTCATCCATCTCTAAAAGATTCATCAATCTGATTTATACTTTGTCAACATCTTCAGCATATCCACTCATGAATTTCAAAATAGGAATCCTGAGGTTGAGTGGGAAAACTAGTTCTTGTCTATAGACAAGAAAATATGGAGAAGTTCCCAAAGCATTCTTGACCCTTACTCGATCTATCCATAGAGCATATTTGAGTTGCATATGCCAATCTTTAGAATTCTCCTTTAATAATTGCATTATTACTAAAACCAAGTTCTTGTTTTTAGATTCTACCACATCGTTCCCTTGTGGATAATAATTTGAGGAGAACTTGATAATAACCTGATTTTCAAATGCTCATTGCATCAAGAATACTGATGGAAAAGCTGATCTGTTATCGCACACTAAAGAAAATGGCATCCCAAATCTAGTAACAATATGTTCCTCCAAGAAGTTTGTTACCACCTTAGTAGTGCAATTATTTAAATTTTTTGCTTCTTTCCATCTCATACAATAGTCAGTGGCTATAAGAATGTAAGTGTGTATAGTAGATGATGGTGGACTGAGTGGACCAAAGAAATATGGATTGAATGTACCTCATACACTGGTTGTAACAACATTGTTGGGTGTCTTTCTTTGCTAGCACTAATCTAGAAAACATGACAAGAATGCACATGCTCAAAAGTATCCTTGAATATTATGGCCCAAAAATAACCTGATCTTAAGATTATATGAGCAATCACTTCTACTAAACCATGTCTTGTACCATACTTATTATGAAATTATTCTAGGACTTCCTTTGATTCCTCACTTCTTAAGAATTTTAGGTAGATCCCTTCATAGTTCCTTTTGTATAACTTGTTATCTTGCAACATATAGGACTCGGACTTTATTTTAAGTCCCCTACACTATCAACTATTCATCTAACTTGGGCACTAGTTTTGTAGAAGATAGTAAACAATATCATGGTACTAGACATCCATTAGTACACCTTGGTCAACTTGAGATACTATCATTTTCTTTTGATCCTCTGTATCTATTTCTTTCTTAAATTTAAATTTCTTTTCATTGCCAATTTGGTTATCAACAATTATTGTTGATAATTCTTGACTCTTGACTAATCTCATGGGTTGGATATCTAGATCAAATTCTTGCAATATCGACATCCCTTTCCCTCAACTTTCACCAAGTTCATTTTGCATCAACAATGTCTTTACTATTGGATTAGGTATGATAGCATACACCTTACTCCTTAGTATGTAATGAAGAAACTGCTTTACCTTTTTAACCAAGGTAAAAGACTATTTATCAAGGTTAGAATAATTCAACTCAGCAGTTTTTAGAGGGCAGCTCATAAAAGAAATAGGTCTTTCATCTTCCTTCTCCTTTTTCTAGGTTAGGATTCTAGCACATGAATGTTCTAAGGTGAAGGAATATATGTTAAAGGGAAGGTTGTAATCAAAACTTACCAGTACTGGAGTTGTGGAAATGGCTACTTTGATATCCTTGAATGATTTTTTGACCTTAGGAACCCATTCCATTTTAGCGCCTTTTTGAGTAAACCATTGAGGGGATGCACTATCTTTGTAAATCTGCTTATAAATTTTGCACAAAATTTATCTTCCCAAAGAAAGACTTGATTTCCTTTCGACCATTGGGGGGTGATAACTTCAAAATAGCTTTAACTATATTAGGAGCAATTGAGATGCTAGCTTTGGAAATGACATGACCTAGGAGATTTCCCTTACTGACCCCAAATGAACATTTCTTGGGATTGGGAGATAGGAAATTTTGGTGTCATCTATTGAATACATGTCTCAGATTGGCAATGTGGGTAGTTTGATCATTTGAAAAGGTAGTCAAGTCATCCATATAGATAACTATACATTTACTAATCAATCCCTTAAAAGCTTCATCCATGGCTTGCTGAAATGTAGCCCCTACATTAATCAATCCAAATGGCATTCTCTTGTAGGTGAATGTTCCCCATTTGGTCGTAAAGGAAGTCTTTAGTCTATCTTCTTCTTCTACCATTACCAAATTATAGCCTAAAATCCATCCAAGAAAGACATCATTTTTGAACCATTCACAATTTGTAAGATCTCATCCAACAAGGGCAATGGGTAATTGTCCTTCTGAGATACCAGGTTCAAATTGCAAAAATCTATGCAAAGTTGAATCTTTTTGGTCTTCTTCCGTACAAGGACAAAATTAGCCACCCATGTAGAATGACACATAGGGAAAATAATCTTCACATCCAGTAACTTGTTGACTTCCTTCATTATTAGTGGCTTAAGGATGGGATTGATAGGTCTTTGCCTTTGTCTAAAAGGTTTGGTGTCAAGTTTGAGTGGGATATCATGTGTAATAATTCGAGCATCATACATCTTTAGTTCTTCATAGCTCTAGGCAATAACATCCTTATATTCCATAAGTAATTTGAGCACGTCTTCCCTTTCTTGTAAACTACATGCTTTCCCAATCCTTACCATCTTGGGATCATCTTTTGTTCCTAAATTGTATGAGTCACATTCCTTAGTTCCTTTCTCTTCAATGGTCCTTTTATTAAATGCTGGTTCATCATGATCAAAAATGTGCTCCAACTCAATCATCCCCTTGGGAATAGTATTAGTTTTCAAATTTAGGATTCCATCTTCATCTTGAGTTATGCTATCCTCAGGTGCATCATTTGGGGTGTCATCTATCTCTTGTACCTTAAAGAGGCTACTACACATAATAAATTTGAGAATATGTTGATCATCTTGAAAGAGTTGGAAGTTTGTGATATTGTTGGGAATTGACAGAGCAACAAACAATTCAACTGAGATTCATTTTAACCTTGTTCCTTCAACTAGTTGTAATGCACTTGCTGAAATAGAAAGGATGTCTACTACCATGTTTTTCCTTCTTGAAATAGACTTTGTGTTCAAAGCTTCAAAATCATCTAGTAGATCCCATACCCTTTTCCTATAAGCAAGCAATCTCTTATCATTATAGGAATATAGTGATTTCACTTGTCAAATAACCAACTAAGAATATCCTTTGACTATGAGAGCTATAATTCCTTTCTTAAGTGCAAAAAGAAGTCCTCAAATTAATTCTTTGTATTTTGCAACATTGTTAGTACATCGAAATTGCAATTGATATTCTATGTAGAAAGACTTACTTTTTGGACTAATTAACTCAATACCTGCACCGACTCCTTATTTGCATTTCAAACCATTAAAGTGAAGCATCCAAATTGGGCTTTCCTTTGTTTTCTAACCTTATGCTTATTTTTCCTCAATTTTTATTTTACTTGAGCTTGGAAGGATCGTCTCTTAGGTACCCATTGTAATCTTTCATGGGGTGGGCTTACTGATTTTCCATTGTCATTCTTCAAAATTGGGAGCATATGTTTTTCTTGTTTATCTTGAATTTCATCTACCAATTCTTTGATTTCATCCACTTTGGGTTTAGGGTGGACTACTACTGAAGTCCATCTTTGGCCTTTTATGTACCATCTTCTTCTTTGTATTTTGATCATTCTGGGTGGAGGAGAAGAAAAAATTCTATCATCTGAAGAGGTATTTCTATATGATGCATTTTGATCTTCAATTTCCTCTTCAATCTTTTCAACAACATCAGACGTGTTCATAAGACTTTGGTTTTTTGTAGGTTCATTTTGTGGATCATTGACTTTCTTTACTCCCACCATTTATGTTAACACCTTAGCAACTACTTCTTGACATGATGAACATTCAAACTCTGAATGGCTAACTTTCTGTAATCGAAAAAATCCTAGAAGGAGGAGGATATTGGGGTCAACTTCTTCTTGTAGACATTGTAAATTAGCCATCATATGGTCTATGAATTGTGTTATGACCTCATCTTTTGGGGTTGAAATTATGGAGTCCATATCTTGATCATTTGGTGTTTTAGTTGAAGTTGTATAAAAAACTATCATCTTGTAGGATCCTAAATCTATTTGTAAGAAGGCTACCTCATTGGGAGCATTATATTCTATAATCATCTTTTTAAACTTTGGTTCCACATCTATTTTGATTTGATTGTTTAGACCTTTCCATAGTAACCAAAGTTGAGTAAAATTGGTGGAAAACCATCCCCTTAGACACTTCATCCATTCTCTACTAATGAGTAATCCATATGTCTCTGGGATATCAACCACATATATATCAATGATATCTTGAATTCATGGGTTGACTGTTAACTATATCCACACATCCTTTAATATGCCTATGACTTTCACCTTTGTTTTTTCCAACTCTATCACTATTCAGTTGGTAGGTTGAGAGTTGACTCCTAACTTTTGCACTATGGACAATGGCATGACATTACACAAAGCTCCTAAATCAATAAGGCAATTGTGAAGATTCTTCCCATATATTTTGATGCTAAGAAAAAATGGGAGCATCTCTACCTTGTCTTTAAACATAGTGGCCAATGCCTCTGTAGCATTAACTTGTTGTGATACCATCTTTTGAGGGGTAGTATTTGCATTGTGGGAGGTTTTTGTATGATCTAGATTCTTCATGAGTGCTTCTCATTTTTTTGGATAGTTTTACAACATGTCAAACATGGACATGTTGGCCGTTGTTCAGTTTAGGTCTTCTATGGCACTATACTTTTCAGTAGACCAAGCAGGGTTTTTCAATATTATTGGTACAATTCCTTGGTTCTAATTTTGTTATCCTTCAAAAAGTGGTTTAACTGGTGTCGGATTATTACTTGTTCTTGGATTGGGAGGAGTTGGTTGTAGTGCTGGGGAATTACATCTGTCAGAGGTTCCTTCTTACTTCTCAAATTATACATATTCTGATTGTCATTGAAAAAAATAAACATCTCTTTAAGCTGAAGGACAAGTTCTTGGCTAAATGGAAATGAGAATTCTTCATTGACTGGTTGCTCTTGTTGGAATTAAAGGTAGAGTAACTAAGAAGGGGGTGAATCAATTATAAAAAAATTAATCCATAGATCCCTTAGATGTCTTAAAGATCTAGTTACTACTGATACTCGGTAAACATAACTAAAATATTGTAACTCGGTAATTTAAACTCTTACTTATCTTGAAGCAAACATGCATGCAATTAAAAACAAAATGAACACAAGAGACACTAAATTTAATGTGGAAACCCAATATGGGAAAAACCACCAAATAACTAGTCACCAATTTTTCACTCTTCTGAAGTGAGCCCTATTATGAGCCAACCCTATTAAAGGTTACAATACACACTATTAGGTGTGACCCTATTAGAGGATTTAATCACCCTATTAGGAGTGGCCTTGCTAGAGGTCTTTAGAACAATTCAATAGAATTGTCACCTTGTTAGAGGATTTACAAAATGGCTATTAAACCAACTCTGTTAAGAGATTTGAAACCACTACAACAATGGTTAGAAAGAAACAATGAATTGACTTGAGCAAGATGCAACTGAATTTGCTAACTACAAGCCTCTGTTCAGCATTATTAGATCCTCCTTGATCAAGTATAGCTTTTTTGCTCCTCAATGATCTCTGATCATCCTTCCAATTTGCTTCCACAATAATCAGTCTTCATATTACGTTAATTCCACACACACTTCCTCTTCACACTTAGAATTCACAACTTGACCTCTTAATTATACCATTCAGATTGTCAAGTCAGCCCATTTACATGTTACATTTACCAATAAACCATACATCAGTCGGCTACAAATATTACTCTAAACAAATAAATGTTATTTAATAAAATAATGAAATCCTTTACTGGTTGACCCTGCTCAGTGAATATTGCTTCTAGAAATTTTCTAAGTTAACCTTCTTGACTTAGTTAACATTGCAATATCTGTAAAATCCTTTGGCTACTAAGTTTACTCAGTAAGAACTAAATTCTTTCATGAGAGATTGGTAAGAACTGCTTCTGCCACATTTCCTTTGATGCCTAAGTGAGCTTGGTAAGAACTATTTCTGCCACATTTTCTTTGATGATCAAGTGATCTCGGTAAGAACTGTTTCTGCCACATTTCCTTTGATGACTGAGTGAACTTTGTAAGAACAATTTACTCGGTAGATACTTCAATTTTTCTTCACTAACCTCTTGGGCTTGGTAAATTCTATCCAATTGCCTTGCTGACTTTCTAAGCTCGGTAGACTCTATCCTTTGCCTTGATGACCTTCTGAGCTTGGTAGACACTGTCCTTTGCCTTGCTAACCTTCTGAGCTTGGTAGACTCTATCTAATGACTGATATGACATTTTTGTGACATCAAAGACAACACACAATTGAACAATTGTATCCAACAATCTCCCTCTTTGGCATTGATAGCAACACAACATGTCATAGCAGAATCAAATTTGAAAACAAGTCTTTTACTAAAAGAATACTTCACTTTCTTCTTCAAATACAACAAACTCCCTCTTTCATAATAATCTCTCCCTCTTGCACAAACTCTTATTATTTTGCAAATTTTAGAAAGATATGATAGAATATTATATTCTCCCTCTTTGACAACACATGCCAAAGACAACTCAAAACAATTGAATAGCATTGTACCTGATGTACTAATTCATATGCAATGACTTCATTGGTTTGCAGCATCAATTGATAGATCTTAAATTCTATTTCTATTGATGTATCACTAGAACTTAATTTTAGTGAGCTTCAAATAGGGGAATGACCCCTAACTTACCTCTTAGATACAAGAATCCATCCTTAGGTAAAGGCTTTGCAAAAATGTCAGCAATTTTTTCCTTTTTATGGACATATTCCAATCTTATTTCCTTTTCTTGAACCAATTCTCTAACAAAGTGATACTTTATGGCAATATGCTTGGTTTTTGAATGCATCACTGGATTCTTGGAGATGTTAATTGCACTTGTGTTATCAAACATAACAATAGGTTTTTTTATTTCTTACTTCATACCTTCCAATAATTGTTTGAACCACACAATGTTTGAGCAATTTACTACTACTACAACATATTCAACCTCTATTATGGATTGAGATGTACAATTCTACTTTTTGCTTGTCCAAGAAACCAACCTTTTTCCAAGAAAGAAAGCTCCTCCACTTGTGCTCTTTCTTTCATCAATAATCTGCATCAGTGAACACCTTTAAATCTAGATTTCGTCCAAGTTTATACCATAATCCATATTCTTTAGTTCCTTTTAAGTATCTCATGATCCTTTTGATTTCCATCATGTGATTTTCTTTTGGTTTTGCTAAGAATCTTGCTACAATTCCTTCTGCAAGGGCAATGTCTGGTCTTGTGTGCACTACATATTGCAACTTTCCAATCATAGATCTATAAAATGTCTGATCTACTTCCTTTGATTCATCATCCTTGGTAAGTTTTAATCTAGTACACATAGGAGTCCCAACTGGTTTGCAGTCTTCCATACCAAACTTTTTCAGTATCTCCTTGATATATTTAGATTGAGTGATGTAGATGCCATTCTTACACTATTGAATTTGAAGACCAACAAAGAATTTGATTTCACCAAACATTGACATTTCAAATTCCTTATTCATTTTTTCTTAAAATTCTTCCTAAAGATCATCATTTCTTGTGAACAAAGTATCATCTACAAATATTTCTGCCAAAACAATCTTATTATTTGGTCCTTCCTTTATGTACAAACTAGTGTTGTCATTAGTTCTTAGAAAACCAATTTGAATAAGATAGTTATGCAATCTTTCATACCATGCTCTAGGGGCTTGTTTCAGACCATATAATGCTTTATGCAATTTGTAGACCATGTCCTTCTTGTCTGGATCAACAAAACCTTTAGGTTGTTCAATGTAAACCTCTTCATCTAATATGCCATTGAGAAATGCTGACTTGACATCCATCTGATAAACTTTGAATCCTTTGAATGCAGCATATGCAAGTAAAGTTTTGACACCTTCCAATCTTGCAACAAGAGAAAAAGTTTCTCCGTAGTCTACACCTTCTTCTTGAGAGTATCCTTTGCATACCAATCTAGCTTTGTTCCTTGATACCTTACCATCTTCATTTCGTTTGTTTCTGAATACCCACTTTGTTTCAGTCACATTTTTGTCTTTGGGTCTAGGTATAAGAGTCCATTTTTTTTCTCTTCATTCATAGCTTCAATCCAACTCTCATTGTCTAGTGCATCTTTGACATTTCTAGGTTCAAAATTAGCAAGTAAACAAGTGCCTTTCAACTTACTTCTTGTCATTGTTCCTTCTAATTTATCTCCAATGATCTGATCTAGTGCATGATGCTTTCTGACATACTTGGCTAACATAGGCTCATTTCCTTTTGAATGACTTGCATTGTTATCCTTCTATGTCTCAACTTCTGGTTTTGATTCTAGTTGTTTATTCTCGGTAGATGCTAACTCAGTAGCTTCTATTTGCAACTCAAATTCTTGCAATTCGGTAGGTACTGACTCAGTTTGAACTTCTTGTGACTCAATTAATGAAGACTCTAGAGTTGAGGATTCCTAATTGATAGGTATACTTGGCATTGTATCAGGTTCCATGTAAAGAAATCTTTTGTAGTCTTTAGATTCCTTTTTTCTTTCTTCTTCTGTTCTTTCTACAAACTCATCAACTTTCACATGTGCACTTTCTATGACTTTGTGAGTAGATAAGTTCAAACACCTATATGCTTTTCTTTTTCAAGAGTATCCCAAGAATATTCCTTCATCACTTTTTACATCAAATTTATCTTTTCTAGACTCTTTCAAAATGTAACATTTGCTTCCAAATACTTTTAGATAAATTACATTGGGTTTGTAGCCATACCACAACTCATAGAGTGTTTTGAATGAGTCATTTTTCAGATGTACTTGGTTCAAGGTATGAACTATATTGCTGATGGCTTCTTTCTAGTATTTGATAGAAATACCTTTCTCAATCATTAAGGTTCTTGCACAATCCATGATAGATCTATTCCTTCTTTCTGCTATTCCATTTTGTTTAGGAGTTTCAGGTGCTAAAACCTATCTTTTGATTCCCCTTTCAATGCAAAAGTTATTGAACTCATGTGAAATGAATTCATCACCTCTGTCAGATCTTAAGCATTTTCGTATTTTTCCTATTTCCTTTTCTACTCTGGCCAAATACCATTTGAACTTTTCAAATGCTTCTAATTTCTCTCTTAAGTATATGACAATCATCATTCTTGAATAATCATCAACAAATAGAATGAAGAATTTTTCACCAGTATAACTTTCAATGCCAATAGGTCCACACAAATTAGTATGCACAATTTCTAGAACTTCTTCAGTCTGATAGTTCTTGCTTCTAAAACTAGCTTTTCCCATTTTACCAATTTGACAATTCTTGCATAGACCAACCTCAGGTTTCTTTATGTTAGGAATACCTTTTACTTTCCTAAATTTATTGATCTTTATCAAGTTGTCAAAGTTTACATGACATAACATTTTATGCCATAACCAACTTTCTTCAATTTGAGCAATGAAACATGAACATTCACCAAGTTCAAGATAAAATAGGTTACCTTTTGTATGAGTGCCTGATCCAATCAGCTTTCCTTTGCCATCCAACAATTTTACTTTTCCATGCATAAATTCTACTTTGAGTCCATTATTGAGTAGTTGTGCCACACTCAACAAATTATGCTTTAGTCCTTCTACCCAATATGCATTATCACATACAAGTTCCTTGGTTAGTGAGATTCTTTGTTTTCCTCTTATACAACAAGGTTCATTGTTACCAAACCTTACACTACCACCATCATAGTCTTCAAAGTATTCAAACTTAGTTTTATCACTAGTCATCTGATGAGAACAACCACTATCTATGATCCATGTATCATTTCTACTCATATGAGAAATGAGTGCCATTTCTTCATCATTATCAGATTTATCTTTGAGAGCAATGTAGACAATTTCATCTTCTTCTTCATCATCAGAATCATTAGAATCTTTAGCCATGAAACATGTTTTCTTACCTTTATCCTTGAATGATTGCAAGTCTTTCTTGCCATTGTACTTGTGACCTTTCTTCTCATCTTTGTTCTACTTATTTGGGCACCTGGGTACAAAATGTCCAATTTCTTCACAAGAAAAGTAGATTAGAGGAACCTTATCTTTGTATTTCCCTTTGCCTCTTGAATATTTTCTTGCTAGTAGAGCTTCAACCACCTCAAGATCACTGTCTAAATTTTTTTTTGATTCTTCATCACTATCTGATTGTAGATCCTTCATCTTTTTCCCTATTTCTTTAAGTGGAAGCTTGGCTTCAAATGCTGATTCAATGTTCTTGACAGCTGGAACATAATTGTCATAGTTGTCTAGCTCAAATGCAATCAATCTTCCAACTATGGCCTCTAAATTTATTTTATGATTTGCCTCACATATTCTTTCTTGAATTTTAGAGACTCTAATTGCATAAATGGGAAGTAGGGTTCTAAGAAATTTACTTATAACTATCTCTTCATTGATATCTCCTCCAGATGCTTTGATTGCACTAACACATGCTTTAACTCTTTCAACATACTTTGCAATGTTTTCATCCTCTCTCATCCTCATTTGATCAAATTTTCCTCTCAAACATTCTTCTTTGGCTATTCTCACATTATCATCTCCTCCATAGATCTCTTTTATCTTGTTCTACATTTTAAAGGCAGTTTTGCGATCCTTTATGTCATCAAATTCTTCATAACTTAGAGCAGATGCTATATCTATCATCATGTTATTGTGAGTCTTCTTTTCAGAAATATCATTGATAGATAATGTACCAGAAGGTTCTTCATATTTTTCATCGAGGTACTTTAGCCTTGTATCACTAATAGAAGTCAAATAAAGCCTCATCAATCCTTGCCATGCTGAGAAGTTGTCCCTATTAAGTCTTGGAATTTCCCTTTTGTAAGACATCCTGATCTTTAGCTTAGATCCTTGAAATCTTTTCTTGTAAGCACCAAAAGCTCTAATACCAATTATTGGAATTAAAGGTAGAGTAACTAAGAGGGGGGTGAATTAATTACTTACAAAAAAATTAATCCACAAATCCCTTAGATGTCTTAAAGATCTAGTCATCGCTAATACTTTGTAAACATAACTAAAATTTTGTAACTCAATAATTTAAACTATTACTTATCTTCAAGAAAATATGCATGCAATTGAAAACAAAATGAACACAAGAGACACTAGATTTAACATGGAAACCCAATATTGGAAAAACCACCAAGTAACTAGTCACCAATTTTTCACTCTTCTAAAGTGAGCCCTATTAAGAGCCAACCCTGTTAAAGGTTACAATACATAGTGTTAGGTGTGACCCTATTAGAGGATTTAATCACCCTATTAGGAGTGGCCTTGCTAGAGGTCTTTAGAAAAAGTCAACAAAACTGTCAACTTGTTAGAGGATTTACAAAATGGTTGTTTAACCAACTCTGTTAAGAGATTTGAAATCATTGCCACAATGGTTAGAAAGAAATAATGAATTGACCTGAGCAAGATGCAACTAAATTTGTTGACTATAGGTCTTTGTTCAGCATTAGTAGATCCTCCTTGATCAAGTATACCTTTGCTACTCCTCAATGATCTTTGATCATCCTTCCAATTTGCTTCCACAATAATCAGTCCTCATATTACATTAATTCCACACACACTTCCTCTTCACACTTAGAATTCACAACTTGACCTCTTAATTATACCATTTAGATTGTCAAATCGGCCCATTTACATGTTACATTTACCAATAAACCAAACATCAATCAGCTACAAATATTACTCTAAAAAAAAAATGTTATTTCATAAAAAAATGAAATCCTTTATTGGCTGACCCTACTCGAGAAACACTACTTCCAAAAATTTCCTAAGTTAACCTTCTTGACTTGGTTAATATTGCAATATTCATAAAATCTTTTGGCTACCAAGTTTACTCAGTAAGAACTGAATTCCTTAATGAGAGCTCGATAAGAACTACTTCTGCCACATTTCCTTTGATGATAGAGTGAGCTCAATAAGAACTGTTTCTACCACATTTCCTTTAATGACCGAGTGAGCTTAGTAAGAATTGTTTCTACCATATTTCCTTTGACGACTAAGTGAACTCAGTAAGAACTGTTTACTCAGTAGATACTACAAGTTTTCTTCACTAACCTCCTAGGCTCGGTAGATTTTGTCCTTTTTTCATGTTGACCTTCTAAGCTTGATAGACTCTATCCTTTGACTTGCTAACCTTTTGAGCTCGGTAGACACTGTCCTTTGCCTTGCTGACCTTTTGAGCTCAGTAGACTCTATCTAATGACTAATATGACATTTGTGTGACATCAAAGACAACACACAATTTAACAATTGAACAATTGTATCTAATAACATAAATCCAACAAACAAACAAAAAATTATATCCAATAACATAACATTAAACTACACTAGAGGAACATTGTTGTTTACCTATGAATTTTGAGTCATTTCTTGATTTCCATCATAGTATGAACCATTGTTGTTAGATGCATTTTGACCATCATCATATTGATTGTTATCCATGTACTAAACATTACTATTGTTATTGTCTATAGGAATACTTCCATTATTCAGATGGGTATTCCACTATCGGTTCTACCTTTAGAAGCCATTATTGCAATTAGGAGGATTGGATTTTTTCCCTCCATTATTGTTTTTTGTATCTTTTTTTGTGTTATTATTGTTCCCATTAAAGTTCCTATTATAATTTTGACCATAATTGTTGTTGTAGGGGCCAATGTTGTTCCTCTAAAAACTATTATTATATACCTGTGACAACCTTAGGTGAGTTAGCTCATTGTTCATCTGTGACATAGTCTTTTTCATCTGACCAAATTCAAAAATAAATTATTTTTTTGCTTCAGTGGGTACTACTACCTTTTTCTCAAAGAAGATAGCTTTCAAAGGTTCATACCCTAGATATGTTAGATTGGGTTTCTGCAAAGAAGAGTAGGTGCCTACTATAATGGAACTAGATTCATAGGTACAAATTGACTAGGCATTGTGGGTACTCTGACAGGGTATCTTGGCATTACTATGATAGCTTGGGCTAGAAGCATCAATTCTCCTCTATTAGGATTGGCTTGCTTAGTAAAATTTATTGCTTCTACTAAGACCTTTTCGAATGTATCGATATTTTCTATAGGAAGCCTTCTCAGAAAGATAGTAGTAAGAGGGCCCATAGCATTAAGATAAATTTGAATAGCCACTTCAACTAGTATAGTATATGGTGTTTCCAATCTATGTTACACCATATGAAAGCGATGATTGAAGCACGAGATTGTCTTAGCTGGATAACTTTTGATCGATATGAATTGTTGATGTATCACTATTGGGTTGACATAAGTTTTAAATTGTTCTACAAACAATTTTTTGAAGGTATCCCAATCTCCAATACATCCAGGTAGCAAATTGACATATTAATTATAGGCAACTTCCCACAAAGAGTAGGGGAATAAATGAAGGACCTCATCCTTGTTAGCAATCTATTTTTGGTTGCAAATTTCTTTGAACACTTTAATGTGGTCTTGACATTTTATGTTTCTCCATAAATGAACCTTGGGAAAAACTTCTCAAAATTTTTGGGGAGGTCATAGAGTGCACCTCTCAAATTGATTAGTGAGTCTACAATATTTGTGCAGAAGGCCATTGGAGGATTTGATAGACCTAAAGGTGGTTAGAGTGGAGGTGGAGTTGAAGAAGATGAAAGTTCGAATGGAAGTGGTTGAATTTGAGGTATTCCTTTATCACTGTGAGGCTTGCAAAAATGAGTAATCTCAAGAAACTCCTATGCACTTGGTGAATATCTTAACACTCACTGAAATGGGGATTTTGGATCAAAAACCTCTAGTTTGTATCAACTCTGTATAAAGTGCACCTCTGCAGAAGTACATTTTCTCAGAAAATGAGGCGCACCACAAAATTTAGTGCACCTACACACCTACATACCAACGCACCTGAATTTCTAAAAAACTTAGAAAATTTTCTAAACTTGCAAAAGCATAGAGTTTAAAAAATTTGACAGTTATTTCCTCTGTATCAAAAATCAAAATATTGGCCCTCCTAGCACCACTTCTATTGAGCTACTATTTTGCACAATGCTTAACAGCAAGAGTCCTTTCGAACTCCTCTATTGAAAAGTGAATATTGTAAATCAACTCCAAGGTTTTGGGTTATTGGTGTTTTAAAACTACTAAGCAACAAAATGCTCAATACCAAAATGATATCACTCACACAATCTAAGGATTAGCCAATTCCTATTAACAATTATGTGTGCAAATCATTTGGACCCAACATCAACAAAACCAAAGGTGGTTTTCTACTCTTGAAGCTCTACAAAACCAGGGTGGGTATACCTACAGATGATTCAAGTCTGGGAAACATTGTATGAGAATTATTTTAGTTTCATTCAGATTCTCATCTGAAATCCTCAAATATATGCATAATTCTTGATAATTTGATAAACACATCCCATTTAATAGATCTAGTCAAAATTCTTCTAAAGATTTGCATGTGTTCTCAGCAATAGTGGCTAACTAAAGCTAAAACATTCCATGCAAACAAGTACTGGCAAACTTTGAAGATCTACAGGGAATAGAAGTAAAATTGATTACAATTCTACATTTTGAAAACCATTTAGGACATATTTCTCTTCTAGTTGAATCAATTTGACTAGTGCCTAATCCATCAAGGCTCAAAGTCTACTAAAAATCCTTAGATCTAATATGTTGCCTTACAAAAAATTTTATCAGCAATTCTTATCAGAATTCATCATTCAAAAATCCTTCTTAATACTATAGCAACCTTATCAAATTCATCAAAGCTTTTACTTAATCCATTGAACTAATAGTAGTGATGAATAGATATACAACCTAACTGGACTGCATTCAATTTCACAAGCCTTTACTTATACAACATCAAGATAACCAAGTAATCAAAAGGAGACAACATTCAGAAAGAATTGATATGGGGACAACTCATAATTTGTATTCATTTTCTTTGAAAATTTTATACATTTATAGTAAACTCAGAATGAACTTAGGAAGAAACATTGAGATCATTCTATACTCATGTATTCTCATTAAATAACAGACAAATACATCATAAACTTGCTCCAAAAAATTTGACCGAAGAATAGACTAAGTATATCACCTAGAAACAATAGAATTTAGACCCTTTCTCTAGCCCTAGAATCTCACTTATATAGTGTGAGATGCAAAAAGCTTTAGGCTAAGATAAAATGAAAAGTGTCCTTTACAAGAAATATTTATATACACTTATCACAAAATGACAAAAATGTGGGTAATAGAAGATATCCAAATCAAAACATTCTTTTTGGTGGGTCAGCTTCTGTCACATCTTCTAATGTTGTTGAGTTGGCTATTATTATGATCCCTCTTTGTATGGAACTAACAAATTAGCCAATGATGAAGTTTTTTTTGATGATGGCACATTAACCTCCACCTGTGGGTTTTCACAATCTTTATCCTATATGGTGGGAGTAACTTCTACCTTTTTCTCTTCTTTGGTTGTATCAGCATCCTTTGGTCCCAGGCCTGCAACTGAAAGTGACTGATTATTCTTGTCTTCTTCTTCTAGTTGGGCTTGAGTAGTGGCGGTGTCAATGATTTGGATGTCCTCACCCTGCACCTCATCACTATCAGTTTCATCTTCATCAAACTATTCACCAGGAGCTATCTCTACCATCCACTTGTCAAACAATGTGTCATCTAGCCAATTGAATTGGAAAATATCTCTCTATCTTTTTAACACATACTCAGCTTCATTATTAATAGCAACAAATTCCTATTTTAAAGAATCAAAGAATATTTGGTCCCTCAACATTTCTTCCATTGTGATAGCTCACCATGCATGCTCTATTTCATTTATAATTCTATTCATCCTTAAACAAAAAATAGCATCAAGTTCCTTCGCTCATTCATCTTTGTTTTTCAAATTATTGCTTTTATCTAGGGCATAAGGAAACAAACTAAATTTTTGGCTCTTTTATTTTTTCAAGTAGCCTATTATTATTTTTTGTAAATGAATCCTTTTATTCTGAAAGTCAGCAAGATCACAAACAATGTCAAAGGTTTTTTCAATTTGATCATAAGAACCCCTTATGACAGAGAAACACAAAAATGTCATTTCTTTCTCCCTTCTTACCCATTTTTTCAAAATAGGCTTTAGAGCCTCATCATTGGCTTTCAACTCCTCCTAGATACTGATCACCTTGGCCAACTGATCATGGATTAGTGGCCATTCAACTTTGTCCCACAAATATGTCAGAGTTTTTCCTAATTTATCTTCATATTTTGACTCTAGCTCTACATGTAAGGCCCATAGTTTACCCTTTTCTTCTTCAAAATCTTCAGCAGTCTAGTACTGTGGCCTTTGGGGTGTATTTGGTATTTCTATGAGGGGGGTGGATTTGAAGGGTTCAACTAGGGGACAAGGGTATGTTATTCTAGGCCTATTGGGTTTTCCCAATAGCTTGTTCTCAAGTTCAATTCTCTTTTTTACCTCTTTATTGTAGGCATCCACAACTGCCTCATATGTATTTTGTAACTCAAACATAGCTTGCTTGTCCTTCTTAGCAGTGGAAAAAACAAACTTTGAAGAATCAACATTCTAATGTGTTGCCTGAAAATGTGAGGTATCATCAACCCTTCTTACAAGTATGTTTCCCATCAATCCAGACTCATCTAGTTGTGATGATGTGGCTCTAGATCCTCCTCTCAATGACCAACTGACCAATGCAACTTGATCTTCAATGAATGCAGTGCCTTGGAAGTCCCTTTTATTTGGGTCTTGCAACTCCAATTTATTAGAAATAAAATTGAAAATCAATGCATCTACAATATCATAATTCTTGGTCATAATTCTTTGCAATGGCTTATAGCAAATCATAATCCATAAAATACTTGGAACTACTATCTTTCCCAAATCAAAATTCCAAATATTAGCATGAGGGACAAACAACTTACTTTCTAAAAACCATTTTTTAAACAAAACAAGGCCAGTTTGAGTAGTTAGTGCATCCCTAACCCAGTTCCCCTTGTCATATAAGCCATTAGCAATTTTCAGCCTAGGGTTTAAGGAAATTAACCTTTTAACTTGTGCAAGCTCTGTAGTGGATTCTAGGAGTAATTCTAACAAATCATCGTGGACATTCCTATCCATATAATTAACTTTCCCAAAGAATGCTTTCTTAGGAGGCATCTTGATCATAATAATAGGAACTAGAATGTCATATAGGTTATATATAAGTACTTACTTGACTTGCCAAACTTATTCTTCTTTGAACTTCTGCAGTTGCTCTCGAACAGATGAAGAATCGCTTCACATCTTTACCAGGCTTAACACAATATGATCAATAGGTTCTTGTGCTCAGAAAACATGAAATATTTGTTTGTGTGGGATTGAAATTAATTAAAATCTCTTGTATTATACATTATTTCTCCCACACATGAAGCTTTCATTCATCATAAATGCGTAGAATAGAAAAAAAGAGTAGCATCGCACTTCCTTTTAAATTTTTGTCGTTGATCCTTGAAAAATCCTATGATCTAGGAATGAAAACTAGGCTGACTCAATGTTCTTCTTAGCCAACGGATGACCAAGGATAGGTGTCATCAACTCACTAACTCACTATACATAACTTTCGAGCACCTTTCCATAGCGAGCTAGCAATAACCACTAATTTTTCTTTGATCATGTGGCAGATATTTGAAAAGACTTCTAAGAAAATAATGGTGGGTCCCTCACTCACTAACTCACTATACATAATCTTCACACATCTTTTCATAGGGAGTTAACGAGTATCATTGATCCATGCTTAATTTGACGATCAAAATTCTTTGTATTTTTATACATGGGGAGTGGGTCTAGGTACTATTGTCGCTAAGCTAGCTCAACACATTGGCACACATATGTAATTTTTTTTTTTAATCTCTTAATGTTGTCACATGTTCTTGGCCTTGCTACATTCATTACTTTTAGGTGGGTCACTACATCACTACCAGAAAAAAATACTAACTTCTCAGCTAGTGATATAGCGAGTTCTGATGAATCCAAATTTTTTGGCTAGATGCTCAGTAGGATGCCACCGTGTAATTTGATTTGCACAATTCAGCTTTATCATGTCACTCATTTAGGGCCCACCTTTGAGGATTTTCTTTTACATCACCACTTTTTGACTAGTCACTACATCACTATCGACAAAAATACCAACTATCCGACTAGTGATACAACGACCTCCTGATAAACATCAAAATTAATGCCGAGAAATAAAACTCTGAGTGGCACAACTTGCATAGAAATAAAAGAAAAGCTTGCACAATATTCTCCTAGAGATCCTCAAAATCATTCCTTGTTATAAAAGAACATCATCTTTTTTCATGATCGGGCCTTCACTATGTCACTACCAGAAAATTGGCATTATTCTGGCTAATGATATAGGGACCTTCGACGGATTCTCAATTTTGATGATGGAGAACAAACACACATTGATTGCAAATTTACCAATTAATATTGGTGTCAGAAAAGGAAGTCGTGCATATTTATAAGTTTGCATGGAGTTTTTGTGGTCATGTCAACCTTTAAAAGAGCACCGCCTTTTGCAAAATCCAACCATTCACTATGTCACCACCAAAAAGTCGCATAGATTTTTTGATAGTGACTTAGAAAATTGTCAGAGAGACTTGGATTCTAGTGAAACCATTTTTGTGTTTTTTTCACATGTGTTTATTCTAAAAATTGACAAGCCTGGGACATAACATGTAATCATAATGTCACAATTCTCAGCGTTGGACTTCATTTTTTCAGTATCACAACATAGTTATCCGATGGTCGCTACCTCGCTAGGTGTAACATTTGAGCATCTTGCTATAACGAGTATGTGACAATCATAGATTCAAATAAGATCCGATGGTGGGATAAAAACTCTTTCAAAAGGGTTGAACCATGACCTCAAAATGGGTGAGAAAAGAATATTTGCTTATCCATTTTTTAAAACTTTCACATAGGGAATTTTTAAATGGAATGAGACATAGGGTTTTAACAAAAGATTTTATAGGCTAAAAAAATGGAATATTTAGTTAGAAACCATATTCACCATTAATGGATTCCAATCTAGATTTTTATACTTGGACAAAGGAAAATTATCATGCAAAAATTCAGACCAACAGTGGCTCTGTCTGGAGACATTGAAAACTTTGAATTCAAGTGAGGGCTCAGAATTTCTAGGGGAAGCAAACCAACCAGTACTAAGAGAACCACACAGATAGGAAAGCTATGAATATGACACTATAAAAAGACAAAAGGATTTACACATATGTACAAGAAATCCCTAAACTATTGTTCATGGAGAAAATAAGTATTTTTCAAGAAAAAATACCTCTTCAAAAATTGTCCATGAACTAGCAGTTCAAGAATGTTGCCTAATAGATCTTTGATAATATAAGAATCTTCTTCCCATGTTTTTTCAATCAGATAGGGACCTAACCATATGGGATCAAACTTACCATGTTTTCCTTTATCTTCTATCTTAGCATTCTACATAAGGACCAAATCTCCACTTTCAAATTTCTTGTTCATTGTCCTCTTATCATAGAGTGCTTTAACCTGCAGTTGCAACTTTTTGTTTCTAATTGATGCTTCTTTCCTAGTCTTATTTAGCCCAACTAGTTCATCCAATCTTTCCTGCATATCATCAATGATATCCTCATCATACATTTGAATGTAATTATACAAACCTACTAGGTTGTTCTAAGGCATTCTTGATTGAATTCCATACATCATATCAAATGGAGCTACACCAATGGCTTTCTTCACAGTTACCCTATCAGCCCATATTGCTAACTATAACTTGGAATCCCATGCTTTCTTGTTATCATCCAAGGTTCTCTTAATAACCTTTAACAAGCTCTTATTTGTGGATTCATCTTGTTCATTTCCTTATGGATGATAAGGAGAAGATGATGATCTTATTATTCCATATTTATCACAAAATTTGATGAATTCTTCAAACCTGAAGCACATTGCATTGTTTGTTACAATTTTCTGAGGACAACCAAATCTGGAAATAATATTATTCAATAGAAAATTGTTGACAACTTTTCTTGTTGCATTTCTTATGGGGATATCCTCTACCCACATTGTAAAGTAGTCAGTAGCCACTAGAATCCAAGAATAGCCAGTGGTAGACTTGGGGGAAATCTCTCCTATGAAATCCATACCCCATTGTTGAAAGGGTGCTTGGACCTCCATTGGCTTCAATGGAGTATTACCTAAGAACTTCAATTTTCCAACAAACCTCTGAAAAGGGTCACATTTCATAATCATAATTTGAGCATCTTTGAAAAGAGAGGGCCACTAAAATCTAGCCCTCATGACTTTATGTGTAGTAGTCTTGGCCATATAGTTTCCTCCACACACTCTAGCATGCATTTCATTTAAGACCATTTTTTCCTTTTCTTGATCAATACACTTCAGCAACACTCCCTCAAAATTTCTCCACCATAACTTGCCTTGGAAAATTATGTATTTGATGGCTTGTAATTTAGTACTCCTCTTTTCATTTTCAGGCAAATGGGGAGGAGCTTCCATGTGTTGTAGGTAATAAATAACATTAGTGTACCAATCACAATGATCCATGTCACATAAGTCAAATTTGAGGTAATCAACTACCACATTTATCTAATTGGCATCCAAATTAGATTCATCCATGAGTTTAGCCAAACCTTGACCTCTTACCCGCTTAGTTATTTGTATTTCAATATTAAATTATTGGATCCTGTTGATCCATCTACACCTTGTGCCTGATACTTCCTGTTGAGAAAATATGTCCTTCACAGCTACACTGTGTACAAAGACAATGACAATAGCACCTACTAGGTAGCATCTAAAAGCCTTTACAACCTTCACTAAAGCATATGCCTATTTTTCATTTATCTCATATTTTAGTACAGCAGGTTGTAGTGACTTACTAAAAAAAGAAATGGGTTGTTCATATCCTTCTTCATTTTTTTGCAACAAGATTGCGGCTACAATGTGAAAGGATGCAAAAGAAAAAATATGCATAGGCTTTGTATAATCTGGGGTTCTAAGGATTGGGGCATTTTTTACTACATTTTTAATATCCTAGAATTCTTGTGAAGGCTCACCATTCTAATCTATAGTAGCTCCCTTCTTGAGCATCTTTGAGATAGGTCTACTAATTTCAACAAAATTGGTAACAAACCTTCTAAGAAAATTAACTTGGCCAAAGAAGGATTGAATTCCTTTTATATTATTTGGCTTGGGGACTTTATCAATAGCTACTACTCTCTTAGGATCTATTTTTACTCCATCTTTAGACACTATATGTCCTAGTAATCTACCTTCTATCACCCCAAACATACATTTCTTTGGGTTCAAGGATACTCCATATTCCAGAGCTTTGATAAAAAAATTCTCCAAAAGCCTGCAATGATCCTCAGCCTTTTTGGAATAGGCTATAAGATCATCCTAGTATACAACCATAAATTTGTCAATATAATCATGAAATGCCACATCCATAGCTCTTTGGAAAGTAGCTCCTGCATTAATCAAGACAAATGGCATCCTTACATATACATAGGTCCCCCATGTAGTTGTGAAGGCTATCTTAAATTGTTTATTTTCCTTTACCAGAACTTGATTGTACTCTAAAAAATGATTCATCATGAACATTAATTCAGAACTAGTTACTTGCTGCAACATGGCTTCCATATTTGGTAATCCATAATTATCCTTCAAGGATGCAATGTTCAGATTCATGAAATCCACACATAATCTTATGTCTCCATTTTTCTCTTTGACAGGTACCAAATTTGAAACCCAAGTGGAATGTCTAATTGGTTTGATTATCCCCCCATCCTTTAGTTTAATCAACTCATCTTGCATTTTGGGAGCTAAGGTAGGGTTTACTAGTCTTTGTTTCTGTCTAAAAGGCTTGACATTATCCTATAGTGGTATGACATGTTGGAAAAAATATTCCCTATAAGCCTTAAGGTCATCATATGACCATGCAAAAACATGTCTATACTTCCTAAGCAAGTCAATTAATGGTTTTTTGATTTCAGCAGGTAGATTTTGGCCAATATAAGCTTTTTTTGGAGCCTCATCAATACCAAGGTTTATCTCTTCTAATTCCTTAGGCTTAGGGTCCTTAACTCCTAGTTTGACTCTATCTTGGTTATCAAAAATACTTTCCAAGACCACTAACCCATTTGGCACCTTATTGGTTTTCAACTGCATAATCTCCTAGCCAAAAATGGTTTCCTTACCATCTATAGTTTCAATTAAATCATTGCAATCCATTTATTGACCCTGGTATCTATTTTCATTTAACAAAAAATTTATAATATCTTTGTCATCTTCAAAGACTTTCCAATTTTCAACGTTATTAGGTATAGAAGGTCTATTTTGTACCTCAATTTGAGAGATTCCTGCAAATAAATCTCCTTAGGTTTGATTACTACATTTGCTAATAAATCTACCATTTTATTTTGAGTCCTATCTCTCCATGAGATACTAAATGCATCAAAAGATTATATTTGATCCGAAACCACAATTTTATATTGTTTCAATCTCATGTTCTTGGATGCATAGGTTTCTTTTATCTGGGAGATAACTAGTTCAGAATCACCTATGACATGCAATTTCTTGATTCCATGATGTGTTTCAACTTTCAATCCTAGCAACAAGGCTTCATACTTTGCTATATTATTTGTGCAAGAAAACTTCAAGGTGAATGAGTATCTTAAATTTTTTTTTCTTAGGGGAAACAAAAACTACCCTTGCCTTGCACCCTCTTTAGAACTAGCCCCATCAAAAAACATTGTCCATAATATTGGTGAGTTCATGCAAAATTCAACTTCATGTTAAATTATAGCAAGAAAATTCTCAACTTCTTGAATAATCAATTCAACTCTGAAGGCATTCACAATAGTATCTAAGAAGCAAGTGGCATCTTTGTCAATTTCTTCCCCTAAAATGTGACTAACCGTTGGCTCTCTTTTTACCTTGATAGCTTTATCCCTAATGTGGAAAGTAGCATAGATTAAGTCACATTGTAGAATACCCCCCATAGAAACACTCCATTTTCAAGAAAGCAACATTCCATAGTGTGGAGATATATCCACTACAAGGACTGACATGGTTATCTCTACTTCAAGATATGTAGCTAATTTAAATGGTAAAGAATTTATGGTACCTATGGTTGGGATCTCCCTAGCATCAATTCCTCTACATCTGCCCTACTTGGTGTCCACTTTCAACCCTAAGGCTTCCATTAATTTGAAATAAATTATGGTATTAGAAGCTACTAAGTCTATCATGCAATTTTTTAGGGTCTTCCCTTTTATAATCAGACTAAGAAAAAATGTGTCAATATCTTCTATAAATGTCACTGAGGAATCATCTAAAAACATTTGGAGAATCTGGGATATGATACCACTATCCTCTACTACTAATGGGGTTTTTTGGACAATAGTTTGTTCTACAACAATATTATTGTTTCCTATCCCTCGTAACCATGACAAAGCCTTGTTTTTATGCTCTTCAATTCTAAGAAGTTCAGACAAAGGCACTTTTATAGTTATTTGAGACAACATGGATATCATATCAACAGGTTCAACAATAGTGATTTTTAGAAGAATACTTGGAGTTGAAGTCTTTTGAATAGTAGGCACCATTGTTTACTTGATAGTATCAGGTCCTGATTTCTTTGGTTGCACAACTACTTTTTTCATTTCATTTATTTGAAACTGAACCTTCTTTTTTGGTTCCCACTTCTTAACCTTGTTGTCTTTGATCTTAGGTACATCTATATTGACTTTCTTATTTTCATCATTCATCTTATGGGTGATATCTTTGATGAATACACTGGATGGCTTTCCTGCATCATTATTTACTATTCTATTTCTCAAATTGTAGTTACTATAGACTTGGGAAATCATTTCTGCTGTGATTCTGTCAGTCTCCTCTTTGGAGGGCATTCTTAAGCTTGTGTGACCTACATTAAAAAATGTAACACATACCTTATTTACATCATAACCTTTATCATCTAAGAGCACTTGCTGATGATGTAAATGATAAGCAATTCTCTGACTAGTAATATCATTTTCAGGTTCTTCAGAATCAAAATTTGTAAAATCATCACACATTCTTACCATATTACAACTTATATCATCATGGCTTTTCTCTTCATTTTCTTCTTCAATTTGTGTGCCCTAATCTTGGGCAAATGATTGAGCAATAGCACAATAATAAGAAGAATGAGGTGATTGACATACAAAACAATGTGGTACATCATCATTCATATTTATAGTGTTTCTTTGTAGGGGATCTGGTATACCCTTATCCTTCACATTTTGTGTCTGGTTGGGGACTAGCTTACCATCTTTCCACTGGGTGGTGTAAGGGTAATTTTGCATTCTAGGTTGCCTATTGAAACTATTTTTATTCACAAGGGTTTTCTCAACAACATTTGGCTTATTGAAACTAGTGGGATTCACCTTCTTTAGTAATTCCAAAACCTGGCCTATAGTAGGTTCTTTTGGCTTCTTTCCTATAGGAGTTTTATTACCCTCCCTTTTGTTATTGTTCTTGGGATTAAAAAGCTTTAGATCATCCCTCCTACCTAATTTTCTAGATGCCTTCCTATTATTCTCTATATTTACTACAACTTTATAGGCATCCCTTAAAGTTTTGGGATCCTTACCCCTTTCAAAAGACATTTTTCTATCAAAAGAATTGAAATATGTTGTGACACACACATCCTCATTCAACCTCATAACTTGAAATAGTTTGTACATACCTTTCTATAATCTTACATTGAAGTCAAATGTGGACTCATTTGGGTTTTTCTTGATGTTATTGAATTCATTCAACATGACCCTAGCATTGGTGTTATCTCCATACTGCTCTTTAAATAATTTCTCCAAGTCACTCCATGAGGTGATACTATCATCATGTAGCCTTCTAAACTAACCCCTCGCATCCTCAGTTAGTCAATGCACAAAAAATTTCATTACCATATCTTCATGTTAAACTTCATAATCATTTAACATATCAATGAAAATTCTCAAATGTTCTTCACTAGTAACAACATTATTCCCAGAAAACTTAACCACTTTGTCTCTTAAATCAAACAATATGGGATGTGGAGCACCAGGGATACCAAAAAATGATATTTGTCTATACTTTTCTAGGTATATAGATTTCTTCTAGAAACTAGGAAGATTTGAGGTACTTGCTATGTTAGCTTGGTTTAGAGGAACTACATTTTGAGTTTATTGATGTTGGACAAAGGGGACTTGGGTGCTAATGGTGAATGATGATGCAAGGGCAAATTTGAATACTCCCTGAGTTGAGATTATTGGACCACTAGCTGGTGTAAGAGTTGCAGATGGGATAGAAAAATTTGGCCATGAAGCCAATGTAGAATTAGATTTCATGAATTGGAATTTTTCTCCTAGTTTCTGCTGCTTGAGCTTCATTCTCAACCTTCTCAAGTTATTTTGCAAGATCTTCCTTCTCCTTTCTAGCCTTCTCTAGATCTAGATCTAATTTTGACATGGAGGGTTGTATGGGTTTTCTTGGTAGAGCTTGAGGTTCATTTATTTGGATTCCTATAGCTTTGCCTTTCCCTTTATTTGTAGCTTTTGAAATGGGTTCTACAAGGTCCACTTGAACAGGTTTATAGGCTTGGACTTGAGCAATAACTAGTTCATGCCTTTGATTTAGGCATTTTTATTGTTCTTGAACTTTAGCTCTTAGATTTTCTACATCTCCAAATACATTAGTATGGAGAGTTGTGGTATTTTCTTCTAACTTTTTATTCTACTCATTCAAGGCAACCATCCTTCTCAGTAGAGCATCCCTTTCTATTATGGCATCCAAGGTGGCTTGCTCCTTCTCCTTTTCAAGACAAATGCATTTAACTTCTTCTTCAGCAATCCATTTCTTCAGAATTCCTATCTCAGATTGCACTTCTTTAGGGTCTATAGAAGTCGCTTCTGAATTAGCAGGATCATCCAGATCTATAAGATTGGTATCCACGTATGGGGCTACTCTGGGATTAAAAGGATCATCAAATGAACTCCTAAATCCTAGCCTACAGTTCATATCTACTATGAGATCTGGCTTTGATGAAGCAATTCCTATCATGGACACATCTTTATCCTGAAAAACTCTCTCATCTAGTAATGGGGTATTGAAAATGCCTCCTAAGAGTCTTATAGTTTCAAATTCAGAACCAAGTGAAGAAGACTCCCTCCCTAATACTGGTTGATACTAGGAATTGATGTATACACTACCTCTAGGTTTCTAGGTGGGATTTGGATCTATCTTTTTCTTATTTTGGTTCTTCCTACCACCTTGGGGTAAATTAGTACATATTGTTACATCAAGATTGGCTCTCATGTAAGCTCTTGTGTTCTTTCTCTTGTCAGCCATATTCAACTTTTGTTAAAATAAGTACTAGCTTCAAAACCTTGACTGATTCGCCACCTTATTCTTGAGAAAATACACAATGACAATTATTCCTGACTCCAAGGAAACAACACACAAATAGAAATAGAAATATCTGACATAGATAGACCAATCACTTAGATCATAAGATTGCACATATAGGTCAAATACATCAGTGTGTTGCTATGGTACTTGGGCTATTCTCTCTTTAAATTCTCAAGATTTGTAATTAAAATGTCCTTCTATAACCATGGGCAAAACTTAGATAACCTAACACACACATACACAATAGAACCAAAGAAATTGCAGTACTTTACAAAGATGTGTTGGACAACTCCCCAGTAGAGACACCATTTTGTTGGTGTTTTAAAACTACTAAGCAACAAAATGCTCAATACTAAAATGATATCACTCAAAAAATCTAAGGATTAGCCAATTCCTATTAACAATTATGTGTGCAAACCATTTGGACCCAACTTCAACAAAACCAAAAGTGTTTTCTACTCTTTAGGCTCTACAAAACCAAGGTGGGTATACCTAGGGATGATTCAAGATTGGGAAACAATGTATGAGAATTATTTTAGTTTCATTCTAATTCTCATCTCAAATCCTCAAATACATGCATAATTCTTGAAAATTTGATAAACACATCCCATATAATAGATATGGCCAAAATTCTTCTATAGATCTACATGTGTTCTTAGCAATAGTGGCTAGCTGAAGCTAAAACATTCCATGTAAACAAGTACTAGCCAACTTTGAAGATCTATAGTAAATAAAAGTAAAATTGACTATAATTCTACATTTTGAAAACTATTTAGGACATATTTATCTTCTAGCTGAATCAATTTGACCAGTGCCTAATCCATCAGGGCTCAGAGTCTACTACAAATACTTAGATCTAATTTGTTGCCTTACAACAACTATTATCAGCAATTCTTATCAGAATTCATCATTCAAAAATCCTTCTTAATACTATAGCAACCTTATCAAATTCATCAAAGCTTTTACTTAATCCATTGAACTAATAGTAATGATGAACAGATATACAACCTCACTAGATTGCATTCAATTCCACAAGTCTTTACTCATACAACATCAAGATAACCAAGTAATCAAAAGGACACAAAATTCATAAAGAACTAATATGGGGACAACTCATAATTTGTATTCATTTTCTTTGAAAATTGCATACATTTAAAGTAAACTCAGAATGATCTTAGTAAGAAACATAGAGATCATTTTATATTCATGTATTCTCAGGAACTAATAGAGAAAATACATCATAAACTTGCTCCAAAAAATTGGACCGAAGAATAGACTAAGTATATCACCTAGAAACAATGGAATTTGGACCCTTTCTCTAGCTTTGGACTCTCACTTATATAGTGTGAGATGCAACAAGCTTTAAGCTTAAGAGAAAATGAAAAGTGTCCTTTACAAGAAATATTTACATACACCTATCACAAAATGACAAAAATGTGGGTAATAGAAGATATCCAAATCAAAACATTCTTTTTGGTGGGTCAGCTTCTATCACATCTTCTAATGTTGATGAGTTGGCTATTATTGTGATCCCTCTTTGTATGCAACTACCGAATTAGCCAATGATGAAGTTTGTTCTGATGATGGCACATTAACCTCCACCCGTGGGTTTTCACCATCTTTATCCTGTATGGTGGGAGTAACTACTACCTTTTTCTCTTCTTTGGTTGTATTAGCATCCTATGGTCCTAAGCCTACAACTGAAAGTGATTGATTATTCTTGTCTTCTTCTTCTAGTTGAGCTTGAGTAGTGACAGTGTCAATGATCTAGATCTCCTCACCCTACACCTCATCACTGTCAATTTCATCTTCGTCAAACTATTCACCAGGAGCTATCTCTACCATCCACTTGTCAAATAATGTGTCATCTAGCCAATTGAATTGCAAAATATCTCTCTATCTTTTTAACACATACTCAGCTTCATTATTAATAGCAACAAATTCCTATTTTAAAGAATTAAAGAATATTTGGGCCCTCACCATTTCTTCCATTGTGGTAGCCCACCATGCATGCCTTGTTTCATTTATAATTCTATTCATCCTTAAACCAAAAATATCATCAAGTTTCTTCACCCATTCATCTTTTTTTTTTCAAATTATTTCTTTTATCTAGGGCACGAGGAAACAAACTAAATTTTTGGCTCTTGTATTTTTTCAAGTAGCCTATTATTATTCTCTGTAAGTGAATCCTTTTATTATCAAAATTAGCAAGATCAGAAACAATGTTAAAGGTTTTTTTCAATTTGATCATAAGAACCCCTTATGATAGAGAAACACAAAAATGTCATTGATTTCTCCCTTCTTACCCATTTATTCACAGTAGGCTTTAGAGCCTCATCAATTGCTTTCAACTCCTCCCAGATACTGATCACCTTGGCCAACTGATCATGGATTAGTGGCCATTCAACTTTGTCCCCCAAATATGTGAGAGCTTTTCTTAGTTTATCTTCATATTTTGACTCCAGCTCTACATGTAAGGTCCACAATTTACCCTTTTCTTCTTCAAAATCCTCAGTAGTGTAGTACTGTGGCCTTTGGGGTGTATCTGGTATTTCTATGAGGGGGATGGATTTTTAGGGTTCAACTGGGGGATGAGGGTATGTGATTCTAGGCCTAGTGGGTTTTCCCAACAGTTTGTTCTCAAGCTCAATTCTCTATTTTACCTCTTTATTATAGGCATCCACAACTGCCTCATATTTATTTTGTAACTCAAACATAGCTTGATCCTCCTCTTAGTAGTGGCCAAAAGAAACTTTGAAGAATCTACATTCCAATGTGCTATTTGCACATGTGAGGTATCCATAACCCTTCTTACAAGTATGTTTCCCATCAATCTAGGCTCATCTGGTTGTGATGGTGTGGCTCTAGATCCTCTTCTTAATGACCAACTGACCAATGCAGCTTGATCTTCAATGAATGCAATGCCTTGGAAGTCCCTTTTATTTTGGTCTTGCAACTCCAATTTATTAGAAACAAAATTGAAAATCAATGCATCTACAATATCCCAATTGGGCAACAATAAAATGTTAGATGCCTTTACCATTTGCCTTCCATCCTCAGGCTTATATTCTAAAATTATTTTATCATTTCTTCTTTTGTTTGGTTCTAGATGGAAGCTTCATCCATTTCTAGATGCTTTTTTTTAACCTTTTACATTTTTCCTCAAAAATATTTATGCTTGCCCTCCATGCAAACTATTGAAAAGCCCTAGATTTCACAAAACTGTCATCAGCCAAAAATTGATGATTTGTCTGTTCTAACATAGGTTCCAATTCCCTGCCTCTATAGTCAACTATTGTTAGGTCCAGACTTGGGAGGGAAGGTTCTAAAAGGTTACCTTCATCCAATTCTACTTGAGTAATATAAATGCCTCCTTGTGATCCCATCTGCTCAATTTGCTCACCTATGAGATGTTCTTCTCCAATCCTCAAAGGGGATTGAGTGGGCAAATATTCCTCAACTTGAGACCTCTCTTCTCTCACTACCTTCTACCTCTTGGGACTAGGCTCATCAGGTCTCTCCTTTAGGGCTTTACTGGTGGATCCCATTATTTGTTTGCCCTTATCTACAGGAGCCCTTTGATTTTGAATTATAGTGTAACCAGTCTTCTTCTGTATAATTATTTGATCAGCTCCTATATTAGGAGTGAAAGCCAACCTCCTCATGACTTCTCTGGCCTTATCAAGATAAGAATCAATAAAAAAAAAATTATTCTCATTCATAGCTTCCATTATTTTAGAGAAGTTACTCATAAGCTTATTTATTCTATCAGCCTCTATATTAGCATTATCTAAAGGACTATATTTCTATTCAAAACAATGAATGAATTCTACGACCCGAGAGTAAACTCTCCATTTTTCTTTTTAAGTTTCTTTTTCCTACAATGATAATTCATTCCTTATAATGTCCTCTAGATAATATGAATCATGTTTGACCTATCCCAACTTAATCCTATGCCTCAAGATCTGATTGAAAAATCCCTCAAAATCACAAAAATGGGGATGGGAGATAGGCATCATTACTGATCCAAAGTTTTATGCAAAAAGAGCCAACCCCCTTTGGTAATCACAAACTGATGAGCCATTGTGTAGGTAGGGAAAATTGGCCCTAGTTGCCTCTTCAATAGAAACATTTCTTCTACTCCTCCTAGTTGCCACAAAACTTCAGCCATTCCTACCTTGAAAGGTACTTGGTAAGGCAAGACATGAGGACTTGCTTTAAAACCATAAATTTTGAAAATAGTAGAAACAGAGTAAGGGATGATATCTCCCCAATTATGTGAAACTTTCAAATTATGGAGGCTATCCATAGGCTTGATGAGACTCATTAGTACCTTGGGAATTCTGGGATTGTCACTCAATATGAGGCATCTCAATTTACAAGAAAAATACCTATCAAATCTAACAAAACTGGCATTATTTGAATCCTAGGTCATATCTGTGCTCCACAACTAGACTGGTAGTATTTCCCCATTTTCCTCTCTATTCAATTCCATCTCATTACCAAAATATGTCACCCCCTTGAATAAGAACATATGCATTAATAGAGAATAGTGGCCAAAAGTTTTCTCCACTTTGCCTTTCGCAATTCCAACTAAACCAATGTGAATTTCTTCAACCAAAAAGGAGGAAAAATCAAAGATAACATCTACACCAAAAGAAAAAATTTGAACCATCATATACATAAGGTCAATGGGCATGAAATCCTACTCATCTTCACCAAAAACATGGCATAGGGTCCTGTATATCTCTATAGCTTGGGAAGTGAAAAGACTCTTCTTGAAAGGTTCTCTAGAGGCTGCAGTAATTACTGGCAGAGTTCCTATAGTACCAATGTGTGCCCTCTATGCACCTCCTCTAATTACATCTCTCTTTTCTTTGTATTCATTCTCTAATTTTGATAAATTGATTGGCACATGGTAATTTGACAATGGTTCTAGGTGAAAAACCTCTCTAATTTCTTCAGGGCTAATTGAGACCAGAGGCACACCATCATTTCTTCTCACAACCCTAATAGCTTGGTAATAATTCTTGGCAATGGCTTCTAGCAAATCATATTTCATGAAAACACTTGGAACTACTAGCTTTCCCAAATCAAAATTCCAGATATTAGCATGAGGGGCAAACAACTTCCTTTCTAAAAACCACTTTTTAAACAAAACAAGGCCAGTTTGAGTAGTTATTGCATCCCTAACCTAGTTCCCCTTGTCATATAAGCCATTAGCAATTTTTAGCCTAGGGTTTAAGGAAATTAACCTTTTAACTTGTGCAGGCTCCGTAGTGGATTATGGGAGTAATTCTAACAAATCATCATGGACATTCCTATCCATATAATTAACTTTCCTAGAGAATGCTTTCTTAGGAGGCATCTTGATCATAATAATAGGAACTAGAATGTCATAGAGGTTATATATAAGTACTTACTTGACTTGCCAGACTTATTCTTCTTTGAACTTCTGCAGTTTCTCTCGAACAAATGAGGAATTACTTCACATCTTTACTAGGCTTAACACAATATGATCAATAGGTTCTTGTGCTCAGAAAACATGAAATCTTTGCTTGCATGGGACTGGAATTAATAAAAATCTCCTTTATTATACTCTATTTCTCCCACACATGAAGCTTTAATTCATCATAAATGCGCAAAATAGAAAAATAGATTAGCATGCCACTTCCTTTTAAATTTGTGCCATTGATCCTTGAAAAATCCTACGATCTAGGAATGAAAACTAGGCTAACTCAATGTTCTTCTTAGTACACTGGTAGTCAAACCAATAAACTACCTCCATCTGTACCTTTCCTTCTATGCTAGCATTTCAAACTGGGCCCATAGATGACTAAGGACATGTGTCATCATCTTGCTAACTTGCTATACATAACTTTCGAGCACCTTTCCATAGCGAGCTAGTGATAACCACTAATTTTTCTTTGATTGTGTGGTAGATATTTGAAATGAATTTTAAGAAAATAATGGTGGGTCCCTCACTCGCTAAATTGCTATACATAATCTTTGCACATCTCTTCATAGCGATTTAATGAGTATCATTCATCCATTCTTGATCTGACGATCAAAATTCTCTGTATGTTTTATACATGGGGAGTGGGTCTAGGTACTGTTGTCGCTGAGATGGTTCAACACACTGGCACACATATTGTTTTTTTTTTTTTTAAATCTCTTAATGTCATCACATGTTCTTGGCCTTGCCACATTCATGACTTTCAGGCAGGTCGCTACATTGCTTTCGACAAAAAATACTAACTTCTTAGCTAGCGATATAACAAGTTTTGACAAATCCAAATTTTCCAGCTTATAGATGCTCAGTAGGATGCCACTGTGTAATTTGATCTGCACAATTCAGCTTTATCATGTCACTCATTTGGGGCCCACCTTTGAGGATCTTCTATTACATCACCACTTTTTGACCATTCGCTACATCGCTACTGGCAAAAATACCAATTATTTGGATAGTGATACAACAACCTCCCAGTAAACATCAAAACTGATGCCAAGAAATAAAACTCTAAGTGACACAACTTGCACAAAAATAAAAGCAAAACTTGCACAATATTTTTCTCGAGATCCTCAAAATCATTCCTTGTTGTAAAAGAACATCATCTTTTGTCATGACCAGGCCTTCATTATGTCGCTATCAAAAAATTGGCATTATTCCAGCTAACGATATAGTAACCTTCAATGAATTCTCAATTTTGTAGATGGAGAACAAACACACATTGATTACAAATTTACCAATTAATACTGGTGTCAAAAAAGGCAGTCGTGCATATTTATAAGTCTACATGGAGTTTTTCATGGTCACATCAACCTTTAAAAGATCGCTGCCTTTTGCAAAATTTGGGCATTCGCTATGTCGCTACTAGCAAGTCACATAGATTTTTTGATAGCGACTTAGCAAATTGTTGGAGAGACTTAGATTTTGGCGACACCATTTTTGGGTTTTTTTCACATGCATTTATTCTGAAAATTGACAAGCCTAGGACATAACACGTGGTCATAATGTCACAATTCTTGGCACTGGACTTCATTTTTTCAGTATCACAACATAGTTATCCAATGGTCACTACCTCGCTAGGCATAACATTCAAGCATCTTGCTATAATGAGTATGCAACAACTGTAGATTCAAATAAGATCCGACAGTGGGATAAAACCTCTTTCAAAAGGTTGAACCATGACCTCAAAATGGGTGGGAAAAGAATATTTGCTTATCCCTTTTTTAAAACTTTTGCACCAAGGAATTTTTAAATGGAATGAGACATAGGGTTTTAACAAAAAAATTTGTAGGCTAAAAAAATGGAAGATTTAGCTAGAAACCCTATTCAACATTAATGGATTCCAATGTGGATTTTTATACTTGGACAAAGGAAAATTATCACATGAAAATTTAGACCAACACGGGTGATCTTGTGATCTATTGAAATCCATTTAGTTGAAGATAAATGTTTTTGTTTATAAGGAGGTCTTTACTAGTTCATTTTGATTTCAGATGACATGTAGAATCTGACACTACTTCAAAGTAAAACACACAAAAAGAACTATGTTTTTGTAATTTTATATTTTCCAATGAATCCAATCTAAGAATGCAATGAATATGAATTCTTAAACTAACAAGGGTTTAGTAAAGAAAATATCAAAACTTTGAAGTAAATAACATGAAATTAAAAATCCTAATGGACATAAGCTATAGAAAACAACACGTCTGCAAGTTAAGCTTTCAAAGAAATTAGTGGGTAACCAATGAAAATAGGAGTAACACTTCCTTGATTCCATTGATGCATTCATCCATGGGAAACTTGATAACCATATGATGTTTCACTCTTCATCAAATCACAAGAACATGAAAAGTGTACTCATGTGATACAAAGAGTAATGTAAACACGATTTGGTGATTTCTTCTCGAGCTAGATACATCAGAAAAATTAATTAAACCATAGAAAACACTGGAGCTAAAAGATTGCACAACCAAATACAAAGCAATAAACTTTTGACTCAATCACAATTCCATGAACATAAATTCACAAAACAATGACACATTTAGGCAAGAATCACTACACTCCAAATGTGAGCACCAAAAGCATAATATTATTGCAAAATAATGGTGACCCCAATTACATATTACAATGGAGTATTTATAAGAAATCATCTCCTCAATTTGTGTTGAGAGTGAGAGATATCTTCATGCAATAATATGCTTTTAATTTAATAAAAAAAACTAATTATATACAAACTAAGAATCTAACTAGTGCTTAGTAGGACTCCATCCATTTTATATTCATTAATTGGATGCATGAGCCCTTACATGTCATAGAACAAAGAATTTATGAGAGAAAAAATAATAAGAAAGCCTTCAATTGAAGTAGAAGTGTCAAAAATAGAAGTTGATCCTTCGCTAGGTATTTATTAGAGTTAAACTACTATCAGAATGTGTTTTTGATGCATGGAAAGCTCTATTTTTGGAACTAGTAGTTAATTTTTGGCACACTTCTAGAAAATTAAACCAACTCACCTACACACCTACGTACCTATGCACCTACAAACCTATTTACCTAAAAAGGTCCAAAATCATAAAATTTTGCTAAGTGTCAAAACTGAAATTCTAGCTTCTGGGTTTTATCGCCCTTAATACTAGAGCTATGTGTGGATGTTTACCCTTGAATTTCTCAATAATATTAGTAATATTATCCACATCTAATAGATCTAAAGAATAATATTTATCTTTGACCTTTTTTCTATAGTTTTCTACTTCAATATGGGTATCAACAAAATCCCTGAGTTTTTTATCCAACTCTAGCAAGGCTTCTTTTGTTCTAAGGGCCTACTGAATGTCATCATCACTAGAAGCTTCTTTGGAAGTCTTCCAAAACTTCCATACTACTACCTATATCATATTTAATTTCTCCCACTCTTCATCCTCAAAAATATCCAAACATGCATCGCTATAATGTTTCTCTACCTCCAAAATTTGCTCTCGGGCTTGGTCTTTGAGCCAATAGATCTCCATGTGTAATGTTTCCATTACTTTATTACTATCTGCTATTTTCTTAATCCAATCATCAATTAAATATAACTCCTCCTCTATATATACATCCACCAAAATCCTATAGCTTTGCCCTTTTATAGCCTACAATACTTGTAAATCTTTACTCCAAGCATGTACTTCATCCATTATATTGAAATCTTGCTTCAAAATTGTTACCATCTTGTCTACATTTTCTTGTGTAGCATGTAGTAGCTTAAGATTTCCTCAGATGATTAGGATTCCCTTTTCCTCAAAACTTTCCCACCACTACTAATAGGCTTTCAAAAAAAGATCCAAGTGTAAACCTCCTCCATCACTTCTCTCTAGTGTAGCATTTAGAGTCTCCTCGGGGTGTTCTAGATCCAAGGGACCAACAACTTTGTCTAGATATCCTTTTAAGATTTCATTTTCCCCATAAAGTGTTCTCAGTTTTTCCCCTTCTTTCTCTAAGGTTATGAAAACCTCTTTTATCCCCATTGTGACCATCAACCTAGTAGTATCCAATGTGGGCTTCCCAAGAATAACCTCTTTGATCTGATAGTCTTGTGGGCCTAGATCTTCTAAATCTACATGAGGAGGAGGGATAGCCACTTATGGAAATAAATCTTGATTTTGATTAGTATTTATAAAAGCCAATGATCCTACTTCTCTTGAAGGGGATTTAGGTTTGGGTAGAACTTCCATCAACTCAAACATGTCCTCTTCATTGGTGGTGAACTATGGCATTTTAGTTCTTATCATTTCCTTTCACAACCACCTTAGGACTCATTCCACCAAGGGCCTATCTCTTGAGGATGAAGGAGTTTGTTCTGCCACTACTTTCATCTTATCACTCCTCTCTAGGGTTCTTTCCCTTGGTGAAGGCTCTCCTTTTGTGGTTTCCATTTCAGTGGAGCCTGTAGTTTGTACCTCAATGTCTTGGGAGGCTTACTAAGGATGTTCAACAATTCATCCCTCTTCAAACACTTCATCAATTGGTGTTTGTTATGGCTCTTCCTATTGTGAAGGCTCCTTTTGAACCTGTTCTTCTTTAGTACTCAGAGGTAAAGGAGTAATCGAGCCTTTGTCCACTACTATGACTTGTAAAGGGGATGGTGGAGTGAGATCAGGACCCTATAATTTTGGTGGCATCTATGTCTAGTCCTCCTATTGAGGCTCATTCATCAAGGTATCCTAATCTTGTCCCCAATCAGCTCCATGCCTATGGGCATGAAGTTGAAATCTAACATTTTGAATACATTATCACCCCATACATCTTGCTCATCAAGCCATTATTTTACTTCATCCTCTAAAGTAGTTATTTCTAGAGGTTCTTCTGGGACTAATGGTAGTACCACAATGGAATTTCTCCTCCTTTCCTTCTCTATGGCTCTTGCTAGCCAAGTTCTTCTTTGCAACGACACATCCTCCTCCTCATCCTCCTCTTCTTCTTCTTCCTCTTTAGGAATAGGATCTGGGATAGATGGAAAAGGAACCATCCTTTTGATCACCCTTTGCATTTTCTTGATATGATTTTTAATCTTTCTTCATTTCTTAGAGGTTGAAGGGGATGCTTGTTCTACTTGTGAAGAGGAGAGACTTCCTATATTTCACCCTCTATTTCTACTTAGCTTGGTTTATTTAGTGGTAATTGAGGGTCTATCTAGATTTGGGAACCTCTAGTATCTTCTGGCCCTTGTACATTTTCTTCTTGTTGCTATGGAGGTGCTGAGATTTCACCCTCCTCTTGTTCAGCTCTTTAAGGAGATCTCCACTTTCTTTTTCCCTTTTCTTTCTTCTCTAGAGGGTGATAGTACCCAACCAGTTAGTCAAGTTGGTATACTATTTCTAGCCTTATTGGTGACTGAGCTACAAAGGTAGGGATGGTAACATTCTTCCATCTACCTTTGGCTTGGTGGGCTTTCTCATGAAAGATTACTGTGTTAGGTATTCGATCAAGTTTAAATAGTTTCTTGATCCAATCTTGTATCATCTTGATAACATGCCTTTCTCAATGATTAATATCATCTTTATCCTCTTTTTCAACCTCAACATTCATTATGGGCCTTTCTCCAATTATATTTGTTTTGAATAGAGGGTTGAGTAGCTCCCTTGAGTCTTGTTGTAGTATTTGTAATAGAATCTGGATCTTTAGAGCCTTTTCTACCAAATACAAAGTCATCCTACAATAATCCCTAATATGGACATTGTAGTCATTTATCACATTCATCCAATGGTCATTGATGGCTTCTTCATGCTTTTAATTCAATGGCCTTAGGGAATTGTACTCCTCTAGTGGATATTGATCCCATTCCCATTCAAAAGAAGGCTTTCTTCCACTTTACTTGATATGGTCTTATGATTAGAGGCCATGCCCAACATGGTCTATGCTATTTCCTAACTCTATCATATTCTGACTCAACTTGTCAAGAAATCTCCAAAAGAACAAGTCTATCACTAGGATATCTTGGGAGCTTCTTCAGGTTGATAATGGCACCAACTACCCTTAGATATGTAAATATTTCAAACTAAATGTAATAAGCCCCAAGTGTTATTATCTACACCACTACATCATCAGATAATCATTTTGTATAATCTCCCTCTATGAATTGGATGATAGAAAATATGAATTCATCATTCACAATTTTGTATACCTTGCTTTGCCCTAAGAACTTCTTCCTTACCAATTGAGGGTAGATGATATATGGCCAAGCATTAGGTTCTTGCATGCTGCCTCTTTTGTATAATCTAGGATAGTTCATCACCCTTGCAACTAATAGATATACCAAATATGAAGTCATATAGAACTTCCTTTTATCCTTAGCTGCTCCCAATTTTTACATAGATTTTCACTCAACATGGTGGCCTAGTCAAGTGGCATCTTTTTCATCCTGATAGTCTCGATAAAATTTATCATAAAGACATTCAGGTGTCTAGCTGCAAGTAGACCCATCACTCTACTCAAAAGTATGATTGACTACCCAATATCTTCTTTCATGTATCCCCTTGTCATATCCACCTTACCGATTACCTTCCCCAAAGGATTCTTCTCTATAAGATAAGAGGATTGGATGATCTTAGAAGCCTCTTTTAAGTGCTCTTTGTACCACCTTTTTGCTACTTTATAAGTCAACCTGATAAACTGATCCACCCTAGGGAGATGGAATACTCTCTCAATGTTGTCAAGTTAGAGGTCTAGGACAAGTTCTCCAATCAAACTCTTCACCACCCTCTCCTTGGGGACAAAATGTTGCACAAGTATCATTATGAGCTCTAAGGATTGCACTGATATTCAGTGTGAAGCTATGTTTACCGACCCTGATCAGATCAATGTAGAAACCATAGTTGATCTCTTACTAGGTTTTTTACATATCCTTAGGAACTCCCACAAATCAGTGTTCCAAATTTGTGTCCTTAATCTCAGAGTAGCCATCTTGGAACCTTGATTTTGATGGAACACCTTGGAATTCAAACACAACAGGTTTTGTTATCATTTTCTTGCCTAATGAAGATGCCATTATATCTACGCAAAAGAGAATCCATTAGTTCAAAATTAAAGAAAAATGACTTAATTAAATCCTAAAGTTAATACAGAGAAAGCCTAGAAAAATTAAACTCTCTAAAAAAACTATATAACCCCTAAAATCAATCCTTTTGAATCAATCCCACATTTTAATAAAAATATATGTTGTGTACTAGTGCATCAAATTAGATGCTCTAGTGCAAACCATATTCTTTGAATTTTGCTTTGTTTTAGGTTTGGTGTAGACCTACGCACTATGTTAGGTGGGAAAATGCACACCAAACTTTAGATGTTTTGTTTCATTTTTTAGTTTTTTAGGTTTTTTTATGTGGGGGTATGCACTCATGCACCATGTTAGGTGCACAAATGCACACCAAACTTGGTGTTTTTATTGAATTTTGTTGTTCCCTTTTTTACCTTTGTTTTAAGTTTTTGTGAGGTGGTATGCAGTTTTACACCATACTAGGTGTGCTACTATGCACCTAATGAGGGTTTTTTTATGTTTTTGTTTGTTTAGACAAGGTGGGGAGTGTGAGGAGAGTGCACCTTAGGAAGTGCAATGTTGTAGAATGTAATGGACTCAAAGTGCATAGGAGGCAAAGTGTATAGATCAACTTGAAGAGGTCTCTTGGAAAGGAGGCAAAAATAAGGTGGGGAGGAAATGAGGGGGTGGGGATTATATAGCCTCACCCCACCTTTGGTGCACTATTATTCTCCTACATAGCTGCATAGGTGTACATCTATGCATCACAAAAGGGTGATATACATAATAAGCCCTTTGCTATGGCACACTAGTGCACCAGATTTGGTGCATTGGTGCACCTTTTAAATTTTACATTCTCAAACTCATCTCCTCCAATGTATTTGACTTTTTTTGGTTAGGTTCTCTCCACCAAGATTTGGAACATGAACCTATGGGGAAGGTAAGTCCTCAAAATGTCTTAGACCCTAGACTAGAGCCCTAAAAAAAGCCAAAAAAATTAAGAAGGGGTCCCCATTTTAGACTAAAATGGGGCATACATTGTGGACCATGACAAACCAAAGAATGATTAGATCCCTACAAGGGTTAAAAATAGTGAGTTAGCAAAGATGGTGAGAGAACAAAATCCTAAAAATAAGGCCTTAACTTAGAGGCTTTAGGAACTTGAGAACAAAGACAAACAAAATGGGTGTGAAGATGAAGAAGGGAATGATGAAGAGGAGGATGACTCTGAACAACACATCCCTATAGACCAAAGGCCTTTCATTGATGCCTTGAAATCCATGGGAAGAAGAGCCATGGAAGAGAAAATAGATTTGCCAACTTTCAATGGAAAGATGAATGCAGATATAGCCTTGGACTGGATAGAGGCTTTGAGTATATTCTTTGAATTTGAGGGCACCCTTGAAAAGAAAATAGTAAAGATGGCAAGATCCAAGTTGATGGAGGTAGCCCTAACTTGGTGGAACTTTATCCAAATAGAGAGGGTGAAGAATGGAAAGAGCATGATCAATTCATGGAATAGAATGATAGCTTTGATCAAAGAAACCTATGTACCTAAGGATTAAGGAGTACAACTCCATAGGAGGAAGAAAAGACTAAAACAAAAGGACATGGATGTAGGAACATACACAAAGGAGTTCTTAAAACTATTGATGAAGACCAATATGGTAGAAGATGAGGAAGATAAATTGGCAAGATACAAGAATGGCTTGAAGGTGCCCATTCAAGAGGAACTAAGCCTACATTTCCCTACCATAGTTAATAAGTGCTATCAAATAAAACTAAAGGTAGAGGAAAAATGGAAGAGAAAGAAAGATTTTAGCAAAGGGAAGAACAATGATAGTGGGAAGAATTTCTAAGTCAAGGACAACTCTTGGAATAAGAGACAAAGTAGTGGCAGCAACAACAAGACATCTGACCAAGGAGAAAAAGAAAAGAGTGACTCTAATTCAAGAGGAAACTATAGAGGAAAAAGAAATTTTAATAGAGGAAGAACAAATGTAGGAAGAGGTAATGGACCTTTGAAGTGTTTCAATTGTAATCAAATGGGACATCATGCAGGAAGATGCCTTGAGAAGAGGAACAATAACAATCAAGGTAAGAGGAGAGTAGAATTTGTGTAAGAAGATAAGAAAGAAGACAATGCTGATGCTAGAGAATTGGAACTATAGGAAGGTTCACTTTTAATGATGAGGTAGGTCTTCTTTCAAGTACCACAAGCTCAAGAATCTCCACAAAGGAAGAATCTCTTCAGGATAAAGATCAAATGTCAAGGAAAGGTATGCAATGTTCTTATAGATTCCGGTTCAACTAAAAATATTATGTCTTGTGAAATGGTGCATAATTTAAGTCTTCCTAAGAAACCACACCCTTACCCCTATCATGTTTTGTGGTTAACAAAAGGCCAACAAACTCTAGTCACAAAACAAACCTGGGTAGAGTTTTCTATATCTGATTTTAAGGAAAAAGTACTTTGTGATGTAGTTGAGATGCATGCCTCACACATCCTTTTAGGTAGGCCCTAGCAATTTGATGTTGATTCCATACACCATTGTAGGAAGTACACCTACTCCATCACCAAATATGGGATGAGCTTTACTATGAAGCCCTTGCCTAATAATAAATATGAAAAGGAACCTACTGTGATTATGATAGGAGAAAAAGAGATGTTAAAGACCTTGAAAGAATCTGATATGGAGACATTTATTCTAATTTCAAAACCCAAGGATAACATCAAGTCTATTCAAAAGGAGCCCATACCAAATAAAATTGTTGAATTACTGTAAAAGTACAAGGATGTCACTGCTAGTGACTTTCCCACTAGCCTCCATTCCATTAGGGACATTAGCCATAAAATAGACCTTATACCAGGCTCATCCTTGTCTAATAATGCACCATATAAAATGAAACCATTGCAACATGCAGAGCTTGCAAAACAAGTTACTGAATTGTTGGAAATAGGACTCATCAAAAAGAGTTTCAGTCCTTGTGTCAAATCTTTAATTTTGGCCCCTAAAATGGATGGAAAATAGAATTTATGTACTTATAGTAGGGTTTTAAACAAAATCACAATAAGATATAGGTTCCCCATGCCAAGGATTGAGGACTTATTGGATCAACTAGGAGGTGCTTTCTACTTCACCAAGATAGACTTGAAGTCTAGTTACCATCAAATTAGAATCAAGCTAGGAGATGAATGGAAAACAACATTCAAGACAACTAAAGGTTTGTCTAAATTGTTAGTAATGCCTTTTGGTTTAAGAAATGCCCCTAGTACTTCTATGAGGCTTATGAATGAGATATTTATAGATTTTATTGGAAATTTTGTTGTAATTTACCTTGATGATATAATAATATTCAGCCATAGAAAGGAAGACCATCTTGATCATGTGGAATATGTACTAAGAAGACTTAATAAGAACAAGTTGGTAATGAACTTTGAAAAATGTATGTTTATGAAGAAGGAACTTGTGTTCCTAGGTTTTGTAATTTAACAAGCTACCATCAAGATGGATCCTAAGAAGGAAGATGCAATCATCAATTGGCCTCCACCAAAGAATCAAGGTAATGTGAGAAGCTTTCATTGGCTTTCAACTTTCTATAGTAAGTTTATTGAAAATTTCAGTCATGTGTGTGCACCAATGTTGGAAACAATAAAAGGTGGGAAGAAAACCAAGTTTGCATGGACAAAGGAAGAAAACAATGCATTCCAAAACTTGAAGAATAGATTCTCTCAATATCCTATCTTGGTTCTCGTTGATTTTAGCAAAGTCTTCACTATGGAGATAGATGCAAGTAATGTGGCTATAGGTGTTATCCTAAGCCAAGAAGGAAAACCAGTTGCTTTCTTTTCAGAGGCATTGAATGAGGCTAAAAGAATACTCTACATATGACCTAGAGCTTTATGCCATGTTCCAAGGCCTCAAGAAATGGAGGCACTATCTAATTCCATAAGAGTTTTTTGTCTACATGGACAATCATGCATTAAGTTTTCTAAATTCATAAGAAAAAATTTCAGTCAGACATCTTAAATGAGTAGAACAATTGTAGGCCTATACCTTCACTATTAAGCATAAAATGGTTGTAGCAAACAAGGCTGCTAATGCCTTATGTAGGAGGATTGGTCCTGTTGAATAAGTGTAGCTTCAAAGTGTTTTAACTGAGTCTCTCAAATACTTGTATCCAAATGACCCTGATTTTGCAAAGATATATCAGATTTGCACAAAGATGGAAGGCAGATATCATACTAATTATTCTAAATATTTGATTGAGAATGGGCTTCTATTTAAAGGAGCACAAATATGAATACCAAGGTGCTCAATGAGAGAAAATATAATAAGAGAGAAAAAGTATGGTGGCCTAGGAGGTCACTTTGGCATTGAAAAAATAATAGATATAGTGATAAGAAGTTATTTTTGGCCTAAGATGAATAATAAAGTGAAGAAATTCATTAAATGTTGTACCATTTTATAACAAGCTAAAGGGATGCCAAAAAATCAAGGGCTCTACCAACCCTTACCAATCCCTTCAAGGCCTTAGGAATCCATATCAATGGATTTTGTCACGAGACTACCCAAAACAAAGCAAGGTTATGATAGTGTATTTGTCATAGTGGACAGATTCAAAAAGATAGCCCACTTTATGCCATGCAAGAGCACAAATGATGCATATCATATAGAAAATCCCTTCGTCAAGGAAGTAGTTAGCATTCATGGCTTGCCTTAGAAAATTGTATCAGATAGAGATGTAAAATTTCAAGGGCACTGTTGGAGGACACTCTTCAAGAAGTTGGGTGCAAATCTCACCTATAGTTTTTCCTATCACCCACAAATAGATGGGTAGAATGAGGTGATGAACAGGTCCTTAGGCAATATCCTAAGATGTATAACAAATAAATACTCTCAAAGTTGGGATACAATTATTCCCCAAGCAGAATTTTCCTTCAATGACTCTTTAAATAGAACAACAGACAAAAAACCATATCAAGCAGTATATGGTCTACACTCCAAGGGACGATTGAATTTGATGGAACTTTCCTCTAATTTTAAAATCAATGCTCAAGGCAAAGAATTGGTAGAACTAATAAAAAATTTACAATAGAAAGTGAGGGAACATTACAAAATTCTAGTTTGAAATAAAAAGAAAATGCTGACAAGAGAAGGAGAGAGTCCACTTCAAAGTGGGAGACAAATTTTGGCCTTTTTAAGGAAGGAGAGACTACCCAAAGGAAGGTACTCCAAACTACATATGAAGAAGGTAGGCCACTTTTGCATACTCACAAAGATAGGTGACAATGCCTATGAGATCTACTTTCCACCAACCTTGCAAATCTCCCCCATATTTAATTTTGTAGATCTCACACCTTATAAGGCTACTGCAGAATCATTAGATCAGCAAGATAAAGAAACCAATGAGGATTACTATATTACTAATATTATACTAAGGAAACTAGTGGAGTTAGAGGAAATATTGGACAAAAAACTACTTAAGAAAACTAGAACCAAGAAGTGCACATAGTACTTAGTCAATTGAAAGGGCCTTCCCAAAATAGATGCTACTTGGTTAATAGAAGAACAAATCAAGCAACATGGAACTTCAATGGATTTGCTACACTCAAGTAGGGACTTGAGTTTTGGGGAGTATAGTGTAGGAGAACCTACTATAGACTCATCAAAGAAGACATGTAAGGATCCTCAATAGTTCACTTAGGATAGTTTAGCTTATTGATCTAGTTGTAAGGCCTAGTTCCAAGATTAGGCCTAATTATAAGCCCCTGGGTAACTAAGGCCAAATATGATCAATAAGCTTGAATTATAGGTTTTAAAATTTTATTTTTTAATATCTAGATCCATGTTGGGTCATTTTTTTTAGGTCTAGACCAAGTTTGGCCCCTAGGCTTGCATTTTTTGCAAAAATTACAAAAATTGCTCAAAAGTTGTCAGCAACTTTTGAGCAACTTTACAGAATGTTGTCAAATACATTAGAAATATTCCTTCAAATAGCTAGTTATTTTAAACTAATCATGTAACCATTGAATAATTCCTACAAAGAATCATAGGCTGATGGTAGGAGTATACTTTGTAATTTGGCATTCAAATTAATACAAAAATCAACATTTTTCCTTGCAAAATATGTGTTCCAGGTCTATATATAGAATTGTATGAATGAGTGGGCATGTTCTAGTCATCATAGAAGTTGGAAAATTTAATCTAATTTTTTTTGAACCAAGTCTCATTTCTTGAGTCACCATAGGTTGAAAGTTATTGAATTTTCTTGCTTGCTACCTAGGATTCAACCTAGAAATCAACACTTTGTTAAGGCTGGGTCATTTTGATACATTTGACCATGTGAATCTAATGCCCTTTTCTAGAATGTAAGGTATATTCATGTAATTTAACATTATATAGTTTTTTTTCCATAAAATGCAAGAAGTTGGTTTTGTCACCATATCCTAAGTGTGCATCTTCATGAGTACATCAATAAGCATTTACATTAGTCCTTCCTAGTTGGTGATTAGGAATTCTCCAAGAGTTGAAACCTTGTATTCCTATTTCTCTTACATACCACTACATGTTCCCATAGTTGGTTTGTGTTTTTTCATTGTAGAAAGTACATTTACAGTATAATTGGAGGCCTAATTAAGCCTTCAAATCTAGTCTAATGTTACAACAACAAAACCCTCTACTACTCTCCATTCTTTGGCACTTTTCCATGTTTTATAAAACCAAAAATGGTATCCAAATCTCTATTCATGTCACCATGTTTTTTGATGATATTCAAACTTATGCCTCATTTCCTTTCTAGAAAGGGCTACAAGCCAAATCATTGGTTTTCAAAGCAACTCAATGTTATAAGTTATCTTTGATGGAAAGAATCATTGGTTCATGTTGATTAAGACCTAAATATGTCATATCAATGATTTAAAGCCACCCATAGTCTTTGTATCCAATTTTTGTGTTTTGATCCCTCTTTTGCTAAGGGAATCCATTAGTGCATTTGGTGTTTTTGTTGCTTAGAATTTTGGTGAACCTAGTGATTAGGTTACCTTGTCTTGTGAGATTGTGATAACCTTCCTTTGACCCCATTTCCATACCTGTGATAGGTATTTGGAACTTGGACCCTTCACCTTGGGCATTGAGGGAGTTAGAGACTATCATCATTTCTTGTTGTTTTAGGACTTCTACTGCCTATTGATGCATCATGCTATACTATCTAATCCAATTCTTCTTCCATAGCTTGCTTCCAATAATCATCTTTACATGCTTCATCTACATTCTTTGGTTCAACTTGAGATATCAAGCATAATTCTTCATTCACTCTACTTCTTGTCATCACACCTTTGTCTTTGCTTCCAATGACCTATTCGAATGGGTGATTCTTTATCATGTTCTTTCCTGAAGTAGGAGTTGTTATCTCAACTCTTGGATCTAATAAAGGTTCTAATTTTTGTTCCTACCTTTTCTCTCCTTCATTCTAAAATCATTGTTAGTCTCAAGAAATACCTCATCATTCCTTGGCTTAGTAACAACATCATCATCTGAATTGTAACTAACTATTCTCTCTTGTACTTTGAATTTCTCATCAATTCTCACATTTTCACTTTCCATAATAGTCACTAAAGTTATTTCTTATGATACATGCTTTTCGTTAACCAATCTAGACTCATTGACACAATCTTTCAAGAATCTTTCCATACTTTCTCCAAATTCCTCAACTTTATCAGAAAGTAGATTCTTTCTAGCTTTTCTCAATCTCTTAGGACATTTTCTTTAAAAATGACCAAATTCTTTACATGCCCAATGAAAAAAAAAATGCATACCTTTAGGTTCTCTCCTTGTATGTAGATTAATACCTTCCTTTATCTTTATGTCTTATTCTTTTTTGGATCTATCTTTGCTTGTGTTATTGTTCCCTTGAATACAACAAAGGGATTTTGGATCTATAAACTCAATGCTCTTCTCTTTACACAAATCTAATAACTCACCAAGAATTTTCATAACTCATGTGTTGAAATTTCTTCAGTTAGATGTAGGACTATTTTCTCTGAACATGTTCACCATGGATCTCCCAAAGCTATTAAACTTTTTCTTTAAGGACTTGATGCTCTAATACCAATTGTTAGAAATAATAGTCCACCAAGATAACTGGGGGAGGGGGTGAATTTATTATCCAACAATTAAAACATTTATCTTATTTAAACAAACCTAAACATTCAATCAAAGTAAACAAAAACTATTCAAAGATGCACATAGACAATTACACTAGATATGTTGACTAGGCATACCCTTGATCAAAGGGAAAACCTTAGTGGGAATGATGCCCACAAGATGATGTACTAATATAAATATTCCTTGCTAGAAGATAGACCATATTAGGAGTTTGTTACAAATTTTAGTACAATGAGTCCCTGTTAAGAGACTTTGAATCCCTATTAGGAAATTCCAACCCCATTATGAGTTGTGGTATAATGTATGCAAGAAGAGCCCACTACCCAAACATGCAATTTCAACTACAAGAAGAGCTCATTGCTCAAACAAGTAATTTATTAGTATCTGTAATCACCTAAAAATGGTCATCTAGACTATTAGCCCCCTTTTTAACATTTTGGCTAAATTAATTTAATCATTTACCTAGACCAAATTGCTAATAATCAATTTACTTGATTATAACCTATAGTTTGACTATGCTATCCTAAGTTCATTATTTGATTAAAAGAACATGTCCCCTTTTAATTAAATAAAACACCCCATTCTTCTAACCCACTTAAAGTGCACACATAAAGTCCTTTTTCCATTTTGCAATTAAAAGAAAAGGCTTTGTGAATTTTGTCTTATATGACAAGTCAACTTATATTCTATTGGTTGATTTGTGTGTGCACATGGATCACTCCTCTTTTCAAATTCCACCGTTGATCATCCACCATCTTCATATTGATCTCTACCGTCCGTGTGACTTTAAAAGGGAGAGAGCTTTCCCCCTCAAATAATCAATACTCATTTTGAATATTGTTATGCTGCAGGTTTTCTAACAGGTTTCTTTGGAGCTTTGTGGAGAACTTCTATTTCTTGTCTACATTCTCTCATCCATGGCATCATGGCATTCTAGCTTAGCTTAGCTTTCATTTTTATATGTAGCTTAATCTCACATAGCTTAATATTTGGATTATAACATTCTCATCCATGCTTAGAATAGCTGCACTTTTCATATTCATTCTAGTTTAATCTTTAGTTGCATTGCATCCATGAGGAACTCCTTGGGACATTTGCATTCTTGCATCTTGTCTTTGGAACCTCCCATTGCATGGTTTACTAGCAAGAAGAGTATTCTTAAAGCTTAGCTGAGAGCCCTTGAACTTGAAATACACTCTCTTGCACTCCATGAATAGGGAGCTCTAAGCTAGCATCCAAGCATTTCAAACTCATGGAATCATTTGGATAGAATGGTTTAGAGTGTGACACAAATCAAGTGTACATTTTTGGCGCCCACCGTGGGGCTTGAATCAAGTTTCTAGCTCCATTTCTTTTTATTTTTCATCTCTAGTTTTTTTACAACAATATATTGGATCTAATTAAGTGCTTTTGTAGGATTATCACTTTGATTTTAAGGCCAACCCATAAGTAGATTGGTTTGAAGGCCAAAAATCTAGTTGGTTTAAATATTTGATCATATCTTTTAAACCGCTTGGAGTTTGGTTCTTAAATGTTTTTTGCAAGTTTGGTATGTATCCAAAATGTTTCATTCTGAGTTTAAGAGTATTTTGACATCATTTTCTAAAGTTATGATATTTTCTTTTTTTTTTCATAAAATGTTATTTCTGGTCGCAAATCAACATATTTTTTAGAAAAACTTACATTTCCAAAAAGGGTTTTCAATTCTAATGGTTTTTTTTTCTTTGTGTTTTGAATTTTGAGGTCGTATTAAGGATCAAAAATTCAATTTGATAAATTTGGCTTGTTTTGACAAAATTGATCTCTAGAGCGCAAATGAAGAGATTTTTTTAAATTTCTTGCATTTTTGGAAAGCTCTCTGATTTTTAATAGGGGTCTCTTCTTTTTATTTTTATTTTTGGATACGAAATCATAGCAAAAAAGTCCAATCTTGTTGACTAGGTCAAAATCAAAGAGCAAAAATGAGAGCATTTGTGATTAACTTGCACTTTCTTTGCATGCACTTGGTTAGAAGATAAATTGGATTTTTGAGGCAACTCACCACTTTTTATTGTAGATTTTTATGTTATTTCTAACTAACTTTTGGTACTAACAAGTTGTGATTACAGGTTGCCATCCTTATGAAAAAAATTGAAACATTGCATAAAAAGAACGCATGTCAAAGCTTCAAATGCGCAAGGGCTACTAACATTGTTTGCAGCGCTACCTAAAGCATAAAAACTCAAAATTTCTTGCTTTTTTTCTTTCATGTGTGTCATTGACTAATTGTTTATTTTTTATAGGCACATAAAACTTGTGATTGGAGTCTTTTGGTAATAGGAGAGTATGCTCTTCACCCTTGTGGTGAATCAGAAATCTTGACTTGCCATTTGGTTTCAAAAGCAAGGGGTAACTAAATCTTCTTTGCATGTTTGGGATAAAATGATTGAAATAGGAGAGTATGCTCTTCACCCTTGTGGTGAACCAAAAATCTTGACTTCCAAAAGTTGATCCACTTTGTATAGTTAGAATCCTTTAGAGGGCCTGCTCTCGAAAAACCTGAGAGGAACGACCCAAGTGGGGACAAGAAAATTACCCGGCTCTTCCAACCCACTATAAACTCAAGGCTATCAAGGACACAAAACCTTGATAGATTTAGTGTTTGTCTTCACCTAGTGTGATCGCTTATGGGATTTTGACCATAGGGAGATCACTAAGCAAGAATGCTTAAGGTACTCTTGTGATCGCGAGATCGATTACTCATTGCAAGGTGAGGTGTCTCGTAATTGGGAGCAAGAGGAAAACTATGAACGAAAGCCCAATCTAAAAACTCTAAGTTATTAACTACCTTTTTTTAGCCATTCAACTTCTTGGTGCAAGGATAGATCCTAGTGGACTATCCAGATCACCCCAAGATTTTACACTCATCATATGTGTTCCCTTGGTTGTGCTTATGGCACTTCCATGACAAAGCCAATATCTCTTGTGGGAAACCACTTGGTGTGAGGCAAAGGAGCATCACGTGTGGGCCAAGTTGTTGAGTAATGAACCATGACTTCTAGGTAGATATTGCTTCATGTGTTCTTGAATGTGCTAGACCTATGAAAATCTTTTGAACATACACATGATGATAGTTCTAGGGATTTCTTTTAAGACCTCACATATGCTTGTATCATGCAAGGTTTCTTTGTCCCTTGCTTGATTGTTTGAAGACTACTTCATGTGTCACTATCTTGCTTGGAAAGAAATTGCTTTTGAACATCAAACTTGCTATGCTATCAACTATTGTCAAACTTTGTCGACCAAGTCAAAAAATCAAATGCAAACATTTTCTTGTGTTGCTTGCTAAGGGGAGTCTCATCATTTTATTTTTATTTTTTATGTCTCTAGTTCTTGAACATGCTTAAAGTGACTCTTTGGTCTTGGTGCTCTTGGTCTTTCTATCTTCATGGCCTATGCATGCTTGCTAGTGATCCTTTTGCTAAAATGGTTACCTTTATTTCTTGACTACACTCTTGAGTTGGAAAAGTTGTTCACTTGTCACCTTGCTTGCTTTATCTATTTGGCTATTTTGGCATCTTGCCTAGCTATTGACTTGAGTCATTCATGTCGTAAGTTTCTTAGACATATTGTTTGACAAGTCACTTTAATCTCTCTATACTATCTTGGCAAGTGAACACTCTACCTCTCTAGTTTGGACATCAAGTTATCTTGTGTCACCTTATTAGCTTCCTCTAGTCTCCTTCATGCTTGATTATCTATCTATCACTATGAAATTCAAAGGTTGTGCTACCAAACCTCAACCGAATCTAGATGATCATGATATCCTCCATGTCACTAAAGAGTTTCAAGATCTATATGCACAATATAAAGAACTAGAAGAGACAAATGATCTTTCTTACCTTCATTTCTCTAAGTACATGACAAAAATGAAGTCTAAACTTGAGAAAAGGTTAGAGGAGAAGATTGCATCATTACATGAATCTTCCTTAAGGTCTTTACATGCATGTAAGTCACCTTCTTTGAGGTCATCCTCTTCTTCTAGGTCTACATGCTCTACTGCAAGACATCAAATGTCTTCATCTTCTAGATCTAAAGACCTCTTTAGAGAACAAGCAAGTGATACCTCCTTTGAGCCTATGCCGAAATTTCATGATGGACCTATCTTTGACAAAGTTAATAATGAAAACATGGATGCATTCTATTCACTTGAGAAACAACCAAAGGACTGTAGACATACTTTTGAGAGAAATTTTACTCCCTTGGAAAATTCTTATGATGACTTTTTGAGAACACTTCTTGGCACCAAGCTCATCATGTTGCCTAAGTCTAGCTCCTATGGAAATCTGTTCTTGGATACCTATTATGCCTATCATCAATCTAATGACCATCCTACTTCTGATTGTATAGAGCTGAAACATAAAATCCAAGATCTCATTGATGATGTGATTATTGATCTTGGAACCTCTAGTGACCCATGTGCTGAGGATACTTCTCTTGAGTAAGATCATATTAATGAACCTATGTCTAGTGATGGTTTCCTTGATACCTCCACTTCTTCCAATACTCGTGCATCTGCCAACATGTCAAATCTTTCCAGCATGCCTCCATCAAATAAAGAACCTAATGCTTTCCACATAGACTACATGTATCCTCAAGGGCTACCTCTAAAAGAAACTCAAGCTAACCTTCACTTGACTGCAAATGTTTTCCATGCTACTAATCCTAAACATCCTCAACCTTCATGCACTACTATGCCTAATCCAAACACTACTCCATTCACTCTTCATTCTCCCTTGTCCTTGGAAGTGGCTCCATGTCAAGAGGACTCTCAAAAAGAAAAAGCTATAAATTTCAAGAAAGATCAAAATCAAGCACCCTTTCATCTCTTTCAATATTTTTCCCCTCCATATCCTATATCTTGTCCACCCCCCCGTATGATGAAGATACCACTTCCATTATCTCCCTTGAGCTTACTGAAAATTATGAGAAAAGTTCTCTTCATATGCTATCCAAAGCTACTTGTAAAGATCAAAGCATTGCCTCATGTTCTACTTCACCACATCCACTTCAAAATTGTGCACAAGCTTCAAGTGCTTCTATTAAAAATATTGTTCCTATCAAAGGTACTTATGAGTCTATTGATAGCTTTGACCATGTTGCTCATTCTAAAGATTTTGATATCCCTTCCCACTATCCCTTTGCATCTTCTAAATCTATCCTTGGTCCTTATCCATCAAAGCTAAAGCCTTCAAACCTTCAATCTATATTGGGACCTTATGTTCCTCCATCTCCTACATTCACTCCTAGCTCTCCCATCATACCTCAAGATCAACAAAGACACTCATCCTTGATGACTTTTCACCCATCTATACATCTAAACTAGTCATATCATCTTTATTCATCCACAAATCCCAAGTCCTTTGGAAGTGAGAATAAACATAAGAATCCATTGAAAAATGAAGATCACTATGTCCCATCTAATCGACATGTGAATGCTAAGAAGGAGAATGCACAAAAGAGACTGCAAAGGTCCAGTTTTAAAAAAGCTAAATCAAAGAAAATATGGGTTCCTAAACCCATTATTGAAGAAATGTGTTTTGAAGTATCCAAAGGAAAATCTAAAGCTATATGGATTCCCAAGTGTCTTTTAAAAGACTTGAATTTTGAAAATACTTCAAAGTTGATATTCAAGCTTCCAAAGGCTTCCATTCCATCTTCTTCCAAAAATCTTTCAAAAAAATTCCAAAACCTTCCACTCCACTTTTTTCCAAATCTTTTCTACCACCTCATACATCTAAATCTCAAGCTATTTCATCCATGATTCCTCCATTATTCCAATACCCTTCAAGGTGTGTGTCAATGTTGATCTTGTCCAATATTTCAGCTACCCTCATGAAATCCTCTAAAGCTTACACTTACTTTCTATACATGAACTCTTATTCTCCATATACTCTTCCTACTACCATTTCTCTTTCATCACCCTATCAACATCTTTGAGCATACCTTTCTATGGTATCGGCTTATCATGACTTATCTTTTCTATAGGAGCACTATCTACAAATAGCTTGAGCTCTTTCTAAAAATTCAAAAAAAAGAAAAGAAAAAAATATTTAAAAAATGAAAATGTGCCTTGGTGAAAACCACTTCTTGTGGCACCTTGGTAGCAAAAATAAAGAGAAATAAATTTATCCTATGGTGAAAACTACTTCTTGTGGAACCTTAGATAAGTACCATGATGAAAACCTGGCAAACAGGCATCATGCATAATTCTTCCATCATCCATCTATCCCCTCTTCTCTCTTTGATCTTGACAATGTTGAGCTATCTTTGCATATTGGCTATCTTATCCATGAGATTTTTCTATTGTGCTCTCCCATTCACTCATAGCCTCTATCTTGAGCTTTATTCTTATTGCTCTATCCCATTGCTATACTATCTAGTTGACCCCTTGATCTTGATCATAATAAATGAAACATGGTTCTCATAGGTCTCTTGACATGGCTACTCTTTTGGACTACACACTTCATGCTATCTCACTTGTTGGCTTCATTTCTTATCCTACATGCTATCTTTCTCATTACTTCCATTGCTTATCCAAAACATGCTTCATATGACTATTTCACCTCTTTCCCTAGCTTGGGTACTCTTGAGGAGTTAGTCCTTGAGGATCACTTTCACTTGCTTCATACTCTTTTTTCATCCATCTTTGCTTATCCACTGGCTCGTTGCTCCATCATATCCTATACCTTGCTAGACATTGGGAGAAAATGATGTGATCTTGCTCGAGAACTAGTGATCTCTAAAACCCTCTAAAAAATCCAAAAAATCATATATGATGCTGAAAAAATAATCATCTTAGTGAAAACCTAGCAATAGGTGCTTTGATGTATCACCGAAAAAATACAAAAATACAAAAAATTGAAAAAAGTCATGTCAAGTAGTGAAAATCTAGAAACAGGTGCTACTTGAGACCCTTGCACCTCTGTCTATCAGTCTCAATCACCTATTTTGCTACACATTTCCTAGCTTGGAATTGTTTCTTGTCCTTGTCTTGGGGGCACAACTGCTTAGCCTATTGAGGTATTCTTGTGCATTAGGGTTTCTTGGACAACTCACAAAACAGTGTTTCTCAACACTTCCCCCACTTTGACATCAAGTGTTTTTCAACACTTTTCAGATAGTTTACCTACGGTCTCCAATGTCATGATATTTCTCACTATTAGAATCAAGTCTTGAAGAAATGGCCAAGTGACTTACACACACACACACTTTAACACTTAAACAACTAAGCTATGCTGATCTTTATCTACTTTGTGTGATGTCTATGACAATTTCTTTACTATATGTTCCATCCCTAATAGTCTTTCAAGGATGTCATTGACTAGAAGATGGGGGCCATGGGGCATGTTTTCTTGATTTTTGCTTGTGGGTATACTTTGTTTGTCTATAGTGTTGTAAGCATTTATGCTTGACCTATTCAACATTTTGACTTACAAATGTATCATCCTTGACTATTTTGCAAGACCGCACTCAGGGTTTATCCTGGCGCTTATGCCTTGATACAGGTGTAATCTTGCTAAATTAAACTTAGGGAATCTAATCATGTAGTTATCTTGACTTACATGTCTCTGATGCTTGGATTGGATTTCCACATACCTATCTAATATCGATCATATTCACATCCTCATAGTTATACTAGTGATGGTTGTATGATCTCATGATGTCCCTAATAAATGCTCAATGATGAAATTAAGAGTCTAAATGTTATGCGCTTCTTGCTGGTAAACCACTTTGCATATTAGCTTGCATTTTAGGTTCATTTTCTAGCTTAGTCTTGCATTCTTGCATATGGAGAGAGCTCTCTCTTCATCTTTTTGTGGACATATTGGCTAACTCCTTTCATATATTTCTTTACTTTCTTCTTGTTCATGTCTTTTCACCTTCTTAATCTTTCGCTTCATCTCTTTTCTATCTTTTCATCACATTATATAAAGTTTTGACCTCTTAAATAATTTTGATGTCCTAGATTCATTTTCAGGATCGAAATCCAAATTCGAGTTCATCTTGATGGTCAAAATTGTCTTTTAAAATTCTACTTTCTTCTAAGTAGTTAGTTGACCTTTTGAGGTCTAATCTCTGAATCATCACTGGGGCATCTTCATTTCTTCATGTCTTCATCATTTCCATACTTCATATCTACTTAAATTCACCATTTCATGTCTAAAATCACCTTTCTACTCATTTTGACCTTATTTTTATGCTATATCCTTCAAGGTCAACTCTAGTCAAACTGGGGCATTTTATCAATTTTTTTATATAGTCATTTTTAGGTTCTAATCATTTATCTGTCATCTTGGACATTGCTATATTCTAATTTTCTCATTTCTAGCCAGTTTTTGCATCCCCTTACCTCATTTCAATTTCGATCCCAAGGGGGTAGAAATACTCTATCACTGCTTAGGAGCATTTGTTTGATCTTCTCACTTGCTCTCACTCTATCCGCTTTTCTAAGTGTTAGTATTCTTCTTGAATTCTGACATCATCTCTTCCTAGTGTTCAGTACTACTACTATCAGGCTGTGCATTCAGGACTTGCTATCTATTTCTGTATTTCACTCTTCGGAATTAGACATCTATATCTATCATCGCCTACTTGGCTTCGATTTTCTTTGACATAATGTGTTCTCAGATCGATCACATATTAGTCAAAGAGGGGCAAATGTAATCACCTAAAAATGGTCATCTAGACTATTAGCCCCCTTTTCAACATTTTGGCTAAATTAATTTAATCATTTACCTAGACCAAATTGCTAATAATCAATTTATTTGATTATAACGTATAGTTTGACTATGCTATCCTAAGTTCATTATTTGATTAAAAGAACATGTCCCCTTTTAATTAAATAAAACACCCCATTCTTCTAACCCACTTAAAGTGCACACATCAAGTCCTTTTTCTATTTTGCAATTAAAAGAAAAGGCTTTGTGACTTTTGTCTTATATGACAAGTCAACTTATATTCTATTGGTTGATTTGTGTGTGCACATGGATCACTCCTCTTTTTAAATTCCACCGTTGATCATCCACCATCTTCATCTTGATCTCTACCGTCTGTGCGACTTTAAAAGGGAGAGAGCTTTCCCCCTCAAATAATCAATCCTCATTTTGAATATTTTTATGCTGCAGGTTTTCTAACAGGTTTCTTTGTAGCTTTGTGGAGAACTTCTATTTTTTGTCTACATTCTCTCATCCATGGCATCATGGCATTCTAGCTTAGCTTAGCTTTCATTTTTATATGTAGCTTAATCTCACATAGCTTAATATTTGGATTGTAACATTCTAATCCATGCTTAGAATAGCTGCACTTTTCATATTCATTCTAGTTTAATCTTTAGTTGCATTGCATCCTTGAGGAACTCCTTGGGACATTTGCATTCTTGCATCTTGTCTTTGGAACCTCCCATTGCATGGTTTACTAGCAAGAAGAGTATTCTTAAGGCTTAGCTGAGAGCCCTTGAACTTGAAATACACTCTCTTTCACTCCATGAATAGGGAGCTCTAAGCTGGCATCCAAGCATTCCAAACTCATGGAATCGTTTGGATAGAATGGTTTAGAGTGTGACACAAATCAAGTGTACAGTATCTTCTTCTTTCCTCTATCCTTTCCTATATCTTTTCAACTAGACCAATCACTGTTAGATCTTGTAGACCAAGTCACAAACCTTGGATCCAAATACAAACCTTGAATCACTCAGTAAAACCTTAACAATGAAGTTTCCTTCACTTTCACACCACTTTTCTCAACATCACATTCCACACATTATGTTTCTTATCATCGATCATTCAATCATATCAACACTTCACATGATAAAGGAAAATGTCTTTCCTTTATACTTAGTCCATAAAACAACTACCTAAGTTGTCTATCAATCCTTCTCAATTAATTATTATAGGACCTCACTAAGAACATGTTACACTTAGCAATAACTTTAATCTTCTTCCCTGCAACTTATATAACTTTTTGTACACACAATATTATGATGAATGAGCTTAGCCAATTCATCATCAACATGTCTTCTTCATGTCCTTAACCTTGATCCTCAAGATATCAACTCTGCTAAGAGATATAACAATTTTACCAGAACATGCCTATGTAAACTCTATCTCAGAATAGACATCACCAAAACTTACATAAATTCTCTAGACTTCTCCTTTCTACTTCCAATCTTTACTACTTCTACTAGATACTCCAAATTATCTTCCATAACTTCAAGTGTTTACCATGTTCAACTAGCCATCCATACCAACTTAATCATTTTTTTGTTCTTCTATTAGATACCACAAAAGACATAAAACATGCTATGTTGACATCAATGAAAAATTTAGTCATGAATGCAACATATCATCAACCCAATATTCTAACAATCTTGCCAATCTTCCAACATAATCTACAAGTGAGTTGTTTTATTGTCAAATCAAGTCCTATTGTTACTTTCTAACAACTATATTAGTCTATATAAATTCTTTGGACTAAGGTTGACCTAATACTCATCAGTAAATCCTTTAATAGGGTGACATTCTAATGGAATATTCTAAAGTCCTCTAACATAGCTAACTCCTAACAGGGTGATTAAAATCCTTTAACTAGGTTACATTTAATAGTGTGAATTATAACCTTTAATAGGGTTGGCTCCTCATAGAACTCACTTCAAAAGACTAAAAATTGGTAGCATGGTACTAGTGGTTTTTCCCAAATTGGATTTCCACATAAAATCCTTGTGTCAAAATGTGTGATTGATTCTATGGTATTTCATGTTTACATTTATGCAAAGTTATTTTGACCTGGGACAATAATATGCAAAAAGTTTAAGATATTGAATGATCAATGCATTCATAAGTTGAAGTAATAAAAAAGTTTATTTGTATATTTGGACCTTTTATAATTGATTCAACCCCCTCTTAGTTATTCTAAACATTCCAACAATATCTATTATCCATTTAAATTCTTTCCTATCTCCTCTCATTATTTCAATCAAAGGTCAACAAATACTTGTAAAACCTCTGATAAATTTTTTGTAGAAACTAGTTAGCCCATAAAATGATCTTAACTCTATTGCACTCCTTAGAGTAGGTCATTCAAGGATAGCCTTCACTTTCTTAGGATCCATTTTTAGACATTTTGTTGATACCAAAAAGTTTGAAGTACACCAGTTCCTCCTTCAAAATACTACATTTTTGCAAATTTATCAACAAATTTCATTCCTCAAATTATTAAAATCTTATGAATGTGTATCAAATTATCCTATAATGTCTTACTAAAGATTAAAATATCATCTAGGTAAACAATGACAAACTTACCCATAAACTCCTTTAGTACCTCATGGAAGTGAGTGATGCATTGTTCAACCCAAAAGGCATGAATAACTAGTTGTACAATCCTTCCCTTATCTTGAAGGAAGTCTTCCACTTATCTCCTTCTCTAATTTGAATATGATGGTAACCACTCTTCATATCTATCTATTTGAAATACATAGGTCCACTCAAATAATTGTTAATAGTATCCATCCACTATAATGGAAATTTGTACTTGATTGTGATGTTGTTGGTAGATGGATAATATGTACACATCCTCCATTCTCCATTCTTCTTAGGAGCTCATACTCTTAACATAACACATGTACTCAAAATCTCACAAATGAACCCCTACTACAACAACTCATGCAATTGTCTATTTTTCTCCTCATTTTCTATTGGTATCATTCTATGTGCTATCTTATTTGTAAAACTAGCTATTGAAATCAATTCCATTTGGTGATTGATCTTCTACATTGGGGGTAATGCATTAGGTACATTATGTAACATAATATTTAGAAACTCTTCCAAAAAATCTGCAACTTCTACAGGTACCTCCTCTACTTCTTATTTATCATCTTTTGGAATTACATCAAAATACATATTCTCACACCTCAAATACTTTAGAAACTCCTTTCCATCAAAAAAACATATTTTTGCAGCACTACATACCTTTTTTTCTTTCTCTTTCAATGGCTTCAACTTATGTCTCACTCTATCCTTTGTCAGAGTTTATGTGTCTGGATGCCCATCATATAAAGAATGCCTATCAAACTGCCATGACCTACCTAGCAACATATGACATATGTCCATAGATATTATTTCACATGAAACCTCTTCCTAGTAGCTTCTAATCTTTAACTTCACTAATGAGTTGTCATTGACCATGACCTTGTGGTCATCCTACACCTAGAAAATATGGTATGGGCTCAAGTGTTTTTTCCTCTTGAGATTTAACTTTGTGACCATCTTTTCTAATAATGGATTTTTCTTGCTTCTATTGTCAATAATCACATCACAACACTTATCTTCACATTTGTTCCTTGTGCAAAAAAAATGTCTCTTTTGATTAGGTTCATTCTCATCACTGAGTATGACTCTTTTGTTAACTATGACTTTTCCTCTTTTAGTATCTTCAGAATGTGATGATTTGGAACCTTCATCAACATTCACAACTCTAGCTTGGCCTTCTTTTCTTCTATCAGTCCTTCCTTGGCATTAGGAACATACAAATGGTCTTTGTATTTTGATCATCAAAATTATTTTAATTGCTTCCCCTCTGACTATTACTGTTGGCCTCATCCTTATTTTTTGTCATCATTTTGGTCTCCATAAGACCATCTTCTAGATTTTCCATCATGATCTCTTCCATTATTCTTATTATCAAAATTCTTATTCAAATTTTCTATAACTCTTAGGAGAAATGATATACCTACTTAATACCAGTCATTTGAACCATACTTATCTCCTCCTAAATGCTTGGCCCAAACCCATTATGATAACAATAAAATTTCTCCTTATCATCTTCTACATGGCTAGTTCTAATGAGAACATGAAAGAACTCTTCACTATACTCCTAAACAAATCTTCTCACTTACTTCAACCCTTTTATCTTCTTCAGTAGATCAAGCTCAAAATCCATGGGAATGAGTTTTTGTCTTGCACCATGACAATCTTGGATATGTAGATAAATCATACTCCTGAATTAATTCATAAAGTCGTCATTTGATGAATTTCTCTCCTTTAATGCATTTTTTTAGATTCATCTTCATTCTTTGTTTGATATGTCTCATACTCAAATATAATCCACTCAAATGGTGTTGAAAGACAATATTTTCCATTTCATATGAAAAATTATGCAAATCTCCATAATTTGAACATGTATTTTTTTATGCATTATATATGGAATTCATCTAAATCTTCTAATACATCACATAAAATAGACTTCACAAATTTAGTTTGTTAGCATGAAAGTTTATGGTATTCCTATGGAGGAGTATTTTGGCATTACTAGAGACATGATTCAATGGTTATGTGTTGCATTCATGATAGTGTTTTTCATTGATGTCAATATACTTGTTATTCTGTGAAGACTCGCATTGTTACAAAGGAATACCTATTAGTATGGGTGGAGGAGTAAAGACCAGCTATGAACACTTGAGAATATGTTCATCAGTATGTTGCTATGCTATAGCTATGAGTGCATATGTACATATGAAGGTTGGTTTGAGTTATGAGGATTTTAGTAAAGGTATATTTCAGACAACATTTATGGAAAGTGGGAACTATTGTGTTTATTATGTCTCCTCACAGGGATGGAATTGGCTTAAGAGGACTAAGAAAGAGGTTTAAGACATCACAAAGATACTTTAGTTAAGAAGGAATAATCAAATGATCATCATGTGAAAATTTATTAAGACTATGAACTAAAATTTTTTTGGTATTCTTGAAAAAGTGTAATATTATAATGAAATGTGTATTTTAATATATTAAGAATGTATTATTGTAAATTGGGAAATCATCACAAGGTTTTCTCAATTACTTTTTTTAGGAATTGTTATAAAGGAAAGTTTTCTTCCTTATTTGTAATGATTAGTGAGATCATATGTGGTATCTAGTACAGATGATTCCTGTGTGAGAAAAATTCAATGTGAATATCTTTAGATCAGAGTAGAGAATTATGAGTGATGTATTGTAAGCTTCAAAGGAGCTATATTGGTAAATAAGTTGTTTAGGTAGTTTATAAATCAGATATGCTTATTTTGAAGATTAACTAGTGACTACTATTTCTAAGGCTATTTGGACAGTGAGTTTTATTGTCCTCCTTTCAACTCCTAATAAGGTTTTCTCAACTCTTAACAGGGTTGGAATATCCTAATAAGGATTCAAAGTCTCCTAAAATGGACTCATATTTATTAATTTCTAGAAAGTAAAATCCATCAAGATAACTGATGGGGGTGGGGGGAATCAGTTATGCACTTAAAACAACTCAATTTCTTTATTAATTCTAAAACATGTAAGAAATAGATGCAACAAACATAGAAAGATAACCATGCACAATAACACCAGATATGGTAACTAGGAGAACCCTTGATCATATGTAAAACCCTAGTGGGGACGGTACCAACAAAATGATGTACTAATGTAAAAGTTCCTTGTTGGAAGATATACTATATTAGGATTCAATAAAATACAATCAGTACATATGAGTCCCTATTAGAATTTGTGCCAACCTTATTAGTATTTGAAAGGAGGACCATTGAACCTACTATCAAAATAACCTCAGTATTATTCCTTCTTAATAATACAATGTGAAAGAACAATTGTCCAACTAGAAATTTGTCTTGCCAAATATAGTTTTTTATAAAATTATGGTGCCTCATGTTAGCATAAATTTTGATGGTATTCCTTTAGGGGAGCATCCTAAGAATTTATAGAATATTTGGAGATATTATTAGCATGATTGACATGTTGCATTCATGATTATGTTTGTCATTGATGTCAACATAGTATTATTTCTATAAAGACTGGCAAAGTGGGAGATAGAGAATGAGGTCATATGGGTTGTGTACTGATGATGAGATCAAGTGTCATTAAGGATATCTTCTACATTGTGTCTTGATGTTATGGACAAGTGTGCATGTAGAGATTCAAAGACATGTGACACTTATTCAAGAGTTACAAAGGATAGTGTACATGGAGTAATTGAGAAGTAGTTTTTGATATATCTCTTAATAGGGATGGATTCATGATGAGTGAAGTTAGATTGTGATAGTTGACATCCTCATGATGACATTAGAAAGTGTGTGAGGTTTGAGGTTGCACAGGTGAGAAGTTGTATTTACTACGAGCCGACGATGTTTTGTAATTATGAAAAGATATAATAAATTTTACTATCTTAATGAGGTCCTATCATAATTAATTGGGAAAGCCTCAAGGCCTACTTAGTAAATTATTTTGATTATATAGTATAAAGGAAGGCTATTTTCCTTGTGTTGAAGTGTATAAGATATGTAAGTTGTACAAGTATGGATTGTGCAAGTGGTATGTAAAGTTTGTAAATGCATGTAAGAAATCAAAGGGATCAATGTTTTGAAAATTTGAAGATCTAGTATTGAGATCTAAGAAGATATTTTATGTGATATTGGCATAGTAAGAGAATGGAGAAAGAGTTTGAGTTATAGAGTTCAATTTCATTTCTATTATTTTGCAAGGAATAATACAAAGGCTAGTTGGATAGTGTGTTCATTGGTCTTGCCGCTAAAGCTATTTGGATAGTGGGTCCATCTACCTTCTACAACTCCTAATAGGGTTGGCACAATATCTAACAGGGTTGAAATATCCTAATAGGGATTAAAATCTCCTAATGGGGACTGATATGTACTAAATATATATCATTGGCTCCTAACCAAGTCCTTTCTTTTACAAGAAACTTTTATATTAGTAAATTATTCTATGGGTACCATCGCCATTGGGGTTTCCCTCTAATCAAGGGTTTCCGTAGTTAACATATCTAGTGCTATTGTGTATATATATCTTCTTATGGTTGTTGATTATATTGTTCACATGCTTAAGGTTTAATAAGGTTGATAAAAGTTATATTGATCTAATAACTAATTCACCCTCCCTTCTTCAATTATCTTGGTGGATTTTACTTTATAACAATTGGTATTAGAGCATCATGTCTTTGAAAGAAAATATTAATAACTTAAGGTCATCAATTGTGGGTCATTTTAGAAAAGAAAATCTAAGGTTTGATGGAGTTAATTTTGATATTCATAAGATGGAGTTCCTCGCTGAGATATCAAAATAATGTACAGAACACAACATTGAGTTTCTAGATCTATAAACCTTTTTTTTAATATACAAAAGTATAAAATTAGTTTGTCAAGGAGTTCTAGCAATAGTGAATATAGATCAAAAGAAGACAAGAAAATCAAAGATGGAATTTCCTTGCTTATGAAAAGAAAGCCAGATGGTATAATTTTTTTTTTGTTGGACATGAAATAAATTTGGTCATTTTTCATCTAGATATCATAAAAGATTAAAGAAGACTAGAAATAATTTCATTTTTTATTATGAATTTTTTTTTTAGCAAGTATGGAGAGATTCTTGAATGACAGTGATGAAAAGGATGATGAGCTCAAATTGGTTAAGAATAAAGAAGAAGCTAATTTTAAGCCTATCATAGAAAATGTTGAAACTTTCTTTCAGACTAACAATGATTTGTAGAATGATATTCAAGTTGTAGATCATAGAGAAGAACCCAAGGTAAATTTTAAGAAACCCCCTCTAGAAAAAGATATAAAATATTGGCGAATCTTTCATTATTTTGAAAACACAAATTATTTTTATCAACGAATATCTCAATTTTATTATTTTAAAAATTATTTACATTGGCGATTATTTTAGAATCATAATTTTTTAGTAGAAAATATTGGAAAATCTCAATAATAATAGGAAGTTCACTAATCATCATGGAATATTACAAATCAAAATTGAAAATGTTTTATCTCATGGAAATTATGAGGATAGTTACATTATCTTTTAAATCAACAATGAAAACTAAATATTGGTGATATATCCCTAAAGTAACTAATAATTGTGATAATTATCAGTGAATTAATTTTAATTTCTTTGATAATATATAATATTTAGGTGAATGAAATCTAAGATTCATGTATTGAATATTCTGGCGAATCTTTGAGTTTAAATTTTTTAATAAAATAAATTATTGAGTGATTTTAAATATTTTAGAACTAAATTTAATAAAAATGTGGCAATTTAGGTTGCATTAAATCTTAAATTATTAGCCAAATTACTAGTATTTTTTTTTTAAAATCAGCCAATATACGAATATTAGCCACTAAAATATACTTTGGAAGAACCAAGATCCAAGTCTAGAACATTAGTAAGAGTTGAGATAGTAATTCCTACAGCTAACAAGAATTTGACAAAGAATCACCTTGCTAATCATATTATTGAAAGAAAAGAAAAAAGAGTTATGACAAGAAATAAAGTACACGAAGAATTATTTTTTATTTCTCAAGTTGAACCAAATAGTGCAAATGAGGTGGGAAATAATGATCATTGGATTCAAATAATGAAGAAAGAACTAGATCAAATTGTGAAGAATGAGATATGGAAATTGGTTCCTATACCTAAAGATAAAAATGTTATAGGAATTAAATGGGTTCTTATAAACATGATGAATGAAAAAGGTGAGGTTGTAAAAAATAAAGAAATATTGGAATGTAAAGGATATTCACAAAAATAATGTATAGACTATGAAGAGAAATTTTCCCCTATTGCCGAAATTGAATCAGTAAGGATGTTCTTGGCCTATGCAGTAAGTAAGAAGTTCAAAGTGTATTAGATGGATGTGAAGTTAGCATTTTTTAATGGAGAAATTGAAGAAGAATTCTACATTGAGTAGCTTAAAGGATTTCCTTTGACAACAGAAGGAGACATGGAAGGAAGAATCAAGAAAGAATTGTATGGACTAAAGAGAGCACCTAAAACCTGGTATGCAATGTTGGACAAGTACTTGCTAAAATAGAGATTTTCTAAACAATCTACAAATAGTAACTTTTATTTGAAAGAAATTGGGAATGTCTTGTTAGTTATTGTGATATTTAAGGATGATATCATCTTTGGAGGTAACATGAAGAATGTGACAAGTTTGCTCCTAAAATGAAGAATGAATTTGAGAAGAGTATGATTGGTGAGCTAAAATATTTCTTAGGTTTATAGATTGTGCATAATAGTAATGTTATTTTCTTATTACAAACTAAGTATTTGAAAGACTTGTTGACAACATTGTTGGAAATATAAGAAGAGTAGCTAAAAGGGGAGGGTTGAATTAGTTACAAAACAACAATTTACCATCACTCAGCAAACACTAATAATTTACTATCACTTCGCAAGTACTAAAATGTCAACTATAACTTGGTAAATACTAAAAATGTCAACTATAACAAGGATATTAAGTGTGATTAACCTTAATTAACTTAGTTGCATACACATAAAAGAAATAGAATGAACACAAGTGACACCAAGATTTAACATGGAAACCCAATTTGGGAAAATGTCCAACTGTAACTAGTTAATGTTTTCACTCTTTTGAAGTAAGCCATGTTAGGAGCCAACCCTATTAAAGGTCACAAAAAAAATTGTTAGGTGTGACCCTGTTAAAGGATTTAATAACCCTTTTAGGAGTGACCTTGTTAGAGGTCTTTAGACATTTCAATCTACAAATACCACCTCATTAGATGATTTGGAAAATAGTTGTTAAGCTAACTCTATTAAGAGATTTGATACATTGCTACAATTATTAGAGAGTAACAATCATATGACCTGATTGCTAATGCAACTATGTTACTGATTTTAGATCTCTATTCTAGATTGAATACTTGAGCCTCCTTGATCAGATAAAACTATGTGGCTCAGTCAACTTAGGATACTCTATTATCCTTCCAATTTGCTTTCTTAGTTTATCTTTTCAATCCCATGCTTCTCTTATTCAATACCACAACTTGACCGTATATACTTTTCCTTGTCAAGTTGGCTTGAATACACTTATAAATATCCAATATTCATCCATTAAGTGAGCTAGACTTAACAAATAAACTTATCAAATTAAATATGCTAATTTAATAAAATCCTTCATTAGCCAACCCAACTCAGTCAACACAAACTTAGAAAAGAATTTCTTTAGGCTTCCTTTTTTTATCACATTAACTTGGTTAACATTGCATCCTAAAATGAATTCTTCTAGTAACTGAGTGAGGTCATTTAACACTAGTGCCATACAACTTCTCTCTGGTACCTAACTGAACTTGATAGACACTATCTTATTGCAAACTTTCTTTGGTGGCTGAGTGAACTTGGTACACATTGTCTGTGAACTTGGTTTACTCTAGAATGCTTGGTAGATACTAGAAACTATCTTCATCACTTGAGTGAGCTCAGAAGATACTGAATGGTAAAGCTATGACATTTTGTGTAGCATCAAAGTCAATATACAATTGATCAATTATTTTCAATAATCTCCCTTGTTGGCATTGATGGTAACACAACATATCACAATACAATGAAATTTTAGAGAAAAATAAAAGTGAGGATAATATCCTTAGTTTTATTCTAATTATGATCCATGAGAACTCCCTCTATCATTGTGAACTCTCTTTGACATAAATCTCTTCCTCTAGAATGATTTTTTGATTAATCTAATTGTAATGACTACAATATCAAACTCTGCCTCTTTGATATCAACTCAAGTTTATTCCCCCATTTTGATATATCTGATAAATAATAGAACTCTCCCTTTATCAGACATAATTTTTTTTTGATGTATGACAAAACAACTCTCGCTCTTTGACATCCTATGTCAAAGATAGAATTTAGTGAATTTCAATGTACCTAATGTACTGACTCATATGAAATTTTCCCTTTACAATACTGCATCAAATTGACTGATCTTCAACATGTTTGCATCACTAAAATCTAATTAGTGAGCTTCAGATAGGGGAATTGCCCCTAGGTTACCTCTTAGATACAAAAATGCATCCTTCAGTAATGGCTTGGTGAATATGTCTACAATCTATTCTTTTATATTCACATATTCCAATCTAACTTCCTTATCTTGCACCAATTCTCTTAATAAATTATACTTAATTACTTTGTGCTTGGTTTTGGTATGCATCATAGGATTCTTGGAAATGTTAATTACATTGGTATTATCATAGAAAATAACCATATCCTTAATCTCTTCCTTCATACCTATCAATAGTTACCTGAACCAAATAATATTTGAACAATTGACTACTGTAACAATACATTATGCTTCGAGTATTGATTGAGAGACAATTTTTCTTCTTCCTTGTCCAAGATACTAGCCTCTTTCCAAGAAAGAATGCTCTATCACTAGTTCTCTTCCAATCATCAATGCTTCCTACCTAATCAACATCAGTGAATTCTTTCAATTCAAAGTTGCCTCCTTGCTTATACCACAACTATAATCTTTAGTACCCTTTAGATACCTCATGATTCTTTTGATTGCATGATATGATTTTCTTTTGGTTTAGTAGAGAATCTTACCACCATTCCAATTGTTAATGCTATATCAGGTCTTGTTTGCACCACATACTGAAGTTTTCCAATCATTGATATGTATGTAGTTTGATCCACTTCTTTTCAATCATCATAATTGGAAATCTTGTGTCTAGTAGACATAGGTGTTCTAACTAGTCTAGAATCCTCCATTCCAAACTTCTTTAGTATCTCCTTGATGTATTTTGATTGAGTAATATAGATACCATGCTTCTTCTATTGAATTTGCAAGCCAACAAAGAATTTGATCTCTCTAAACATTGAAATCTCAAATTCCTTACTAATTTTCTTAGAAAAGGATTTACATAAATCATCATTTCCAATAAACAATGTATCATCCAAAAAGATTTATGCGAACACAATCTTCTTATCTGGTCCTTCTTTGATGTATAGGTTACTATTATCATTAGTTCTTTGGAAACCAATATTTATGATATACTTTTGTAATCTCTCATACCATTCTCCAAGGGATTTTTTGATATCATAAAAAGCTTTGTGTGGTCTGCAAACCATGTCCCTTTTTCTAGGATCAACAAAACCTTTAGGCTACTCAATATAGAATTCCTCTTCTAACATTCCATTTAGGAATGTTCATTTCACATCAATCTGATTCACTTTGAATCCTTTGTGTGCTACATATACAAGGAGTGTTCTTAAACCTTCAAGTCTAACAAGTAGAGAAATTTTTTCTCCATATTCAATACCTTCATCTTGAGCATAATCGTTGAAAACTAGGCATTCCTTGTTTCTTAAAACTTATCCATTCTCATTCAACTTATTTCAAAATACCCATTTTGTTGAAATTAATTTTTTATCCTTGCATTTAGGAACAAGAGTCCAAGTCTTATTCCTTTCAATCTGATCAATTTCTTCTTTCATAGCTTTAGTCCAACTTTCATTCTCTAATGTATCTTTTATAGATCTAGGTTCAATTTTAGCAAGAAAATATGTACCTTTTAACTTGTTCCTTGTCATTGTACCAACTAATTGATTTCTAATGATTTTCTTAGGTGCATGATGCCTTTTGACATTTCTAGAAATCTTGAGTTCCTTCTTTCTAAAATCACTAGATTCACCATGATCTTTTATTTCATGCTTGAGTCCCACTGCCTATGACTCGGGTACATTAGATTGTGACTTAGTTTCCACTTGTTGAAACTTGTATCCTTTCGATGACTTAGGTTGTGCTTGCTACAACTCATGTTGAACTAGATATTTTGGTGACTCAGGTGGTGAAGGCTACTAATTCCCATTTACTTTAATATCAAGAATAGTATCAAGCTCATAGTAATCAAAGTTTCTATAGTCTTCAAGTTCCTTACTACTTTGTTCTTCACTCTTTTTTATAGACTCATAATCTTCACATCTACACTTTCTATTAATTTATGAGTAGATAGATTCATACATTTATAATCTTTTCTCTTATTGGAGTTTCATAGAAATATTCCTTCATCACTTTTGACATTAAATTTTCCTTTTCTAGACTCCTTCAAAATATAACATTTATTGCCAAATACTTTGAGGTGACATGCATTAGGTTTATAGCAATACCATAATTCAAAAGGTGTTTGATTCGAATCCTTCATCAACTAAACTCGGTTCAAGGTATGAACTATAGTGTTGGTTGCTTCCTTTAAGTATTTGATACCAACATTATTTTCTATGATAAGGGTCCTTGCACAATCCATGATTGATCTATTCCTTCTTTCAACAATGTCATTATATTGAGGTGTGCCAGGTGTAGACATTTTCCTTTTGACTCCTCTCTCATTGAAAAATTCATTGAATTCATTAGAAATGAATTCTCCTTCTTTTTCTGATCTCAAACATTTTAGCTTCTTTCCTATTTCTTTCTCCACTCTAGCTAGATATCATTTGAACTTTTGAAAATCTTATGATTTATCCTTCAAATACATAACAATCATCATTCTAGAATAACCATCAAAACATGAAACAAATTACTTATTTCTTGTGTATCTTTCAATGCCAGTAGGTCCACAAAGGTTAGTATGGACCAACTCCAACACTTCTTCAAAATGATAGTTTTTTATTTTGAAACTTGCCTTGCCTATCTTGCCAATTTGACAATTCTTGCACATGCCCATGTTAGGTATCTTTAGGTTTGGAATTCCTTTAACCCTTTTGTTCTTACTTATGTGTACCAGGTTGTCAAAGTTCACATGACATAACCTCTTATGCCATAACCAGCTTTCTTCTACTTGAGTAACAAAAACATGAGCTTCCATTAAGATCTAGCTACAATAGGTAACCTTTTGTTTTCTTGCAAGTCCAAACCATATTTCCTTTTCCATCCAGTGGATTGGTCTTTCCACTCATGAATTCTACCTTGAATCTAATGTTATTCAATTGAGTCACACTAAGTAGATTATGCTTTAGTCCTTCAACCCAATAAGCATTATCACATCTCAGATCATTGGTTAGTAAAATACAACCTTTACCTTTCACATAACATGGTTCATCATTGCCAAATCTAACACTTCCACCATCATAGTGTACTAAGTTCTCAAAATTAGATTTTCCACTAGTCATATGGTGAGAAAAACCACTATCAATAATCCATGTATAATTCTTACTGATATGTGAGACAAGTGTCATTTTAATATTCTCATCATATGATTCATCCTTAACAACAATATAGACCATTTCATCTTATTCTTCACTAGTTTCAAAATCTTTAGCAATGTAACAAGATTTCTTACTTTTTTTCTTGTATTCTTTGTAGCTCTTGAAGTCCTTCTTTGGTGCAAGAGCACCTAGGCTAACCTCTACTAGTTAGTCAATTTTGGCTTTTACTTGACTCTAGCCAAGTCAAGAAGTTAGTTTAATTTGGTTGAGGACCTTAGAAGGTCTTGTTTTATGTTGGTTAGGTGAATTAGTCACTAGGACTAAGGTCACTAATTAACCTTTGTTTGTTGTTATTTCAATTTCCTAGTGTTAGGAGCTTTGCTTAAGTTGGAGTCTTAAATGTGTTCTAAATACATAATGGTTGTTGTAAAGATTCCATCAGGTCATAAATGGCTTTGGATCCATGAAAAATAGGTGGTTATGAGTCCTAGAATATAGGATTGAGGCACATGACAAAGTTGCCAAGTGTTGAAAAGAAGTTGTCTTCAATTTTGCAATTATTGCAAAAGAGTGCATGCCATTCAGGTATCTTTGGATTCCCTAAGTTATAGGATGGTTATGCTGCATCCAATAGGCCCTAAAATTAAGGAAATGGCATCTAATGAGACCTAATACTCGAACACAAAGTATGATGGAAGTATTGTAATAGTTTAGAGAAAGTTTAGAGAGCTCTGCCAGCATTTTCAACAGATTTTTACTGGTGTTTGTGTTGACAGTCATATTTAATGGATTGAACGACTAAATAGAATTATTGATTAGTGTTCTATATGTTTTTTATGAACTTTTTCATTTGGATATCAGGTCATTTTGAGTTCATCTAAGTACTGGTTTTGGGCGTTTTAGTTCAGGCAGTCTATTTTCAGCTTATTTTGAGTAGTTTAGAGAGTCATGACTCCTCCATGAAATCTAACCATGGATAATCATTCATGATAGATGGAAATGGAAGAGGAGTCATTTTTGTATATATTTTTAGGAGTTAGGAGTTGTGAAAGCATGAAGAACTATATATTATGCTAGGCCCTAGGCGAGTTTGTGCAACCCGGTTAGAGGTTTAGAGGTGAAAAGAGTGAAGAAACATTGTATGGTTGTACGTATCTGTACTGCTCCAGGAATTTTTCATGAAGATAAACATCATATCTATCCATTCTATGCATATAGGAGTCATACCAGTCATTTAGGATTTACTTTGAGCAAGTTTGCTATCAAAACCACAATTCAGTCCTAGAAATCAGGCCTATTAGGCATCTTGTCCTTATTTATAGGAACCCCCTGTACGATCACTTTTAGACCTAGAACCATGAATGAAATTTTTAAAACTTCAAAAAGGGTATCCAAATCAAGTTTTATTTTTTTGATTTTTTTGGAAAAAATTTACTAAAAAGGGGAAAAACGGACTGGTGAAGACTACAAGGAAATAAACCTATTTTAAGGTCTCTACATGATGAATTGCTGAAGCTGATTGGAAGATGATTCAAGATCCTTCCAAAATAGTTAAAATGGTAAATATTATGATTTTTTACATGATGGAGAAGACCTCTTCAATGTTGGAGCATGTTTATAGAGATTTGGCACTTAGAGCCTTCTAAGGGAGTGTGGAGAAGTGAATCAAAACTAGGGTGTTGATCATTCAAGGTGAAGTTTTCAGAGATTGATTCTTATAGATGAGTTTGAATAGGTCTTAGTTAATTATCTAAGCCTATTGGAAGATCCTATAGAGAAATAGGATACTAGGAGGCACGTGAAGTCTCTTGGAGGGTGTGAAAACAAGCCTTGGAGTTTTATCTTACACCATATTGGTATCAGAGACAAGTTGATCAAGCTTCTGGTCAATGCATCAATCTTCTGAATCAGTAGGAGAGAATACACCAGCCCAAGCCATGGTGACTAATTCTGAACTAGCAAAGAAGGTTGAGGAACAAGAAGAGGATAACAATTTGTTAAGACAAAGAATAGCTCAAATGGAGTAGCTCTTGGGTGAAGTCCAAGACAAAGCTGATAGGGTCAAAGAAAAGATTGACCTTAAAGAAGAAGCTGAAGCAAAGGAGAAGGAAGTAGAGTTGGAGGAAGAAGCACCAGCTCCTGATCTTGTTCTTCCTAAAGAACCATTCTTGAAAGCATTGAAGGCATTGAGTGGCAAGGCTTTAGAAGGTGTTCCACTTTTTAGTGGAAAAATGGATCCAGATTCAGTTGTGGATTGGATAGACAGCATTGAGAACAATTTTGAATGTGATGGTATCTCTGAAGCACAAAAGGTAATGGTGGCCAAGTCTAGACTAAGAGGTTCAGCTCTTACTTGGTGGAAGTTTGTGCAAATCGAGAGGGAAAAGGATGGTAAAGGTCCTATTGTGACATGGAAGGGTATGGTATCCAAAGTCAAGCAAACATATCTTCCTGATGACTATGAAGTCCAAATGCATAGAAGGAGACAAAATCTTAGGAAAAAATATTTGGATGTCCAAGCATATACCGAGGAGTTTCAAAAACTGTGTTTGAGGTCCAAGGTAGTTGAGAATGAGAGCATCAAGCTAGAAAGGTATTTGAATGGTCTCAAATGGTCTATTCAAGAAGAGATGAGCCTAGTGAACTTCAAATCCATTAGGCAATGCTATCAAATGGCCTTGAAGATAGAGGAGAAGAGCAAGAGAAAGAAAGATAGCTCCAAAGGTAAAGGAAAAGGAAAAGATACAAAAGGTCAAAGAGGTGGCTATGGTGGAAGAAGTTCTGATTCTAGAGCTCAAGGTGAGGTAAAATTCAGTGAGCAACAAGAAGGAAGCTCAAGTAAAGGTGGTAGAGGAAGGAATTCTAACTCTAACTTTAGAGGAAGAAGTGGTGGTTCTTCACAAATTGGAAGAGGCAATTATTTTTCCAATATGAAGTGCTACCATTGCAATAAAATGGGGCACCCTACCTATAGATGCCCTGAGAAAGGTGGCTCATCACAAGGAGGTGATAAGAGAGCTAACCTTGTTCATGAAGACACTAATGCAGCAGCTAAACATTCTGAGATTCCATTAAATTCAGAGGAAGGGGAGAACCTCATGATGAGGAGAACTCTAATCAAGGAACCAGTGAAGGAGGAGCCAAGCCAAAGAAGATCTTTGTTTAGAATCAAATGCAAGATAATGGGAAAAGTATGTAGGGTCATTATTGATTTAGGCTCTACTGATAATATAGTGTCAGAAGAAGTAGTCAGCAAGCTCAAATTGAAAATGATATCCCATACCAATCCTTACAAGGTCACTTGGCTCAATAAGGGTCAACATGTGTTAGTAAATGAACAAGCATGGGTGGAGTTCTCCATTGGAAGGTATAAAGACAAAGTTTTATGTGATGTGTTGCCTATGGATGCATGTCATTTTCTCCTAGGTAGACCTTGGCAATTTGACCGTCAAGCCATACATGATGGAGGAAAGAATTCCTATTCTTTCAAGAAGGATAATACTACCTTCAAAATTCAGTCATTGTTGGAGGATGCTGAAGTAAAGACAGCAGGTCCAAATGTTCTTATGGTAGGTGAAAAAGAGTTCCTACAAACCATGGAAGAAGGTGAAGGCATAGGGTATGCATTGATGTTGAAACCAAGAGAAGGAGATGAAGACAAGGTGACTAAGAAGACTGGATTACCAAAGGAGATTCAAGGTATGTTGCAGACTTACTAAGGCATTGTAAGTGATGGTCAACCTTCAGCCTTACCCCCTCAAAGAGCCATAAGTCATAGGATAGACCTTATCCTAGGAGCTACCCTACCTAACAAAGCAGCCTATAAGATGACCCCTCAACAAAATGAGGAAATAGCAAGGCAAATACAAGAGCTCTTAGACCAAGGCCTAATTAGAAAGAGTATTAGTCCATGTGCTGTACCCACCGTACTTGCACCTAAGAAGGGAAGAAATTGGAGGCTATGTACTGATTCAAGGGCTATCAATAGGATAACCATAAGGTATAGGTTCCCTATCCCTACGATTGAAGACTTAATGGATTGTTTAAGTGAAGCAAAGTACTATAGCAAAATAGACTTGAAGAGTGGCTATCACCAAATAAGAATCCATGAAGGAGATGAGTGGAAGACAGCCTTCAAGACTAATGAAGGACTGTATGAATGGCTTTTCATGCCATTTGGATTGTCAAATGCCCCCTCTACATTCATGAGGCTCATGAATGAAGTACTCAAGGACTACATAGGCAAGTTTTTAGTTGTATATCTAGATGATATACTGATTTTTAGCAAGACAAAGAGTGAGCATTTGAAACATCTTGATATTGTCTTCAAGAAGCTGCATGAAGAGAAGTTGATGATCAATTTGGAGAAGTGTGAGTTCATCAAATCAGAACTGGTATATCTTGGGTTTGTTTTATCTCATGACAATCTGAAAATGGATAAGATCAAGGTAGATGCTATCATGAATTGGCCTACTCCAAGGTCAGCAACAGAGGTAAGGAGTTTTCATGGTCTTGCACAATACTATAGGAAGTTTATAAGACAATTTAGTGCAATTTGTGCTCCTATGTTGGATACTATCAGAGGAGGAATGAAAACCAAGTTTGTGTGGAATGAAGATGCTAACAAGAGCTTTGAGTTTTTGAAGGAAATAATAGCTACCCAACCTATTTTGGTGCTGCCAAGCTTTGAGAAGCTATTCACCATTGAATGTGATGCTAGCAATGTAGCAATTGGGGCTATTCTAAGCCAAGAGGGTAGACCGGTGGCTTTCCATTCTGAGAAGTTAAGTGAGGCTAAGAGGAAGTACTCCTCATATGATGTAGAGATGTATACATTGGCCCAAGCTCTAAGAAAATGGAGGCACTACTTGCTTCCCAAGGAGTTCATTGTGTATTCAGACAATCAAGCACTTAGCTTCTTGAATTCACAAGAGAAGTTGAGTCACAAGCACATGAAGTGGGTTGAGTACCTACAAGCCTACACCTTCCATAGCAAGCACAAGAAGGGTGTACTAAACAAGGTGGCTGATGCATTGTCAAGAAGAACCCTCACACTACAAGAAATCTAGTTGAAAAGCATGGGGATAGATCATTTCAAGGATCTATATGTAGATGATGAGGAGTTTGCTAACATCTATAAGGTATGTGCTGAATACAAGAATCATTTTCATAGCAAATATGCTGATTATACTTTGCAAAGTGATCTCTTATTCAAAGGGAATCAATTTTGTGTTCCTAGAGGTTCTATTAGAGAGAATTTAATTCAAGAAAAGCATAATGGTGCTTTGAGTGGTCACTTTGGGATCACTAAGACTCAAGACCTTGTTTCACAGTTTTACTTTTGGCCTAGAATGAATCTTGATGTTAGGAGGTATGTGGAGAGTTGTCTAGTATGTCAAAAAGCCAAGGGCACTTCAACAAATGCTGGTCTTTACCAACCACTACCTATTCCTACTAGGCCATGGGAATGCTTAAGCATGGATTTTGTAGTTGGGTTACCCAAGACAAGACAAGGAATGGATAGTGTGTATGTGGTTGTGGATAGATTCAGCAAGATGGCTCACTTTGTGCCATGCAAGACTACACATGATACAAGTCAAATAGCATCTCTATTCTTCAAAGAGATAGTGAGAATACATGGACTACCAATCAGCATTGTTTCAGACAAAGACACAAAATTTATGAGTCATTTTTGGAAGACTCTTTGGCAAAGATTGGGAACTAACTTATCCTTTGGGTCAGCCTACCATCCCCAAACCGATGGTCAAACTGAGGTTGTTAATAGAAGTCTTGGAAACCTTCTAAGATTCCTAACTAAGGAGTATGGACAGCAATGGGATTAGTTGATTGGGCAAGCTGAATATGCCTATAATGACACCATAAATAGATCAACCGGCAAGAATCCATTTGAAATTGTATATGGCCTACATCCTAGAGGTGTCTATGAGTTGAGAGATTTAAAAGATGGAGTCAAGGCAAGTGCATATGCTGATGACTTTGCATTTTCTATGCAAGAAGTTCATGAAACAGTGAGGAAAACATTGACAGAGAATACTATAAAACATAAAGCCAAAGTGGATGAAAGTAGAAGGACAATTGATTTTAATGTTGGTGACTTGGTTATGGTGCATCTCAACAAGTCAAGACTACAAAAAGGAGTCCCCCACAAGCTACAAATGAGAAGGATAGGACCCTGTCCTATATTGGCTAAATATGGTGACAATGCATTCAAGGTTGAACTGCCGGAAGACAGTGGATTGTCACCCATTTTTAATATTGCTGACTTAGTCCATTATAAAGGACCACAACAAGACATGGATCAGACTCTTCATGAAGTGATCAGAGATGTAGAGGATCTCCAATTACCTACTGCTACAGTCATAGGCCCAGACATTGTACTAGATACAAGAGTCTATAAAAAGACAAGGACTAAAGAGTACAAGGAGCATCTCATTAAAAGGCATGGAAAAAACGATGTTGATGCTGTTTGGATAAAAGAATCAGAGTTCAAAAAGATGGTATTTGATCCTACCATCATCAATCCAAGGATGGATTGAACTTCTTATTTTGGGGAGGATGGTGCAGGAGCACCTAGGCTAACCTCTACTAGTTAGTCAATTTTGGCTTGTACTTGACTCTAGCCAAGTCAAGAAGTTAGTGTAATTTGGTTGAGGACCTTAGAAGGTCTTGTTTTATGTTGTTTAGGTGAATTAGTCACTAGGACTAAGGTCACTAATTAACCTTTGTTTGTTGTTATTTCAATTTCCTAGTGTTAGGAGCTTAGCTTAAGTTGGAGTCTTAAATGTGTTCTAAATACATAATGGTTGTTGTAAAGATTCCATAAGGTCATAAATGGCTTTGGATACATGAAAAGTAGGTGGTTATGAGTCCTAGAATATAGGATTGAGGCACATGACAAAGTTGCCAAGTGTTGAGAAGAAGTTGTCTTCAATTTGTCAATTATTGCAAAAGAGTGCATGCCATTCAGGTATCTTTGGATTCCCTAAGTTATAGGATGGTTATTCTGCATCCAATAGGCCCTAAAATTAAGGAAATGGCATCTAATGAGACCTAATACTCGAACACAAAGTATGATGGAAGTATTGTAATAGTTTAGAGAAAGTTTAGAGAGCTTTGCAAGCATTTTTAACAGATTTTTACTGGTGTTTGTGTTGACAATCATATTCAATGGACTGAACAACTAAATATAATTCTTTATTAGTGTTCTATAGGTTTTTTATGAACTTTTTCATTTCGATATCAAGTCATTTTGAGTTCATCTAAGTACTGGTTTTGGGCGTTTTAGTTCAGGCAGTCTATTTTCAGCTTATTTTGAGTAGTTTAGAGAGTCATGACTCCTCCATGAAATCTAACCATGGATAATCATTCATGATAAATGGAAATGGAAGAGGATTCATTTTTGTATATATTTTTAGAAGTTAGGAGTTGTGAAAGCATGAATAACTATATATTATGCTAGGCCCTAGGCGAGTTTGTGCAACCCGATTAGAGGTTTAGAGGTGAAAAGAGTGAAGAAACATTGTATGGTTGTACGTATCTGTACTGCTCCAAGAATTTTTCATGAAGATAAACATCATATCTATCCATTATATGCATATAGGAGTCATACCAGTCATTTAGGATTTACTTTGAGCAAAGTTTCTATCAAAACCACAGTTCAGTCCTAGAAATCAGGCCTATTAGGCATCTTGTCCTTATTTATAGGAACCCCCTGTACGATCACTTTCAGACCCAGAACCCTTAATGAAAGTTTTAAAAATTCCAAAAGGGTATCCAAATCAAGTTTTATTTTTTTGGGTTGTTTGGAAAAAATTTACTAAAAAGGGGAAAAACGGACTGGTGAAGACTACAAGGAAATAAACCTATTTTAAGGTCTCTACATGATGAATTGCTGAAGCTGATTGGAAGATGATTCAAGATCCTTCCAAAATATTTCAAATGGGAATTATTATGATTTTTTACATGATGGAGAAGACACCTGCAATTTTGGAGCATGTTTATAGAGATTTGGCACTTAGAGCCTTCTAAGGGAGTGTGGAGAAGTGAATCAAAACTAGGGTGTTGATCATTCAAGGTGAAGTTTTCAGAGATTGACTCTTATAGAAGAGTTTGAATAGGTCTTAGTTAATGATCTAAGCCTATTGGAAGATCCTATAGAGAAATAGGATACTAGGAGGCAAGTGAAGTCTCTTGGAGGGTGTGAAAACAAGCCTTGGAGTTTTATCTTACACCATTCTTCCCCTTGTACTTGTCATTTTTCTTTTATACTTTGCCTTCTCTATTTTGACACCTATCTGCAATGTAACCAACCTCTTCACAAGAAAAATATATCAAATAAATTTTTCCTTTTTACTTCCCTTTACCCTTGGGAAATCTTCTTGCAAGTAATGCCTCAATGATTTCAAGATCTTCATCAGGACCATCTTCATCCTCACTGTCAGATTTCCTTTTAGATTTTGCAACTTTCTTCTTGAGTGATAGCTTGCCTTGAAATGTAGATTCAAGGTTGCTAGTGTTAGGAACATAATTATCATAGTTATCTAATTCAAATATTGTCAATCTTCCCACTACTACATCCAATGTTATATCATTCTTGGGATTGCATCTCATCTCTTGAATTTTTGACACTCTAATTGCATATATAGTAAGAAGTGTTATGAGAAATTTTCTTACCACTATCTCATCTTCAATATTTCCTCCCAAGGCTCTAATTACACACTCACTAGCCTTTATTCTTTCACTGTATTTTGCAATATTGTCATCTTCTCTCATCTTTATTTGTTCAAATTGACCTTTGAGATTTTCTAATTTGGCTTTTCTTACATTATCATCTCCTCTATAGATGTCCTTTAGCTTAATCTACATCTTATTAGAAATACCATAGTCTTTTACTTCACCAAATTTAGCATAGTTGGGAGTTGAAGCACTATCAATCATCATGATATTATGATTCTTTTTTTCTTTCTATAATTTATTCAACAATCATAGTTCCAGTAGGTGCCACATACTTGGTCTGTAGGTACTTTAGGCCCGAGTCTTCAATAATTTATAAATACAATCTCATGAGGTCTTGCCATGCCTTGAAGTTACCTTTGTCCATCTTAGGAATCTCCCTTTTGTAAGAGATCCTAATATTTAGCTTAGGTCCTTGAAACCTTCTTTGCAAGCACCAAAAGATCTAATACCAATTGTTGTAAATATAAGAGGAGTAACTAAGAGGGGAGGGTGATCCAGTTACCACAAAGAATAAATCCTAGATCCCTTAGATGTCAATACAAATGAAAATATAACTTCTGTTAAAACTAAAAATACTATTGTAACTTGGTTAGCACTAAATCACTCAAAAAACACTAATAATTTACTATCAGTTGGCAAGTACTAAAATATCAATGGTAACTTGGTAAATACTGAACATGAAAATCTTAAGATATTAAGTATCATTAACCTTAATTAACTTAGTTGCATACACATAAAAGAAATAACATGAACACAAGTAACACCAAGATTTAACATAGAAACCCAATTTGAGGAAAACCACCAATTGCAACTAGTTACTATTTTCAATCTTCTGATGTGAGCCCTATTAGGAGCCAACTCGGTTAAGGGTTACAAAATGCACTATTAGATGTGACCCTATTAAAGGATTCAATCAACCTATTAGGAGTGGATTTTTTGAAGGTCTTTAGACACTTTATTATAGAAATTCCACCTTGTTAGAGGATTTGGAAAATAGTTTTTAAGCTAACTCTATTAAGAGATTTGATGCACTGCTATTTTTTATTTTTTATTTTTGTTCTAGCTTGAATACTTGATGCTCCTTGACTAGATAAAAATTTGCAGCTTAGTCAACTCAAGATACTCTGCTATCCTTCTAATTTTCTTCTTTGGTTTATCTTTTCCATCCCATGCTTAGATCTTAGTCAATCCCACAACTTAACCTTATACGTATATCTTTTTCCTTGTCAAGTCATCTTGAATACAATTAAAAATATTCAATATTCATCACTTAAGTTGGATAGACTTAACAAATAAATTTATCAAATTAAATATGTTGATTCAAGAAAATCCTTTGTTAGTCGACCCAACTCGGTCAACACTGACTTAGAAAATACTTTCTTCATACTTTTTCTGTTAACCATGTGAACTCAATTAACATTGCATCTTGAATTGAATTCCTTTGGTAGCCAAGTAAGCTTGATTAACACTAGTTCCATATCAACTTCTCTTTGGTGCCTCAGTGAAATTGATGGACACTTTTGTCCTACAAACTTTCTTTGGCACCCAAGTGAACTCAACAGGCACTATCTCTGAACTTGGTTTACTCTAAAATGCTCAATAGACACTAGAAACTATCTTCATCACTTGAGTGAGCATGATAGATACTAACTGGTAAAGAAATGAAATTTTATGTAACATCAAAGATAATAAACAACTGACCAATTATTTTCAACAAACATTTTGTTTGGAAATTTGTAAGCAATGTTGGTACACCCATGATAATTGGTCACAAGTTATCTAGAAAAGATGAGACACCTATAGTTGAGTAGAAGAAGTATAGATCCATTAATAGAAGTTTGTAATAATAGACTCATAAAAGACTAGAGATATAAAATATAGTTGGTATAGTAGAAATATTTGAAGAAGACCCTAAGGAATCACACTATGCAGTAGTAAAGAGGATATTCAAATATTTGATGGGTACACCTAATTTTAGGTTGTGGTATGATAGATCAAATGAATTTACTCTATGTGCATATACTAATGCAGATTGGGTAACTAGTATGGATGAAAGAAATAGTACAAGTAGTGGAGCATATTTCCATGGAGAAAGATTGGTTTCTTGGTTGAGAAGGAAACAAGATTGTATTTCATAGAGTGCAATAGAAGTGGGGTATGTAGCAACAACAAACAATTACAATTAGATCATGTGCATGAAATAGATGTTATAGGATATTGGGATAGAGCTTACAGGACCTATTATCATACATTATGATAATAAAATTATAGTGAGCATATCTAAGAATAATGTGTTACATTCTAAGACTCAACATATATTGATTAAGTATCATGTTATGAGAGAAAGTTGCAAAGAAAGAAATCATATTATAGTATGTGAATATGAAAGGGAAGATTGAAGATATTTTTATGAAGTCTTTGCCTAAGGATACATTTAAGTATCGATGAGGTATACTTGGGGTTATGCCCCTACATTCTTTTGAATAGATGATGCATAGAGTGCATCATCTAAGTGGTATAGAGTTCTATTGTTTATCTACACTAAATGTTTATGCTTCCTATATAGGGGAGTATTCATGGTTGAGTAGAGTTACTAAGGCCTCTTTGTGGAGAGTATGAAATAATGTCTTTGGACACTTGAGCTAGTTCAAGAATTTGAGTGGATGATTGACATAAGGATATGTTTGTAATTAACATCAATGGGGGAGAGATTGCATGAAAAACATCTTCTAGAAGTATGTGGGAGATTTATGAATGGGGGAGAATTATTCATGAGAAATTGATGTCAATAAGTGAAGTATATTAATGGGAGAGAAGTGTGAACAATTGATTTCAGCCATGTGTTGGTGTTTAAAAATGCTGGAGGGTTTTCAATTATCCCACTGAGAAAGTGACACATCTAGGGGCAGCTAACTCCCATTTTCAACATGCCATTTCTAACAATAGGCCAACTATAAGGCATGACCCTTCTTCTACTTTAGGCTCTACTAAACCTAGGTGAGTAGACCTCAGATTCAAATGATACTGTACTAGTGCAAAAACATATCCCTGAATCTATTAAGCAGATACAAGCCCTTATTTCTCCTAGTAACTCATGAAATGACATAGATCTGCAGTAGCTAAATGCAAATCTAGAATATTCACAAGCTGAGTGAGGGCATTCTATTTAGGTCCTTCAACATGAAAGGTGAAAAGAACATTTGATTAATAATGTTGATTTAAGAAAAACCACATATATGCAACAATAAGACTTAATGATCCTACAGTTGATCAATGCCTTAACCATTAGGAAATTCCATGAATCAAATGCATACATATGGATATCTAATACTTGCTTGTATATTCAAACATCTGATCTATCTATTTAACTTGTAAATAGACATCAGTGCTCAAATTAAATTCCATTCTTACATGATATCCTTATCATTAAACTTGCAACCCTATTGATTCCTTGAAGCATTTACACAACCCCTTAGGTCATAAGCAACAATGAATAACATACAGCCTTAGCGAACTGCAAATACAACCTAAGCATTATGTCAAAGATTGTAAAACATTGAAAATTATCTGATAAAGGAGACATGATTAAAGATGAAACTCAACCATATGCTATTCTTTGTATTATTTCCTTGAAATTATACAGTCATATGCATGAAATGAAAAACATGAAAAATGCCTAACAGATCTGAACTATCTATATAAATCTTCCTATTGTTGTTCATACAAGAGAGAAAATTTGTTAAAGAATGTGGTATCATAGTAAAACATTGGAAACCTACTAGTATTACCCAGAGAAAACTACTAACTTATTGGTTTCTCAGTGACGAAGACTGGAACCATTACAATGAGGAAAAGAAAAGTAGATATAGAAAAGAGTTAATTCCTGGATCTGAATTTGTAACTGACATTTGTCAACTTGGAAAAACCTTCTCAATAGGTTAAAAACAACTTTCAAATCTTTTCCCTCAAATGCTGAATCAAATCTCCAATTAGTTATGGCTCCAAAAGCATCAAATATCTGAAACTATGATTGAACAACTATCTGATTTGATTCTTGATCTTTACCTATGGTAAAAGTGAAGATTAGTTTTTAAAAATCACTTCAAAAAGCCAAGGAAATCTTCTACAACTGATTTTCTTCACATACTGTCTTTAAATAGTATTCAAAATTGCTCTCTAACAAATTTTGATGCTCTGAGATCAAATTTGCTCCTCTCATTGAGAATGCCCCAGAATTTATAAAACTACTTACAGACTAAACTAGTGCAAACCTATGTAAAATCTAACCCCATATTTGAAAAATTTACTTCCTCCCAGTTCCAACTGTATATGAGCAATGTTAGTATGCTAATAGAAACCAAATTTAAATAAAGCTTCTACAAACTAAACAAAATTCATAAACTTTAAGATAGACTAAGATGAGCTCTCAATTGAGAATATGAGCCATTAATGGACTCTCTCAATGAGAATCTCTCTTGTTGAGTGGCTTTGTCTAAATAGATAGGATGTATGCTCAAGCTTATGCTTCAGAAAGGGCTTCAAATGGAGTTGGAATTTGGGTGTGAGTGTATGGTTTTGATGTAAAATGGCTTCTCAAAATGGCATTATGACTTTACTTCATGGATTGTGTTATTTTGCAAAGGGGTAGGATCCAATTTATAGGCAAGAGGCTTGAGGGATTGAGGGCTAAGATGCAAGGATGGGAAAAAGCTTATGGAGGGCTCAGATTGCATGAGAGGAGAGCACATGGATTGTGCTTCCTTATAGCCAATCAAGGAGTGACACATGTCACATGGTGAGAGGATGGAGGAAAGGGGAAGGATGAGTCAACAAAGGAGGCTCAAGGGATAAAATCTTCATAAAGACCCTCATAATGACTTGTAAGAGCAATAAAAGGGCTTGTAAGAGTCATTTATGACCTAGTGGACTTCATAAAGTTTTATGGTTGAGATATTTTGAGGGTGATGAGAGCAATTTTGACTTGGGCTTGATTAAAAAGGTTTTAATCTTGTTTAGGCTTGTGCAAATGATTAGAGGATGGATTAAGATGGTTTAGGATTAGCTTAGGGATAGGCAAGTGGATGGCATTTAATGAGGGTGGGTGAAGGAGGAGATATTTGTTAACTTTGGCTTGGGTTAGTAAGTTTTAACCCATGTTTAGGGAATGTGACAAGGTTAGGAGGGGATTAGGATTAGGTTTAAAGACATCTTCTAGAAGTGTCTAGATTTTGGATGAGGATAAAGACTTTCTAGAATAGTCTAGAATTTCCTAGGATGAGGATGAAGACTTTCTAGAAGAGTCTAGAACTTCTTAGGATGAGGATAAATTAGATTTTTAAGAAATAAATAAAGTTTTATTTATTTCAAGGGTTTGGGTTGAGGAGATATTTATTAAAACTTTTTTAATAAACATGAGGATTAATATTTAATCTTAATTAAATATTTTGAGTTGGGATTAGGGGTAGGAAATGATGGGATTAGCCTTTAATCGAAATTAAAGAAGGATTAGAAGATTTTGGAAGAGGTTATTGTTCATAAGGAAATTGGTCAAGTTTTGGGCAAAAAATAAATTTTTTATTTATTTTAGGATTTTTGGTCAATTTATTAATTAAATAATTAATAAATAAGGAAATAATGTTTAAATAAGATTTAAACATTTTAGGGAGGGATTCCTTAATTAAATATTTTTAATTAAGATAAAGGGATTTAATGGCATAAAAATTAATTAATTAATTAATTAAATAATTAATTAATAAATGATGATGTCATCAGGACTTTTTCAGAAAATAAAAATACTTTTTTTTCTAAAGGTTTTTAGGTGTCTACATTTTGCCCCTCTTTGATGTGATGCCGCAAGTGGCATGGCATCAAAGATAAGAAAATAAGATGCCCAAGGCTAGAGCAGAAGAGGAGAGAATGGACTGTGAGATGCCCCCTCAAGAAGGTAGCGAGGAGAGAAAGCGAGGCTCGATGGCTTCTTGAAAAGTACAAGAATTCGAGATGAGCAAGGAGACTCAGATTGGCAAAGAGAAGGGGCTGAATTAGCTCAAACTCTCACTATGGGAGAATGATAAAGGAGAATCAGATGCACAAGAGGAAGCAAGCTTAAGACCTTAGGGATTGTAGAGGATGAAGGAGCTGAGTGCTATAAAAAAGAATCTAGGATAGGGAGATGGATGATAGGATGATAAAGCTGATGCAACAGGATTTCAAAGAGTCAGATTGGTGGAAGATGGGTTTCGGAGATCCCTAGGACTAGGATTGTGGATCTCGAAAGATGAGGCTTGGTGGATTGATTTGATTGGTGGATCCCTAAGACTAGGATTGTGGATCCCTAAAGCTAAGCATGAGGAGTGATTCAAAGATATACTGATGCATAAGCTGGGGTAGGAGCGACAGATGTAGGATATGGATGGGGGATAATGGAGATGAAGGGAATCCATTGAAGCTTTTTGAGTGGGGGGATACTTCAAAGAGAAGTACCACCATGTAGTTGAGTACTAGATTTGCTATAGGACTGTTGGTTAATTGCCAGGGTTACCAAGAACATCAAGGCCTTTTTACCAACCATCCAAAGGACTGACAAACTAACTCAAAAAAAAAACACACAAGGATTGCCCCAATATCACACATGAATCCCAGAGGAAGCAGCATGGAAATGACACTAGGTAACCCACAAGTAGAAAAAGAAAACAAGCAAAAGACCTGATCAAGACCTTACGCTCTAATTGCCCCATTCGCAATATATCATGATATGGAAGATCGTGGCAACCTTGAGGAGGGAACAAGGAGATTGCTTGGAAAAGATATTTCAAGACCCAAAAGGGAAGATCCCAAATCAAAAGAAAGCGAAAATCCAAAAGAGAACTGTTTGTCAACAAGATGGGTAGGACAAGGTGCTAACGGACCAAGATAAGACATGAGGAAAGCTATATCCTGCAAGGACCTATCGGAGAGCACCGAAGCTGGTGGATTTGGATGAGCGATGCATCTGGCAAGCTGAACTAATAAGGATAACACTTTGGTGACAGGAGATCTAGCTAAAGGATGCATTGGAATAGCTAACCAAGGGTTGTGCGATGTGTGCAAGATGCTAATCAAGGAGGAATGAACATGAAAGCTGGATAGATGCAATGGTACTAAGCTAAAGAGGATGTACAAGCTGACAGACCAAGATATTTACAAGTGAGATCATCAAGATATGGTAAAAGCTAACGGACCAAGATAGTTACAAGTAGGCAAAAGGTCAGGATGATAGGATAGCGGGATGGTTCGATGTTGTGCAAGATGCGAAAGCTAAGGGTGGGGTGATAGCAAAAGATATGGATTTGGCAGGATGCATCCAATGATGATGAGAGATTTTGCGACCAAGGATAGCTAGAGGAGCAGGATGAGATGACTAGATAGGATGGTAGATAGCTAGGATTATGATGGATATAAAGAGATGACATTGGGTTTGCATGAGGATAGCCTAGAGCTAGATACCAATGACAAGGGAGGATGGACAAGACAAGATCTCCAAGGAATATAGTGCCCCCAATCAGAAGATAACATGCAGAAGGAGGTCTTATGATGGATGTGATAGGATTGAAGCTAGGATGGAAAAAGTTGAAGGGGCTAGGGAGATGGATGATAGCTGGGATGATTGGCTGAAGTTGCAGGAGATTAGTGGATAGTGTGAGATGGAAGATGGAGTTGGATGTCAAGAGATGACCAAAATCATGAGGGTGATAGGCTAACCTAGGGATGGTGGGATTACGCATGACGCTTGTTTGCCACGTTTTCATCATGGTACTTGTCCAAGGCGCTTGAATTGCCAAGTTTTCACCAGTGGACGCTTTATTTTTCTTTACTTTTTTTTGACTTTTTGACTTTGGACTTAGCTGGAATGATTTTGGCTTTCTTCAGCTATTTTGGCTTTTTTCGGATTTTTCACTAGCTGTTGGAATGTTCAATTTTGTTGCTAGCTGTTGGTACACCGGATGTGTGATTTATGCAATAGATTGGATTAGATGGGATTGATGGTAAGAGATGGAGGGATGAAAAGGTTGGAAAGGAGCATGAGATGGGGATGCTTGCAAGAGCAACATTGGCACATGTTGGGATGGGTGTGAAAAGAGCATATGGGGGATAGATGGTAGATGCGGGCATGATGGAGGATTTGTGGAAGTGTGCTTGGGGATATAGGCACCCAAGATGGAGTTAGGAGATGGGGGACATGAGTCACTAGATGGGGGATTAGCAATGGTGGATGCCATTATGCATTGGGTTTCAAATTTTTTCTTGGGGATCCACATGGTTTTGGATTTTCTTTTCATAGGCTATTGCATTGTTTTGCATTCTTTGATTGGATTTTGCCTTTTTGGAGTATGTCTTTTAGAATAGACATATGATTGCCTAGGATGTGGATTTTTAACTTTATACATTTTGAAGTTGGCATTCACATTGCTGTGGTAAGCTTTGGGAAGATGGTTAGGAGAAGTTTTGTGAGATGGAGAGGATATGAAAGAGCATGTAGAGGGATGATGATGGATGATGTGCCCTAATATGTGCCTTTGTTGATCTTGCATAGGAATGGATGGAATAGGATTTTTATGATGGCTAATAGGAGGATGGAGGATGGTAGATTTTGGGACATAGGGTCCCAAAATGGATTTAGCAGATAAAGGGGGGATATGGTAGGTTGTTTTGGGTTGCAAAGATGGTGGAGGGGGGATGAAATAAGATTTCCTGAAGGAGTGATGGGAGGCTGGCATGGTGTGCTTGGAGATAGGCTTGGTTTGGGGGGGTGGTGTACCAACACCTTTAGATGGTGAGCCTTTGGATACCTATCCAAGAACATGAAATCCTAGATTTTTTTGTGCAATAATAGGCTCTTTGATTCCTTGCTCTTGTGGTCCTAAACCTTGACCTTGAAAATGCCATCGATTGAGCATTTGAACAAGCTGAGGAAAGTTTTTGCTTGCAAAAAATGGTAGAAGTGATTTATTAGGTGTATTGCAATGGGGAGATACTATTCTTAATTCTTCTACTGAGAGAGGGCCACCATGGATGAATGTAAGTGAACCAAGAGGGTAGATTATAGATATTGGAATAGCTTGGATAGGTGGTAAGATGGAAGCATGGAGTGGGGGAGATGGAAGGATAGAATCTTGATGTAGTTGGTGGGATGACAAGATATCTTGTAGTGGAGGAGATATGGCTTGAGGTTTTGGAGATGGAGGAGATGGTGACTGCACTATGGATGGAAGACATGGTACGATGATATCTTCATTTATGCTTTGGGGGATGTCAACATGCTTTTGGGCAGGATCTTGATAGGATTGGTTTGGAGTGGATGGTTTGATAGGAGGTGAAGGGATGGATTCTTCAAAGGCAGCGGATGGATAGATGGGAGATTCAGTAGTGGAGATGGGTGAGTAGAAGATGGATGCATAAGGGTCATTACGAGAGATTTGGGAAATGCTTGGAGGCGATGTGGATAGGATTTGGAGGGATTTGACAGGTGGTGGGATTTTGATGCTTGCAGGAAGTGGAAGGATTTTAAGCAATTTGATGGATGGTATGGGGATGATAGCTATGGGAGATGGAGGTGATATTATAGATGGGGAAGCTTCATCACTGACTACTTCACATGGTTGGATTAGATGACATGGCTTATCGACTGTTGGAGGCAACTTTTCTTGTATTTCCTCTAGGAGATTCCTTGGAGACTCGTGTGTCGAAGGTGAAGGTGGATTGACAGGAATAGCTAGTGTGTTGGGGGTGGAAGATTGGAAGCTTGGTTGATGGGGTGATGGAGGGGAAGATGGAATATCAGATGGCATGACTAGATAGTTTGGAATAACTCTTGGATTTTGGGGGATGCTTGGGGGAATGTTTCTAAGGCTTTCAATATACCCATCATAGTCAACAAGATTTTCATCATCATTGGAATAGGAGGTGGCGGGAGAAAGGACAATGCGACCAAACACATCATGATAGGAGTGGTACTTCATGCTTTGATGATGAGTTTGATGGGGATGGGGTCTTACATATGGATGAACACGGAAGCTCATGGTTGGATTTGGATTAAGCACAGATTTTGGATTGGCTGATGAAAGATTTCCTAGGGAGAGTCAAAGCTGTATGACAGACCTAAGGAGGATTGGCTGGAGAGTTTTGGCTTTCTTGTGGATGGAAAACTTCAAGGGCATGCTATCAAAAAGTGAGAGTTTTGCTTTCCTATGTGCTGGATTGGTGGAGATTGTGTCAACTTAAGGATAGACTAATGATCCTATGGGCATGACACGAGATTGACCACTTGTGGATCCCAACCTTTAGCTCAAGGTGATGAGGGATAACAAGTGACAAAGCTAGATTAGCCTAGACAAAGCTCTGTCAAAGGGATAACCTTGGTGAGGTTGGTGGATTGGTCGGATTGATTGGATAACAAATTCTAGTAGAATGACAACAACTCTCTAAAGGCTTGGGTGTGATTTTGGATTGGGTTTCTAGCTGGCTAGGGGGGGATGATTTGGATGGACTTTGGATTTGGGATTGTTCTAAGGCAAAGAACTAGATAGATTCGGTTGCATCGGGGGAGCTTGGATGATTTTTTGATGAGGCAGTGACTATGCTAAGTATGCCTTGAGCTGGGAGATTTCTACTTTTTTGGGATTTTGACCAAAGTTGGAAAACATTCATTCAAAAGCTATGAACAAACAAGCAGACAAAATTTTGGAGCAAGCACATCAAACACAGCAACATCCTAGGAAGCTTTCTACAAGGATAAAATTTGTTATAGCTAGGGAGTCCTCGATATACGCAAGGTACGTGAGGCCCAAATCCATAGATGAAACCAAAAAGATGTCACACAACCGAGAGGAGTGGTAACCCACTTCTCCTCTTTCACTTCTCAAGGGTATAAAGTTCCTTGAGGCTTAGCCTGAGTGACAAAATTTTGATCCCAAGAGAGGTGTCTTTGGATTCACCTCCCGATCTTTATACTCCGTCGGAACGCTGGAGTTGAGGTCGTCCCAAGGGGTGATGAAATCCCCAAGCAGGCCTCCTAAAAAGCTAAGACAAGGTTTTGGATCCTAATCTTATGCACCCAAGATAGCCTCGAAAGACGACAAGGGGAGAGAAGACTTGGATGATCTTGGGCTAAGAAACACGCTTGTTCTTTTACCAACTGATGCTTAAGTTTTCTGATCTAGACTTTGCAAGCACTCATGTTTAAGATACAATGTTTATTCCAACTTTGAAGCATCGACAAAAATAAAATTGATCGAAGAATGCGAACAAGAAGAAGAGTTAGGGTCAACAAGAAGGTAAACCCGTGCACCCGGAGGCCCTCCACGTCAAGATTTGTCCAATTTTTATGCCCAAATGAAGTGTGAGCGAGGTTAATGCGCATTCAATAAATTTTCTAACTTAGAAAAACCACTAAAAACCCAGGTGAGTGGAGTTTGATTTGTGTGGAGCACTTAACACCCTCTTAGGTGGACCCATCCCCATAGATGGCACTGAGATTGCAACCAATGGTTAAATTGATGGGTGATTAAAGAGGGTGAGTCCAATGACAAACTCACTCAAAGCATTTTTATTTGTTTTTATAACTTAATAGATTACAAAAATGTAGATTCTTTTTATGCTCCAAAAGATGATTATTTGATCTATGGCATTCAATATTAGAGTTTTTGTTTTAATCATGCATTCATAAAAAAAACAAACTTTGATTTTAATCCATGGCACTCAAGAGTGATTTTAGCAACATGCATTCAAAGACAAGTGATTAAACATTCAAGTTTTTTCCTTTGAGCATTCAAGATTGAGATTTTGTGTGTTGCTTTAAGAACTTTGAAGTGCTTTGTTTTAACCTTAGATCATTCAAGATTGTTTTTTGGACTCAAAAGTGAAAATGACTCTTTGGACTTTGCTTTTCATTCAAAATTTTGTGTTCTAGTTTGCATGTTTTAAGCCCAAAAATGATATTCCTAGATTGTTTTGATGCATAAAAAACCTAAGAAACATTCAAGATTTTGCAATAAGACATTTGTTTGGAACAAATAACAAAGCTTTTTAGGACAATTTTGGCAACCATTTAGGACTCTTAGTTTTCATGAGATTTTTAAAAGAACTTTAACATATTTGCAAATGAGGTTTATTTTATCCTTGATTGATGCTTTGAGTTTGATTTAGATTTTAGTGTGCACTTAGTGTTGATTTTGAACCTTTTGAAATGGAAACTTGAAGTTCTTTTTAAATTCCCAAAAATGAAGTGTTCCTAACTTTGCATGAATGCATCTAAAACCTTGATGTTGCAAGGATGCAAATGATTAGATTGGTTTAGTTTCACTTGTTAAAAGATTTTTTCTTTTTTGCAAATTTTTAATTTTTCAATGGATTTCAGTATGATTTGGGGGTTCATTTTAAGCACTAAAAAGAAGTGTGTATGATTTTGCTTCCTTAAAAAACAAATGGCCAAGATCTCCCAGAAGAAGAAGAAGAAGAATTAGATGGAATAAGAAGAATATAGACAAGAAGAGGAAGAAGAATTCCAAGTTCTTTGTCCACCTATAAGCTTGAAAAATCTGCAAACACTATGAGATAGATTATGAGTTCTTTTTTCTTCTTCATGCTCATGTGGACCTACAAAACCAATTTATACAATCCTACCAATCACAAAAATAAGTAAAATTAACCAAAATCAGCAAATGACATACAAAACTTGACTAAAAAAGCTAATGAAGATGACCCATGCGGGGTCCCACCGGGCGTGCCAAAATGTATATGAGCAATGTTAGTATGCTAATAGAAACCAAATTTAAATAAAGCTTCTACAAACTAAACAAAATTCATAAACTTTAAGATAGACTAAGATGAGCTCTCAATTGAGAATATGAGCCATTAATGGACTCTCTCAATGAGAATCTCTCTTGTTGAGTGGCTTTGTCTAAATAGATAGGATCTATGCTCAAGCTTATGCTTCAGAAAGGGCTTCAAATGGAGTTGGAATTTGGGTGTGAGTGTATGGTTTTGATGTAAAATGGCTTCTCAAAATGGCATTATGACTTTACTTCATGGATTGTGTTATTTTTCAAAGGAGAAGGATCCAATTTATAGGCAAGAGGCTTGAGGGATTGAGGGCTAAGATGCAAGGATGGGAAAAAGCTTATGGAGGGCTCAGATTGCATGAGAGGAGAGCACATGGATTGTGCTTCCTTATAGCCAATCAAGGAGTGACACATGTCACATGGTGAGAGGATGGAGGAAAGGGGAAGGATGAGTCAACAAAGGAGGCTCAAGGGATAAAATCTTCATAAAGACCCTCATAATGACTTGTAAGAGCAATAAAAGGGCTTGTAAGAGTCATTTATGACCTAGTGGACTTCATAAAGTTTTATGGTTGAGATATTTTGAGGGTGATGAGAGAAATTTCGACTTGGACTTGATTAAGAAGGTTTTAAGCTTGTTTAGGCTTGTGCAAATGATTAGAGGATGGATTAGGATGGTTTAGGATTAGCTTAGGGATAGGCAAGTGGATGGCATTTAATGAGGGTGGGTGAAGGAGGAGATATTTGTTAACTTTGGCTTGGGTTAGTAAGTTTTAACCCATGTTTAGGGAATGTGACAAGGTTAGGAGGGGATTAGGATTAGGTTTAAAGACATCTTCTAGAAGAGTCTAGATTTTGGATGAGGATAAAGACTTTCTAGAATAGTCTAGAATTTCCTAGGATGAGGATGAAGACTTTCTAGAAGAGTCTAGAACTTCTTAGGATGAGGATAAATTAGATTTTTAAGAAATAAATAAAGTTTTATTTATTTCAAGGGTTTGGGTTGAGGAGATATTTATTAAAACTTTTTTAATAAACATGAGGATTAATATTTAATCTTAATTAAATATTTTGAGTTGGGATTAGGGGTAGGAAATGATGGGATTAGCCTTTAATCGAAATTAAAGAAGGATTAGAAGATTTTGGAAGAGGTTATTGGTCATAAGGAAATTGGTCAAGTTTTGAGCAAAAAATAAATTTTTTATTTATTTTAGGATTTTTGGTCAATTTATTAATTAAATAATTAATAAATAAGGAAATAATGTTTAAATAAGATTTAAACATTTTAGGGAGGGATTCCTTAATTAAATATTTTTAATTAAGATAAAGGGATTTAATGGCATAAAAATTAATTAATTAATTAATTAAATAATTAATTAATAAATGATGATGTCATCAGGACTTTTTCAAAAAATAAAAATACTTTATTTTCTAAAAGTTTTTAGGTGTCTACACCAACAGTATACTACACTGCCCATTTCTGATAAAAATCACCACTGTTATGGTAGTTTGAAAAATAGGCCTCCACGACTGAATCAAAACATTTAAAATGAAATTTTTTAAAAAGTATATAGTTTGGACTATATAACAATTCAAAATATTTCAATTTTCATTTTAATCCATTCATGCGTTTGAAATCATCTGAATTTGCACTTTTTGTCTTCCTTAATCTGTTGTTGCCATGTGTCAGATCCTAATTGCCTGTGACTTTTGAAAATATTAATTAATTAATTCCCTTTATCCACAATGTTCTTATTTCCCATGAAATCATGAGCATTTGAAATTTTCTTTATGTTCTCACACTAAAGGATGTGCTTTATGTTCTTACGGGTTTGAATGTAAGCGTGAGACCCTTTAACAACTCCATTTTCGCCTTTACATTGTCTCTGAAATGTAAGACTGAAGCCTTTTGAAAATTGCCTCATGTCCTTATGCTGAAAATTACCCTTTACGTTCCTACAGCCTCGAACATAGCACCGAAGAAGCTCAAAAAAATTTTCACACTCTTACGAGCAGCTTGCTTCAACATATGATAAGAAACTTTCAATTTTTGACCTTGGCTCATACGCTGAGCGTAACATCGAAGGACCCTTGAAAATTGCTTTTGCTCATATGCTGAGCATGAGATCGTGATGCTTTTCAAATCAACTTTTGATCATACGCTTGGCTTGGTATTTCGCAACGGGCATCAAAATGTATTAGTCTTGACCTACGGGCACCACATAGAGGGTCGTTGCTTCAAAAGCCTTGTGTCTCTGAAGACACAATACACTTTGCCTAAAATTGTATTTAAAATGTTTAGAAACTCACATACAGGCGATGTGGGACTAAGCATTATGATGGTTTTCTTTGGCTGCGAGTTTCTTCCATTTGTCTGCTGTCTTGCAACTTTGTGTGGGCTTTGCTCTACCTTTTAAAAGTTGTTGATTTTTCCCTTCTATGCCTTTGCCACTTGGGTTCTTTATGGCTGTGGGGAGATCTCCATTGTGCTTTGACTCCTGCGTGGACTACCTAGAAGATTTTCTATGGCTTAATATGAAAACGTGGAGCCTCCCTTACAGATGTCATCCCCCTACACACTTGGCCATTTTCATATTGAATCTGATAATACTGAAACTAAAAATTTGCTCCCTCCCATGCATATGGTCACCCTCTTAACATGAGAGCCCTATTTAAAATGCCGCCTCAACACTTAAACAGTTTCCTTATTCAGGCGTGGGTAGCTTTTTCCTTAACATTGGGGTTCTTTAACATGCTTGCTTGCTACTAAACCATGGAGGTCTTTTTTCTACTTGCTACGCGTGAATCTTCTCCTTTGTATATTGCATGGGCTTCACATTTTAACTGGTCATGGTTTGCTCCATCCTCCCTTGGTGCTGAGCATCTCTGTTTCTTTCAATGGTGGGACACAGGCAGAATCTCTTTTATGCATTTAGATATCATTGTATTTGCGAATATGGAAGATGCACTATTGATTAATAGGAAATGGCAGCAGTCAAAGACTAAGGAAAAGCCTATCGACAATCTCCCATTTTGCAAAATGCTAAAAGCAAGAGATGTTGTTGTAATGGTATCACCTGCCCCACACCGTCCTTTAGCTTTGAAAAACTAGAGGCTCCTTTTGATTCAGCTTTGTATGACACGTGGGCTTTCCTTTACATGCTTGTAAATGTGGCTTTTTCTTTGACTTAGTCAACTACCCTTGCTACTTTATATGTTGTGGCTTGCCTTTGATAACATGGGATTTCATGCTCCCAACGTGGACCTCTAGCTTCTTCATTTTACACATGGTGTGAGCTGCTCTGACCTCTTTTCCCTTTCACATGGAGCTCCTACTTTTACTTGCATAGACCTACTCTAATTTTCCTTATCAATCTGCAACTTTTGTCTTGCTCTCTCACTTCTTGTTTCACAGCTACATTTTTAGATTCTGGGGTGCCAACTTTAGGAGGAACTTTATATCTTGGACTTGGATATTTATCACTTCTAACTAAAGTTCTTGCTGCACTCAATGAACTCAGATGATGGCAATGAATACGATGAAATATAATAATCAATTAACATCATTATCATTTCTTCCTTGAGATCTTCATCTACACACAATTAACATTACTCTGATGGAATCAATTGGGCACTAGAGTGGGCCCAGCTAAAAAAAATTTTGTTTCCAAACAACTAATTCTCTAAACTGATCCATCAATTGTCCTAAACTAATTGGAATCAAATTTGATCATTGATTGACCATTAAAACTCATTTTAAATCATTTCCACAACACTGTGAAACTTGTGTCCGGAGGCCTGTTGCCTAATTTTAAAAACTAATCAAATCACCTGATCATGCCCTAAAATTGAAGACACTAAATCTCTACTCCACATTCTTGCACCCTGTCAGATCTTGTCTCGTGACGAAGTCCCAGTCAAAAGATATTGACTATCAAAGCTACCTTCCCAGAATTATCTGCAAGCAAGTACATCAGAAAATGATAAACTTGGTTTGGATTCAGATTGGAAAACTAGGCAAATGGACACTTCAGAAAATGAAAGCTGGGGAATTGGTTCTCTATCATGAGGACATTGTGGATCTATGATTTGGGCTCATGATGAATAACTAGGTGCAAATGGTGAGCATTCAAAGTGAGCTACTCAAAATTTTTCAACTAGGAACACTGACAGAAAGCGATTTTTGGAGATGGAATTGACCCAAAAAAGTGTGCATATGGATTCGTCATGACTTGCAAACTAACACACTCAGAGTATTTTCAGTGGACAACATAGGCATACAATCCATTCATCTTGACCTATCACAGATTAAGAGATATAACATCCTGAACAGGGGTTCTAATCAATCTGTAAATACTGACACCAGTAAAAAGTTAGAAATTCCATTTGGAATCATGTTTGAAAATTGATCAAATGGATTCATCATAAGTTGAAACTTGAAACATAACAAGTCTCTGATGTCTACAATGCAATGCAACAAGAATTTCAACGTTTTGGTCAACTGGGTCAAATTTATAGCACGTCAAATAGGGCTTCCCAGAATTATGTGCAAAGTGCAAAATCATGAAAACTGTAACTGACCAACTTTGAGGAATTCAAAACCTAATCAAAAAAATTTGAAATGACTTGAACTTTGAAACATAGGTTCTTAGGTATGGACACTAAACACTCTCAAAGCAGTGAATCCTAAAACATTTCTGGGTGCAAGATATTCAATGGCAAACATAGCCTCCTGTCACTATTTGACACTTAGGGTAAAAAGCAAATTAGACATTGGCTCAAAACAGGACTTCGCCAAACAGTTCAGAATGACAGTTTATCATTATAGAATATGTGAACGGACTAAATGAAGGGTGTTAGAAACATTAAACACCACTGGGCCTCAAAGGTACAACTAGGTACAATCCCAATTAAAAGCATTTATGGGACTTGATTTTTCAAATTTTTGAAATGGGACTAAAAATGAAGCATGCAATTTTTCATCCCAACAGTGGCTTTGTCTGGGGATGCATGCCCCTTGCGGGCATGGCAAGATTCTAGATCTCTGGGAGAAGCAGACCACTCCAAAACTTCGAAACTCTCCTAAACAGCTTTATTGAAAACAGGGAAACTACTCTACTACTATGTACAAATGATGGCCTCGGGCCATCGAACTTTAATGAAAATGTTTACCTCTATCATATACTTGATTTTCATTTCTTTCCTCATGAGGTAAACTGAAATTACTTCCCCTATCAGTTTCACCAATCATATTATCATCATGAAACAAATCACTTAGAAAAACAAAATTTGCAACTTCATTTTCATAATGCATATAAAAACTTGTTTCATTCTCAACCATTTGCTCATTATGAAAGCACTGATTAGCATGCTCATACATATCAGACTGAAACTAAAAAATCTCTTTATTTAATGGAAATTGCATGCTATCAATTTCGAATATGAATGTATCATATTCAACATGGGGAAAAGAATCACTCATACCTTGAAAATGTGCATCCTTTTGCATAACCAAATGGAAATCAAATGAACAATCTGACTGATACTTGCATATGTCATCCATATTAGAATTTGAAACTAATCCATAATCTTCAGATGGTTCTTCACAATCAGCAAAAAAATTAGTCTTTGCATTAAAATATTCATCATAAAACTTAGTAGAAGGTGCATGCTGATTTTCAAGAACAACTTTGTCAAACACCTTGTCATCTGTCTCATCAGATGCAACATAATCATCAGTTTCACTATCATACTCAAAAGAAGAACAATTTGATTTCTCATAGCAATAGGATAAAGTATCATCATTAAACTCATTCTCAACTAAATCTGAATTGTCCATGTGTTCTTCAAACAAAGGATTGATAACTCCATGCAATGGCTCTCTTTGAATGTTTTGACAAAAAATGGGCTGATCATCATCAGGATTCTCATTATATAAATCATTAGTATATACTTTAAAACAATCACCCATCTCGTCTTCATGGAGACTTTCAGCATGTGAAGAAAAATCAGAACTACATGAAGACTCAATCCACTCCATCAACGAAGCATGTAGAATATAAATCAAAGTTACTTTCATTGTCTTCATGTAGGTGATTCAAATGTCTTGCAAGAAAATCATCATTTATCTTACCAATAGGTGCTGATGTATTAACCTTAGAATCAATAGTATACTGATCATCACTACACTCATCCTCAAGACACTCTTCTACACAATTAGGTAATCTGTCTTTATAGATAACCTCTTTATCTTCATATTGTGTAGACACATTTTCTTCATAACTTTCAATCTCAAACTGATATACACAATTTTGAAATGGAAACTCACTTTCAGATTTAGAAATAGTACTCATACCTTTACTAGCAAAAGAGTACTCACTTCCATCATTTCTTTCTTCTTCCCAATCAACATCTGATTCACATGAAGACTCATATGTACTATCACAATCCTCTTCTTGACTTGAGCAACAAGTCTCTCCATTGTCTTCACATGATGCTTCTTCACAATATGTCGGGTCAGCAATTTCACCTCTATCACTTGATACATCACTTCCAAGTTCTTCATCCTCATACTGAGATAAATACCTTTCCTCTTCCTGATTCATTATATTTTCAACACAATGCAAATCATCAATGGGAAAATGAATGACTGGATTTATATCTTGCATGCATAACTCATCAAGTGAATTAACTCTATCATTCGCTATTGTAATACCATAAACATGTGCATTCAATTCAGTACGAATGAAATCATTTCTTCTTTGCAACAAAGAGATTTCATGTTCACATTTTTTTATTTCTGAATCTTCAACAAAACTATTTACAACAGCAAGGGTGCTTATTTGCTGATCTAAAATCAAAAACTCCTTATGACATTGACTTGTGCTTTGCACCTAATCTTGTCGGCAAATATTCCTAGAGAAGTGACTCCTAGTTAAGCCATATTTTATGTTATTCTCAATCTCTATCACTATCATGAATGCTTGATGCAAAGTCTTAGGTTCTTTATCTCTCAACAAATAGCTCATCTTCTTATCAAATGACCGAGATAAACCACTAAACACATTTGATCATCTGGCTTGTAACTTTTAGGAATTTCATTTAAAACCTTTGCAAATCTGATATTAAATTTAGGAACTAAGTCACCATTCCTAACATGGATATTGAAAAAATTATCAAAATAATCAGAGATGCTTACTCTTTCCCCAAACTACATCATGAAGGCTGACAGTAATTCATCCCAGGATGAAATTGAACATGCTGGTAAAAATGAAAACTAGTTCCTAGCATCATCTTCTAAAGTCTGAACAAACAACTTCATCTGAATGTCTTCATTAGAAATTTCAAAATCACCAACCAAGTCATTAAATAACTGAACATGATGGTTGGTTGACCTTTCATGGTTCCCACCAAACTTAGGCAAATACTTTCTAAGGTTATAAGGCATAGTATTCGGGAAACCATGAATACCATTAAAATTTAATGGCATATATCTCTTGGTAGAAATAGACCTAAAAACTTTACTAACCAGCTGCATACTAGGTGAAATAAAACTTGACATTCTTCAAAATATGAAACTCATTCACCCATAATAAATTTTGATTTGTAACTTGCAGCAGGCTTACACAACTTTCTACCAAATGAATGCTTCAAATACACTTCACAACTTTAAAACAACAATTGAAACTCTATCTAATGAAGTGCATAAAACTTATCAAATCATTCTTCTCTTCTTAGTGCTAAAACTTCACTTGACAAAGAACACATATGTGGAACTCACTTTCATTGAAAGAAAATCATATGAAATCATAAAATGCCTCGAGTGTTGCCACATGAAACCACTGATCTGTTGATTGGCTTGGTGCTAATCTGAATTCTTTACACCACTGATCATAACCTTATAGAGTCGCCATCTCATTGAAGAGAGAAATGAAATCATAGCTATGATTCATCTTTATCATTACAAATTATTATCACAACAGATCAAACAACACTTCAAAACTTATCAGTCAGAAACTTATATACTCTCTCTTCTATTTAAAAATTTCAACACAACTTTCAGATCTGTCTGATTCAATTGAAAATTCTTGAAAACAATTTATACATCACCTATCTACAATGGTTCAGAGATCCTTTAGATAGAGTCGCCACTCACTATTGTGAGAAATATTTTTAAACACGATTCATAACACTACAGATCTGAACTGAATTGACAACTTTGTAAAATTCTCAAATCTTTAAAACACTTAGAAGAGAGAAACATTTATTCAACAATTCTGACTCTGATCTTATAGTAGTATTTTGAAAACCACAATCGACTGAATTGATTGAAAATAACACTTAATAAAAAAACAATTCTGTATTCAATCTTAAAGAATACTATTGCAACTGGATAAAAGATACTGGGGTGCATGAAACTTCAGCAATGAAATAAGAAACACCTCTTGCTCTAGATTTGCTATATCCAATCTATTTCATGGCAGAGATTTTGGTTCTTTCTATATGCAACTCCCCAGTAGAGTCGCCATTTTGTTGGTGTTTGAAAATGTTGGACGGTTTTCAATTATCCCACCGAGAAAGTAACACATCTAGGGGCAGCTAACTCCCATTTTCAACATGCCATTTCTGACAATAGGCCAACTATAAGGCATGACCCTTCTACTTTAGGCTCTGCTAAACCTAGGCAGGTAGACCACAGATTCAAATGATACCATACCAGTGCAAAAACATATCCCTGAATCTATTAAGCAGATACAAGCCCTGATTTCTCCTAATAACTCATGAAATGACACAGATCTGCAGTAGCTAAATGCAAATCTAGAATATTCACAAGCTAAGTGAGGGCATTCTATTTAGGTCCTTCAACATGAAAGGTGAAAAGAATGTTTGATTAATAATGTTGATTTCAGCAAAACCTCAGATATGAAACAATAAGACTTAATGATCCTGCAGCTAATCAGTGCCTTAACCATTGGGCAATTCCATGAAACAAATGCATGCATATGGATATTTGATACTTTTTTGTATATGCAGACATCTGATCTATCTATTTAACTTGTAAATAGACATCAATGCACAAATTAAATCCCATTCTTACATGATATCCTCATCAGTAAACTTGCAACCCTGTTGATTCCCTAAAGCATTTACACAACCCCTTGGGTCATAAGCAACAATGAATAGCATACAACCTTAAGGGACTACAAATACAACCTAAGCACTATGTCAAAGACTGTTAAACATTGAAAATTATCTAATAAAGGAAATAGGATTAAAGATGAAACTCAACCATATGCTATTCTTTGTATTATTTCCTTGAAATTATACAATCATATGCATGAAATGAAAAACATGAAAAATGCCTAATAGATCTAAACTATCTGTATAAATCTTCCTATTGTTGTTCATACAAGAGAGAAAATTTTCTGAAGAATGTGATATCACAGTAAAACACTAGAACCCTGCTAGTATTACCCAGAGAAAACTGCTAACTTACTAGTTTCTCAGTGACGAAGACTAGAACCATTACAATGAGGAAAAGAAAAGTAGATATAGGAAAGAGTTAATTCTCGGATCTGAATCTGCAAATGACATCTGTTAACCTGGAAAAACCTTCTCAACAAGTTAAAAACAATTTTCAAATCTTTTCCCTCAAATGCTGAATCAAATCTCTAATTAGTTATGGCTCCAAAAGCATCAAATATCTTAAACTATGATTGAACAACTATCTGATTTGATTCTTGATCTTTACCTATGGTAAACGTGAAGATCAGTTTTTAAAAATCACTTCAAAAAGCCAAGGAAATCTTCTACAACTAATTTTCTTCACATACAAACTTTAAACAGTATTCAAAACTGCTCTCTAACTAACTTTGATGCTCTGAGATCAAATTTGCTCCTTTCACTGAGAATGCCCCAGAATTTATAAAACTGCTTATAGAATAAACCAGTGCAAACTTGTGTAAAATCTGACCCCATATTCAGAAAAGTTACTTCCTCCTAGTTCCAATGGTATACTGCACTACCCATTTCTGATTAAAATAACCCCTATTATGGCAGTTTGAAAAACAAGCCTCCATGACTGAATCAGAACATTTAAAATGAAATTTTTTTAAAAGTATATAGTTTGGACTATATAAAAATTCAAAATATTTCAATTTTTCATTTTAATCCATTCATGCATTTGAAATCATCTGAATTTCCACTTTTTCTCTTCCTAAATCTGCTGTCACCATGTGTCAGATCTTGATTGCCTGTGACTTTTGAAAAATATTAATTAATTAATTCCATTTATCCACAATGTTCTCATTTCCTATGAAATTGTGAGCATATGAAATTTTCTTTATGTTCTCACGCTAAAGGATGCACTTTACATTATTACAGGCTTGAACATAAGTGTGGGACCCTTTAACAACTCCATTTCTGCCTTTACACTACCTCTGAAATGTAAGACTGAAGCTTTTTGAAAATTTCCTCACATCCTTATGCTGGACATTTCCCTTTACATTCCTACAGCCTCGAACGTAGCACCGAAGAAGCTCAAAATTTTTTTCACGCTCTATCAAGTGGCTTGCTTTAGTGTATGATTGGAAACTTTCAATTTTTGACCTTCGCTCATACGCTGAGCATAACACTGGAGGACCCTTGAAAATTGCTCATGCTCATATGCTGAGTGTGAGATCATGATGCTTTTCAAATCAACTTTCGATCATATGCTTGGCTTGGTATTTCGCAGCGAGCATCAAAATCTATTAGTCTTGACCCGCGGGCCCCACATAGAGGGCCGCAACTTCAAAAGCCTTGCATCTCTGAAGACACAATACACTTTGCCTAAAATTTAAATTTAAAATGTTTAGAAACTCACATACGGGCGATATGGGACTAAGCATTATGATGGTTTTCTTTGGCTGTGAGTTTCTTCCATTTGTCTACTATCTAGCGACTTTGTGTGGGCTTCGCTCTACATTTTAAAAGTTACTAACTATTCCCTTCTATGCCTTTGCTGCCTGGGTTCTTTATGGCTACGGGGAGATCTCCATTGTGCTTTGACTCCTTCGTGGACCGCCTAGAAGATTTGCTACAGCTTAATATGAAAACGTGGAGCCTCCCTTACAGATGTCATCCCCTTGCACACTTGGGCATTTTCATATTAAATTTGATAATATTGAAACTGAAAATTTTCTCCCTCCCATGTGTATGGTTGCCCTCTTAACATGAGAGCCCTCTTTAAAATGCTTCCTCAACACTTAAATGGTTTCCTTATTCAAGCATGGGTAGCTTTTTCCTTAGCATTGGGGCTCTTTAACATGCCTGCTTGCTATTGAACCATGGAGGTCTTTTGTCTAGTTGTTGTGTGTGAATCTTCTCCTCTGTATATTGTGTGGGCTTCACATTTTAATTGGTCACAGTTTGCTCCATCCTCCCTTGGTGCTAGGCATCTCTGTTTCTTTCAATGGTGGGACACAAGCAGGATCCATTCTATGCATTTAGATATCATTGTATTTGTGAATATGAAAGATGCACTATTGATTCATAGGAAATGGCAGTAGTTGAGGACTAAGGAAAAGCCTATCAACAATCTCCCATTTTGCAGAATGCTAAAAACAAGAGATGTCGCTGTAATGGTATCACATGCCCCACACCATCCTTTAGCTTTGAAAAACCATAGGCTTCTTTTGATTGAACTTTTTATGACACGTGGGCCGCTTGTAATTACAACTTTTTCTTTGACTTAGTCGACTGCCCCTGCTGCTTTATATACTGTGGCTTGCCTTTGATAACATGGGATTTCATGCTCCCAACGTCAACCTTTGGCTTCTTTGTTTTACATGCCAAGACCTCCTCTAATTTTCCTTTTCAATCTGCAACTTTTTTCTTGCTCTCTCACTTCTTGTTTCATAGCTACATTTTTCAGATTTTGGGGTACCAACTTCAGGAGGAACTTTATATCTTGGACTTGGATATTTATCACTTCTAAATGAAGTTCTTGCCGCACTCAGTGAACTTGGATGATGGCAATGAATACGATGAAATATTATAATCAATTAACATCATTATCATTTCTTCCTTGAAATCTTCATCAACACATAATTAGCATTACACTTATGGAATCAGTTGGGCCCTAGAGTGGGCCCAACTAAAAAAAAAAATTGTTTTCGAACAACTGATTCTCTAAACTGATCCATCAATTGTCTTGAACTAACTAGAATGAAATTTGATCACTGATTGACCACTAAAACTTATTTTAAATCATTTATGCAACACTGTGAAACTTGTGTTCGGAGGCCTGTTTCCTGGTTTTAAAAATTGATCAAATCACCTGATCATGCCTTGAAATTGAAGACACTAAATTTCTACTCCACATTCTTGCACCCTGTCAAATCTCGTCTCATGAAAAATTCCCAGTCAAAAAATATTGACTGTCAAAGCTGCCTTCGCAGAATTATCTGCGTACATCAGAAAATGATAAACTGGGTTTGGATTCGGCTTGGAAAACTTGGCAAATGGACACTTCAGAAACTAAAAACTGGGGCATTGGTTCTCTATCATGAGGACATTGTGGAACTATGATTTGGGCTCATGATGAATAACTAGGTGCAAATGGCGAGCGTTCAAAGTGAGCTACTCAAAATTTTTCAACTAGAAACATTGACAGAAAGCGATTTTTGGAGATGGAATTGACTGGAAAAAGTGTGCATATGGATTTTTCATGACTTGCAAATTGACACACTTCGAGTATTTTCAGTGGAAAACATAAGGATACAATCCATTCATCTTGACCTATCATAGATTAAGAGATATAACATCCCAAACAAGGGTTCCAATCAATCTATAAATACTGACACTAGTAAAAAGTTAGAAATTCCATTTGGAATCGCGTTTGAAAATTGATCAAATGGATTCATCATAAGTTGAAACTTGAAAAATATCAAGTCTCTGATGTCTACAATGCAATCCAATAAAAATTTCAACATTTTGGTCAATTGTGTCAAATTTATAGCACGTCAAATAGGGCTTCCCAGAATTATGTGCAAAGTGCAAAATCATGAAAACTGTAACTGACCAACTTTGAGGGATTCAAAACCTAATCAAAAAAATTCAAAATGACTCAAAATCTGAAACATAGGTTCTTAGGTATGGACACTAAACACTCTCAAAGCAGTAAGTCCTAAAACATTTTTGGGTGCAAGATATTCAATGGAAAACATAGCCTCCTGTCGCTATTTGACACTTAGGGTAAAAAGCAAATTAGACATTGGCTCAAAACAAGACTTCGCCAAACAGCTTGGAATGACAATTTATCAATACACAATTTGCAAATGGACTAAATGAAGGGTGTTAGAAACATTAAACACCACTTGGCCTCAAAGGTACAGCCAGGTACAATCCTAATTAAAAGCATTTATGGGGCTTGATTTATCAAATTTTTGAAATGGGACTAAAAATGAAGCATGCAATTTTTCATCCCAACACCATGTAAGAATGAGAAATTATAGATGAATAACTATTCCTGTGAGTTTTACATTTGATTAATGAAGAGGATTTGAAAAGATGAGAGCAATAGTGCTAGTAAAGTTGGATTTTCTATTCTTTGAACTTAGATGTTTTTCATCTATGCTCAATCAAAACCTAAGGGGGAGATTGTTAGCATGAATTTTGATGGTATTCCTTTGGAGGAGTATCTAAGCATTACTAGAATAGTTAGAGAGATGTTAGCATGATTCACATGTTGCATTCATAAATGTGCTTGTCATTTATGTCAACATAGTATTGTTTTGTAAAGAATGAAAGAGTAGAAGATAGAGAAGGAGGTTGTATATATTGTGTATTAATGATGAGATCAAGTATAATTAAGGATATATTATGCATTTTTTCTTGATGTTATGGACAAATGCATGTGCAAAGAGTCAAAGACATGAGAGAATTATTCAAGAGTTACAAAGGATAGTGTGTAGATAGATAACTTGGCAATTGGTTTATGATGTATCTCTTAACACAAATAGAATCATGCTGAGTGATGTTAGATAATGATAGTAGATAGCCTAATGATGACATCAACAAGTGTACAAGGTTTGAGGTCATACGTGTGAAAATTGTTATTTATTATGAACCAACAATGTTTTGTAATTGTGAAAAGATCTAATAAATTGTAATATCTTAATGAGGTCCTACTATAATTAATTGGGAAATTCTCAAGGCCAACTCAGTAGATCATTTTGAGGATATGGTTGTTGGATACAATTGGTTAATTGAGTATTGTCTTTGACACAAATGTCATATCAGTCATCAGACAGAGTCTACCGAGCTCAGAAGGTAAGCATAGTAGTTTACAGAGTCTACCGAGCATTGTTGTATATTACACTATAAAGATAGCTTCTACCAAGCTAACTTGGTTAACGAAGGAAGTTCAGTACTTACCGAGCTCACTCGATAATCGAAGGAAACTATGATAGAGTGTTTACCGAGCTAGGAAGGTAAGCGAAGAAAAATTAGTGTTTACCAAGCTGGGACGGTAACCGAAGAAAAGTTAGTGTTTACCGAGCTGGGAAGGTAATCAAAGGAAAGTCAGTGTTTACTGAGTTCATTCAGTGTCCAAAGGGAATTTGGAAAAGACAGTTTCTACCGAGCTCACTCAATCATCTATACTTACCGAGTTCTCCTGGCGATTGAAGGGATGTCACAGAGTTTGCTGTATTAACCGAGCTCAGTCGGTTAACACAGGAATTATTTTCTGAATAGTATTAACCAAGCAGTGTCGGCCAGTAAAGGGATTTTTTGGTTTGTAATTTTTGCTAGCCGACTATTGTATTTGTTTGATTATTGGTCAGTGATTAGAGCCGACTAAGATAATCTGTAAGGTATATATGAAAGATCAAGTTGTGAATTCGTAAGATGTAAGAGTTTGGATGCATAAGAGTGCGAATGTATGGATATGGAATAAGAGAATATTGAACATATAAGAGAATGTTGAAGAAGTGTGATCAGATGCATTGAAGGAGCTGCAAAGTTGTATGTGATCAGTAAGGATCCAGTCAAGCATAACAGAGATCTGCAATCATCAAAGATAAGTTGCACATTATATCAAGTCACTTCATTGTTGCTTTCTAACCATTGTAATAGTGAACTCAAAATCTCTTAACAGAGTGGGTTTAACAGCCCTATTGTAAATCCTCTAATAAGGTGACAATTTAGTTGAATTGTTCTAAAGACCTCTAGCAAGGCCACTCCTAACAGGGTGATTAAATCCTCTAACAAGGTCACACCTAACAGTGTGTTTTTTAACCTTTAATAGGGTTGGCTCCTAACAGGGCTCACTTCAGAAGAGTGAAAAACAGTAACTAGTTACATTGGTGGTTTTTCCCATATTGGGTTTCCACGTTAAATTTGGTGTCTCTAGTGTTCATGATTGCTGAATTGTTTTGGTTATTAGTTCTTAATAATTATTAGTTTTTGCTGCATTATCAAGTTTCATTAATCTGTAACTAAGATCAAGATTTTAGACATCTAAGGGACTGTGAAATATTTTTGTAGTAACTGATTCACCCCCTCCCCCTCTTGGTTACTCCATTCTCATTTCCAACAATTGGTATCAGAGCTTTTGGTGCTTGCAGGAAAGGATTTCAAGGTTCTAAGCCAAAGATCAAGATGTCTTAGAGAAGATAAATTCCAAAACTTAACAGAGATAACTTCTCAGCATGGCAAGAATTGATGAAACTTCATCTGGCTACTGTTGGTGATACTGGACTGAAATACATTGAAGAAAAATATGAAGAACCTTCTGGCACATTGTCAGTTAATGATATTGCTGAAAAGAAGACTCACAAAAATATGATGATAGACATAGCATCTGCTCTCAGCTATGAAGAATTTGATGACATTAAGGACTGCAAAACTGCCTTTGACATTTGCAACAAGCTAAAGGAGATCTATGGAGGGGATGATAATGTGAGAAGAGAAAAAGCAGAAAGTCTAAGAGGACAATTTGATCAAATGAAGATGAGAGAAGATGAAAACATTGCAAAGTATGTTGAAAGAGTTAAAGCATGTGTAAGTGCAATCAGGGCAGTTGGAGGTGACATCAAAGGAGAAATAGTTGTAAGCAAAGTTCTCAAGACCTTGCTTCCCGTTTATGCAATTAGAGTCTCTACAATACAGGAAAGAAGGTGTGAAGCAAATCATAAGATAAATCTTGAGGCCATAGTCGGAAGACTAACTGCATTTGAACTAGATAACTTTGACAACTATGTTCCAGCCTCCAAAAACATTGAAGCAGCATTTCAAGACAAGCTCTCACTCAAAGAGAAAAGAAAAAAGAAGATAGAATCATAGTCAGAAAGTGAAAATGAATCAAGCCAAAGTTCAGACAGTGATCTCGAAGTGATTGAAGCTCTACTAGCCAGGAAATATTCTAGAGGCAGAGGAAAATACAAAGGTAAAGTTCCTCTAATCTATTTTTATTGTGATGAAATAGGTCATATTGCAGCAAGATGCTCAAACAAGAAAAACAATGATGAAAAGAAGGATCACAAATGGAATGGCAAGAAAGACTTTAACTCATCCAAGAACAAAGGTAAGAAATCATGTTTCATGGCTGAAAATTCTAAGGATTCTGATAGTGAGGATGAAATTGTTTATATTGCTATTAAAGATAACTCTGATAGTGGTGACGAAGATAAAATGGCTCTTATCTCTCATGTAAGTAAGAATGATACATGGATTATAGACAGCGGTTGCTCACATCATATGACTGGTGATAAAACTAAGTTTGATCAATTTGAAGACTATGATGGTGGCAGTGTGAGGTTTGGTAATGATGAACCTTGTTTCATAAAAGGAAGAGGGAGAATCTGTCTATCCAAAGAACTCATATGTAATAATGCCTACTGGGTTGAAGGTCTCAAACATAATTTGCTAAGTGTGGCACAGTTACTAAATATTAGATTCAAGGTAGAATTCATGCATGGAAAGGCGAGACTATTGAATGAGCAAGGAAAACTGATAGGATCTGGTGCTCAAACTAAAGGTAACTTGCTCTATCTAGAACTTGGTGAATGCTCATGTTTTATTGCTCAAATTGAAGAGAGTTGGTTATGGAATAAAAGGTTGTGTCATGTCAATTTTGATAATTTGGTAAAAATAAGCAAATTCAAGAAAGTAAGAGGCATTCCTAACATTAAGAAACCTGAGGTTGGTCTATGCAAGAATTGTCAGATTGGTAAAATGGGAAAAACTAGTTTTAAAGGTAAAAACTATCAGTCTAAAGATATATTAGAAATTGTGCATACTGATTTATGTGGACCCATTGGAATAGAAAGCTATACTGGAGAAAAGTTTTTCATTCTTTTTGTTGATGACTATTCAAGAATGATGACTGTCATGTATCTAAGGAATAAATCAGAAGCATTTGAGAAATTCTAATGGTATTTGGCAAGAGTTGAAAAAGAGACAGGGAAAAAGCTGAAATGTTTAAGGTCAGACAGAGGTGGTGAATTCATTTCACGTGAATTCAATAACTTCTGCATTGAAAGAGGTATTAAAAGATAGGTTTCAGCACCAGGAACTCCAGAACAAAATGGAATAGCTAAAAGCAGAAATAGATCCATTATGGATTGTGCAAGAACCTTGATGATAGAAAAAAACATTGCTATCAAATACTGGAAGGAAGCCATCAGCACTACAGTTCATACCTTAAATTGAGTATAGTTGAAAAAGGATTCATTCAAGACTCCCTATGAATTATGGTATGGCTACAAACCCAATGTAAGTTATCTGAAAATATTTGGAAGCAAATGCTATATTTTGAAAGAATCTAGAAAAGGAAATTTTGATGTAAAAAGTGATGAAGGAATATTTTTGGGTTATTCTTGCAAAAGCAAAGCATACAGATGTTTAAATCTATCCACTCACAAAGTCATAGAAAGTGCACATGTGAAAGTTGATGAGTTTGTAGACAAATTAGAAGAAGAAAGAAAAAAGATACCTGAAGACTACAAGAGATTTGTTTACATTGAACCTAATACTATACCTAGGATACCATTCACTCAAGAATCCTCAACTCCTGAGCCTTCAGTAACCGAGTTGCAAATAGTTCAAACCAAGCCAAAGCAACATTCAGACACTACCAAGAAAGTGTCTACTGAGTCTGAAGCAACCGAGCTAGAACATCCTAAATATGAAATTGAAGCACAAGCAGATATCAATGAAACTCATTCAAGAGGTAAAGAACCTGTATTAGCTAAATATGTCAAAAGACATCATACACCAGATCAGATCATTGGAGACAAATATGAAGGAACCCTGACAAGAAGTAAGTTGAAAACTACTTGTTTACTTGCTGATTTTGAACCTAGAAGTATTAAAGACGCATTGGCAAATGATAGTTGGATTGAGGCAATGAATGAGGAAATAGAATAGATAGAGAAGAACAAGACATGGACTCTTGTACCCAGGCCTAAAGATAAGAATATAATTGAAACCAAATGGGTATTCAAAAACAAGTTGACTGAAGATGGTAAGGTATCCAAAAACAAAGCTAGATTGGTATGCAAAGGATACTCTCAAGAAGAAGGCATAGATTATGGGGAAAATTTTGCTCCTGTTGCAAGATTGGAAGGAGTCTGAACCTTACTTACATATGCTGCTCACAAAGGATTCAAAGTTTATCAAATGGATGTCAAGTCAGCATTCCTCAATGGAATACTGGATGAAGAGGTTTACATTGAACAACCTGAAGGTTTTGTTGATCCAGAGAAAAGGAACATGGTATGCAAATTACACAAGGCACTGTATGGTCTGAAACAAGCCCCTAGAGAATGGTATGAAAGATTGCATAACTATCTTATTCAGATTGGTTTTCAATGAACTAATGATAATAGTAGCTTGTATATAAAGGAAGGATCAGATAATAAGATTATCTTGGCAGAAATATTTGTAGATGATATTGTTTTCATAGGGAATGATGATCTTCACAAAGAATTTTTAGAACAAATGAACAAGGAATTTGAAATGTCTATGTTTGGTGAAATAAAATTCTTTGTTGGTCTTCAAATTCAACAAAATAAGAATGGCATCTGCATTACTCAATCAAAATACATCAAGGAGATATTGAAAAAGTTTGGTATGGAGGACTGCAAACCTGTTGGAACTCCCATGTGTACTGGATTGAAACTTACCAAAGATGATGAATCCAAAGAAGTAGACCAAACATTGTATAGATCTATGATTGGAAAGCTATAGTATGTGGTTCATACTAGGCCAGATATTGCTCTTGCAATTGGTATTGTTGCAAGATTTTTAGCAAAACCAAGAGACACTCACCTAATGGCAATCAAAAGAATAATGAGATATTTGAAAGGAACTGAAGATTATGGACTATGGTACAAACTTGGAGGTAACTTGGATTTGAAATTTTTTACTGATGCTGATTGGGTAGGGAATCTTGATGATAGAAAAAGCACAAGTGGAGGAGCATTCTTTCTTGGAAAGAGATTGGTTTCTTGGACAAGCAAAAAGCAGAATTGTACATCCCAATCTACAACAGAGGCGAAGTATGTTGCTACAGCAATAAACTGTTCCAACATTGTTTGGTTTAAGCAGTTATTACAAGGAATGAAGATGGAAATCAAAGAACTAGTTGTTATGTTCTGTGGCAATACTAGTGCAATCAACATATCCAAGAATCCAGTGATGCATTCCAAGACCAAGCACATAGCAATAAAATATCATTTTTTCAGAGAATTGGTGTAGGACAAGGAGATCAGACTAGAATATGTGCATACAAAGGAACAAATTGCTTACATATTCACAAAGCCGTTACCTAAGGATACATTCTTGTATCTCAGAGGTAAGTTAGGGGTCACTCCCCTATTTGAAGTTCACTAAAATAAAGTTTTAAGTGATGCATCAACCTATGACAAGTTGAAAATCTATCAAGTTGATGTAGCAGAGTATTGAAGTCATTGCATATGAATTTGTACATAAGGTACACTGTAATCCAGTTGAGAAGTACTTTTGGCATACGAAAAGAGGTTTTACTTTGTTGTATTGTCTTTGGCATGTGTTGTAAAAGAGGGAGAGTAAAACTGTAATACCTATTCTAAAATTTGTAAGCATTTGTAAAGGAAGAATAAAACTGTCATATCCTTCTATTATACAATTCCTTCACAGAGGGAGATTACTAAAAGAGGGAGAAGTTTCTATCTAAGAGGGAGAAGTATTATGTTGACATATTGTGCTGCACTAAGAGAAAGACTTGTTTTCAAATTTCATTCTGCTATGACATGTTGTGTTGCCATCAATGCCAAAGAGGGAGATTGTTGGATACAATTGGTTAATTGAGTATTGTCTTTGATGTTACACAAATGTCATATCAGTCATCAGGTAGAGTCTACCGAGCTCAGAAGGTAAGCATAGTAGTTTACAGAGTCTACCGAGCATTGCTGTATATTACACTATAAAGATAGCTTCTACTGAGCTAACTTGGTTAACGAAGGAAGTTCAGTACTTACCGAGCTCACTCAGTAATCGAAGGAAACTGTGACAGAGTGTTTACCAAGCTAGGAAGGTAAGCAAAGAAAAGTTAGTGTTTACCGAGCTGGGACGGTAACTGAAGAAAAGTTAGTGTTTACCAAGCTGGGAAGGTAATCGAAGGAAAGTCAGTGTTTATCAAGTTCACTTGGTTTCCAAAGGGAATTTGGCAAAGACAGTTTCTACCGAGCTCACTCGGTCATCTATACTTATCGAGTTCTCCCAGCGATTGAAGGGATGTCACAGAGTTCGTTGTATTAACCGAGCTCAGTCGATTAACACAGGAATTATTTTCTGAATAGTATTAACCAAGCAGTGTCACCTAGTAAAGGGATTTGTTGGTTTGTAATTTTTTCTAGCTGACTATTGTATTTGTTTGATTATTGGTCAGTGATTAGAGCTGACTAAGATAATCTGTAAGGTATATATGAAAGATCAAGTTGTGAATTCGTAAGATGTAAGAGTTTGGATGCATAAGAGTGCAAATGTATGGATATGGAATAAGAGAATATTGAACATATGAGCGAATGTTGAAGAAGTGTGATTAGATGCATTGAAGGAGCTGCAAAGTTGTATGTGATTAGTAAGGATCCAGTCAAGCATAACAAAGATCTGCAATCAGCAAAGATAAGTTGCACATTATATCAGGTCACTTCATTGTTGCTTTCTAACCATTGTAACAGTGAACTCAAAATCTTTTAATAGAGTGGGTTTAACAACCCTATTGTAAATCCTCTAACAAGGTGACAGTTTAGTTGAATTGTTCTAAAGACCTCTAGCAAGGCCACTCCTAACAGGGTGATTAAATCCTCTAACAGGGTCACACCTAATAGTGTGTTTTGTAACCTTTAACAGGGTTGGCTCCTAACAGGGCTCACTTCAAAAGAGTGAAAAATAGTAACTAGTTACATTGGTGGTTTTTCCCATATTGGGTTTCCACATTAAATCCGGTGTCTCTAGTGCTCATGATTGCTGAATTGTTTTGGTTATCAGTTCTTAATAATTATTAGTATTTGCTGCATTATCAAGTTTCAGTAATCTGTAACTAAGATCAATATTTTAGACATCTAAGGGACTATGAAATGTTTTTGTAGTAACTAATTCACCCCCTCCCCCTCTCAGTTACTCCATTCTCATTTCCAACAATGGTATGAAGCAAAGTTATTTTCCATGTGGTGAAGTGTAAAAGACATGTGATTAAGTTGTGCAAGTATAGATTGTGCAAGTGGTATGAAAAACTTGTAAATGCATGTGAGTGATCAAAGGGACCAATGCAATGAAAATTTGAAGATCTGAGAAGATATTTGGTGTGGTATTAACATAGTAAGATCATAGAGAAAGAGATCAAGTTGTGAATTTCAATTTTAGTTCTATTATTCTGCAAGAAATAAACAATGAGTTTGTTGGTCTTTCTTCTAAAGCGATTTGGAGGGTGGGTCCAGTTTCCTTATAAAAATCCTAATTAGGTTGGCACAACTCATAATAGGGTTGGAATCTCCTAATAGGGATTGATATGTACATAATTTATCCCATTGGTTCCTAATAAAGTCCATCCTCTTACAAGGAACTTTCATATTAGTACATCATTATTTGGATACCATCACAATAGACACCTAAAAATCCTTTAGAAAATAAAGTATTTTTATTTTCTGAAAAAAATCCCTGATGACATCATCATTTATTAATTAATTAATTATTTAATTTATTTATTTATTTTTATGCCATTAAATCCCTTTATCTTAATTAAAAATATTTAATTAAAAAATCCCTCCCAAAAATGTTTAAATCTTATTTAAACATTATTTCCTTATTTATTAATTATTTAATTAATAAATTGACCAAAAATCCCAAAATAAATAATTTATTTATTTTTTGCCCAAAACTTACCCAATTTCCTTAAGACCACTAACCTCTTCCAAAATCTTCTAATCCTTCTTTAATTTCAATTAAAGGCTAATCCCATCATTTCCTACCCCTAATCCCAACTCAAAATATTTAATTAAGATTAAATATTAATCCTCATATTTATTAAAAATATTTTAATAAATATCTCCTCAACCCAAACCCTTGAAATAAATAAAACTTTATTTATTTTCTAAAAAACCTTATTTATCCTCATCCTAGAAGCCTAGACTCTTCTAGAAGATGTCAATTCTAATCCTAATCCCCCCCTCTAACCTTGTCACATTCTCTAAACAAGGTTAGCAAACTCCTAAGCTAATCCTAATCCCTCTTCTAATCATGTGCACAACTTAAGCAAGGGTTAAGAATTGCTAACCCAAGCCAAAGTCAACAATCTCATCCTCCTCCCAACCATCTCTATTTATGACCCAACCATCTCTATTTGACCCAACCATCCCCATTTATGACTCAACCTCCCTCATTACTCCTTTGACCAACCCATATCCTACCCTCTCACACCAATCACCCTGTGACATGTGTCACCTCCTAATTGGATTTAAACAAGCACAATCCATGTGTTCCCCTTTGAGTGCATCCCAGCCCTCCCTCACCATCTTGCCATCCTTGCATCCCGAACATCCATCCTTCCACCCCTTGGCTTATAAATAGAAGCCTCTCCCTTCACTAAAATCATCCACTTTTGAGCAAACTTATAATGCTATTTTGAGAGCCTAAAAACTACCAAAATATTATTATAATGCTGAAAACCCTCCACATCTTCATTGTTGAATCATTCATCCACACTCATATTTGATTATCACTCATCCATTTGGAGCTTGAGCACATCGTGAGCACACATCCACTATACATTAGGGACATAGCTTCATCATCATGAGAAGCACTTGAGGAGTTTACCATCTTTGGTCTAATTTCCTCAATTTTTCCTTCTTTGGTCCTATCTTAAGTGTTTACTTGTTTTTAGTATTGAGAATGCTTTTTATAGATTAGTGTTCATTTTACTCTACTAAAATAGGTGATACAATCACCACTAGGGTTTTCCCTTTGATTACATTTTTCCCTAGTTAACATATCTAGTGTTATTGTGTATGTGTATCTTCTTATGGTTAATGATTATATTTTTCACATGCTTAAGGTTTAATAAGATTTATTAAAGTTATATTGATCTCATAATTGATTCACCCCTCCCCCTCTAAATTATCTTCATTAGCTTTACTGTATAAGACCTCAACCACACCAAACTCTTCTCTGATCTTCACAAATTTGCATACCAAGATCACACAATAGATATTACAAAGATGTGACTACATATCATTACTTATGATCTCACTAATCATTACAACCAAGGAAAAAATCTTTACTTTATAGCAAGTCCTAAAGAAATTTATTGAGTCATCCTTGAGGATTTCCAAATTTACAATAATGATATAGGGCCATCTTAAGATATTACAATACATGTTACATTACAATTTTATACTTTTTATAAGTTTACACACAAAAGTCACATCATATTCTTCATAAATTTTTACTCAAAGATCTTCTAATTATACCCTCTTAACCAAGGCATCTATAGCATTTCTTTAACCTCTACCTCATTCTTCTTAAGCCAATTCCATCTTTGTGAGAAGGTAGAATAAAAAAATATTACACTTGTTCTTGAAAAGTCGTCTAAAATTCATCTTCAATAAAATATTCATATCTCTATTAAGTCTTCATATTTTCGTACATGCTCTTAACTATAGCATCTAGCCATACTATATAACATATCCTCAATTGTGCATAAGCTGATCTTTAATGCACAAACTATGTCAATTTTTTCTTCCTCAGTAAATTTTTGAGTCTTTACAAAATAGCTAGTATGTTGACATCAATGACAAATGCTATCATGAATGCAATAGATAAGCTCTTAATCATGTCTCCAACATTGCTAATATACTCTCCCATAGGAATATTAGTACAATTCATGCTAAAAATCTCCCCCTTTGGTATGGATGGAAACATAGATGAAAAACATCTAAGTTCCAACAATACCAAATATACTTCTTCCTCATTTCCTTTTCTCCCACATTTATGTTTCTTATGAATGCTATATGCCATCCAATAACAAACATTCATAAGGAAGGTGTTAATATCCCCCATACATTAGCATCTTTCATAAATCCTCTTCATTAATCAAATACACATCTCTCCCTAAAGGATGTATTCATGTAATCATCTTCATCTCTCCCTCAATGATCAAGTATAATATTTTTCATGTGCATATTTCTCTCCCCTAGTGACATCAATGAAAATGACATCATTATGTCAACTCTCTAAGTTCAATCATTTCAAAAATAATTGGTTCAAGCTCCAATCCAAAGATACAATAGAATACCAATCAAAAGAGTCCTCAATGATTCAATTCAAACATAGATACTCCCCCACAGGAGAAGCACCAAGCATACAGTCTAGATAATAATCGTGTTCTTTTACCAACTGTAGACAACTAAATCTAATTACATCACTAAAGTAATCTTATTTAGTCATCTTCTAAGGAATTAGTCATTAAATATTTTCTATTTAATTAATTAATCATCATCCCCTAATTAAATAAATTTATTTAATTAACTATAGTCCAATTGATAAAATCAAATGATAACCCAAAATCAATTTATCAATTAAATTCCTATCTGTTTATTAAATTAAATAAATGTAAAAATCTATTTAATTTAATCCCACATCCCCATTTATTAAATAAGATATTTAATAAATCAATCCTAAAACCCTAACCATCCCTATACCCTATCATTACCCTAATCCAACCCATTCACCCATACTAACCTCACTTATCAAACTAACTAACCCATCCCATCAAATCTAACCCACTTGACTCCTAATCCCCTCATAAGAAAAGCCTAGTCCCCGTCCTAAACATGTGCACAACTTTAAGTAAGGGTTAAGAATTTCTAACTCAAGCCAAAGTCAAAAGTCTCCCCTATCCTCTCACATTCCTATCCAAGAGCAATAATGGTTCTTACATGCCATAAATTCCCTTAAATGCCTCTTACATATTTCTTCCACACTCCTCTTCCCTCATAATTCCCTTTGACCCCCCACTTTGACCACCCATTCCTCTTGTGACACTTGTCACAAGGCTAGAACTTTGAAGAAGCACAATCCATGTGCTCTCTCTTCCTTACATCCTAGCCCTTCCTCACCTTTTCTTCATCCTCACATCCTTACCCTCCATCTCACCACCTTTTAGCCTGTAAATTGAGCCCTTCTCCTATCACAAATCATTCAAATTTCATGCAAACTTATATGCCCAATTAACCACCATAGCACAACCATTTTACATCCTCACCATGTCAAAATCTGTATGCCTACATTGCTAAATCCTTCATCCACCTCCATGTTTGACCACAAACTCACCACTTGAAGCTTGAAGACCACTTGAGCATACATCCATCCATATTCAGACACATCAATGTCATCACATGTCACACTTTAGGAGCTTACCATTCTTGGTTTTCCTACCTCAATATGTTTCCTTTATCTCATCATAAATATAGAAAATTTACTTAGTTTGTGAATGTTAGTCTAAGTAATAATGTTCTTTTCACACTAGTTTAATAAGTTCTACATTTTGGCATGCCTAGTCTGACTCTACATTCAAGTCATTTTTATCATTTCTTATGATTTTATTTACTAATAAAACTAACTAACATGGTGTGCTTTTTGTTGTATATTTTAGGGTTTTGACTTTTTTTGTAGGGATATCACTCTCAATTTGACCAACATGATCCGAACCACATAATCAATTTTATGATAAACAAGCTTCATAAAACCTAAATTTTGCAAATCTAGGGCTATGAGTTTGCAAGAAATAAACTTAGAGGATTGTTAACCCTCAAAAGTAGGAATGAATTTGTGATGAATTCTTACTACCACGTGGGAGTTAAAACCATCCCCATCATTCTCAATGATCAATCTTCCTACAAGAACACAAGTTGTTACTAGTGGGTTTTCTGGAAAAACCTATGAGGATACTGAACCAAAATAGCCAAACTAGAAATCTTTTTTATAAATTCCACCATCAAACCTATAGGTATACTTATAAGTGGGAATGCCTTCCACAAACTTGCAAGATCACTCTGTGAGTATTTTTCCCATGGCCCAATTTTCCTTTATTTTTCACCATTCTCTATACCAATATCCTACACTTTTTTACTACATTCCAACACTGCATAATTGTAGGTTTACTCCTATAGGTTTGTTGACTTAATGAACGAGCTCAATTTTCTAATTTCTTTTTTATAAGGGCTCTTAGGTACCTTACTAGAATTCTAACAATCTGGTTTTTTTAGGTTTACCTAGTTTAGTTACCAAAAACTCAATCTTGAATGCTTAAGGTCAAAATTTTCAATGTTTTAATGAAATGAATATTTGAATAATTAAACAAGTTTTTCATTGGAATGAATGATTAAGTAATTAGAAAACCAAATCTTGAATGTCAAGTACTAAAAATGAACTGATGCAATAAACATTCATTTTTAAGAGCAAATGAACATTATGTGTAAACACATCAACTTTTGGTCTTAAGAAACAAAACTCAATCTTGAATGCATTAAATAAATTTTTTCCTTATTCCTATCTCCTTAAAAGTTTTCACTCACTCAAATTCTTTTGTTGACACAATTTTTTATGTTGACCATTGTTGTAAGTTGCAAATGAACCATGCATGTTGAAATCATGAGTATTTTCAAAGTAGTCATTGGGATACACTAAAAGCTTCCAAACTAGAATGACTCAAGTGGCTTTTGTGTCTTGAGATTGTACCTTTTAGCACATCTTTTAATTATCTATTTTTGAAAATTAGGACCATTTAATTACTTAACACATGTACCAAAAGTTGTTAGTAAGATCACTCACACACAACCTAGGAATGCTTTCAGCAAGTTCATCCTTCTTTGGAAAGTGTATCCCCTTTGGAGAGACACTCAGCCTAGTAAATAATATAGCTAGTATATAAATGAGTGGAAGGCTAAACCTTCTTGCTTCATTAGTAAATTTTTGGCGATGTTTTTTTAGGGCTAGCTTGAGGTGGGAAAACTTTTCCATGATTTTAGCATGTCCAAAATAGATTGTTAAGTGGATCACATACATATCAACTGAGTAGTTGACTCCACATACCTAATTTCAAACCAATTTAGTATCTACCCTTTTATCCTTGGTGTATTACTCATGGTGCAAGAGAATATAAGGATTCTCTAAAGTTACCTAACATATGTGTTTTCCCTAGTAGAGGCACAATGCTACTTGGGTTTCATCTCCAAGAGTCATTGAACCTATATAAGGGGGGGTTCTATTTGTCATACCTTAAAGGATCATTGACATGTAAGTTTTTTGATCAACTCTTATATCGACTCACCTAATTTATTAGAGGTAAATATCACACTAGATCTAGAAAAATTCATGATGCACACCTCCTAGTAGGCCTAATGAGTAATACATTGGAACAAAAGTGACCTTTGGGATAAAAAGTGTGTTTTAATTATCTTATTTGTGCAAAAGACCTATGAAAAAAAATTTTAGAACATACACATTTTTATGGTTACTATCAAAATCCTTTTTCTAAAGAGATCATGTGTCTATCACTCTTAAATTTTCTTTGTCCTTTGAGATGTTGTTTTTCACAAAACACCACATCTAGTTTTCAAAAAGAGTCTCATCCTTGTTATTTCAAAAAAGAGTTATTAGCAAGTCTATTTGCAACAACTTTAGTCTACTTGGTTTTACTTCAAATTTTCCAAAAAAAAAATGATTCTTGTTGTTTCAAAATAGTTGTTAGAAAGTTTATTCGCAACAACTTTAGTCTAGTTGGTCTTACCTCACCTATTCCAAAACAAACATTGTTACACCATCCTTTGGTAAAGAAAATTTTATCCACACTCAAAACCATCTATCTTTAGATCAAATTTACCTTCACTATCTCAAGAATATTATTAGCAAGTCTACTCACAACAATCCTAGGCCTAGTTTGTCCTATTTTACTCCTTATAGTTAAACACAATTTCTTAGACCTATTATGTTGTCTAAAAGATCTGTATTGTCCAACCTAAATTAAAAGGTATACCTACCATAGTCACTACTTTAAACCTATTGAGAATACCTTATTTTGGACCAACCCAAAACTAACCTCAAAAAGCTTAGGCTTCCATAAACAATGGTTTATAGAGAGATAGGAGCATAATGCAAAAACTATACACCTAACCCAAGACTTTCTTAGTTAGATCAAATTGAGAAGGAAGGTGTTGAAGTTTCTCTATAAACTAACTAAGATTAGAAAATCTAGAACCTAACCCTAGGATGTGGAGTCAATCAAAGCTTTTTCAGCTACACTAGCTATACCTACTTTGATTAGGATCTTCTTCTTCTTTGACACATACTTCACACTTATCATATATTAGATTAGGTATCTATCATAGATTTAGGTCTCCATATAGGTCTTTATCTTACTTAGGCATTTTTTGTAGATCCACCATCTTTAGGTCATGCTTTAAGAATTCAACCCCATCTAAACCAAACATCATAGATCATAATCCTACATCCTCTCCATCATACTTTCATCTTATGTCACTTTTTCGAAAATTTTCTACCCTACATCCTACATCCATCACACTGTCTTGATTATCTACCAAACTAAGCATTTTTTAGGGTAAACTTTCTTCATCTCATGTGTCCCTCATCAACTTTAGCAAAAGGTTGGGCTCCACACATAATCATCATTTTTCTTCCAAAAGGTCACAAGTCTACCTTAGAGTTGGAATCAACATCATATCTCAAGCACACACATAGGGAAAAATATCTTCTTTCTTACTTTTGCATCACATCACTCATCCTTAGGCTTCCTATATATCATATCATTAGGAATAAGGTCCTTCTTACACATCTATCATACATCTTTGTGCATCCTAGAAAATTTTTACATTGTAGTTTTTGTATCCTTCATTTTTTGTAAAATCATTCACCTATCTATCACTTCATTCATTATTTTACCAGCTTGCACTTCATCCTTAGGAACATCATAATTTTATGCCACCTACCACATGTCTCACCAAGAATAAAAGAAAGAAGAAAGACATGGATCCTAGTCTTAGTGGTAGTTCAGATAGTACATAACCATACCCACAAGTATCTACAATCATGCATGATCCACCACCATAGAATCTTGAGGAACCTGACCCTTCACTAGATCTAGAGGCCTTTATCAATCAACCCAAACACACAACTATCATCAACGCCATCATAGATCAAAATTGGGAAACCATCATGACCAACTTCTTAAGAGACAATATCAGTGCCTTCAACTTTGGAAGACTATCACCTTTCAACATAACTAATCCTAAGCATCCTTTGTTTGAATGAATTCCACCACCTATTAGTCTATCTAATCACAATGACCCCCTTTTTATACCAAACAAAGGATATCAGTTAGCATAACTAGAACCCACGCATCCAAATATACTATCAACCCAACTTGGTGCTCCAATCCTATAGAGCAATCAACCCACCATAGCACAATCTTTAGTCTACACCATATCCCCGCATACCACCACTACACCTATCATATCTATGAACACCAATGCCTTCACTACTCCATATACTTCTATCCCATTCAACCATACTACATCCTCCACTTCCACTTCATATGAATCTACTAGCACTATAGTTTGTCCCTCTTAGCAACATATTTAGTTAGCATCTCATCATACCATAGGAATGCCATATTTAGGGTCTAGTAATCCACCTTTATCCTACCTAATATCAATAGTAACCCATTTTCTACAAGCCATAACACTACCACCTCTTTTCCTTTTGGTCCTTGGAATTTTATGCAATCACAAGGACAATCTACCAACCTTTTCATTGGTAATCCATTCATTCTTAATTTCCAACCACCACCACCATTTTCTGTCACCCCTGCACTTACCATCATGAATTACTTTTCTATGTCACCTCTAGGAAGAAAAAAAACCCTACCGTACCAATTAGTACTAGTGCTAGGAACATTTTCTTACAATAACTATTTGGCTTCATACATCTCCTAGTTTCCACCTCAACCAAGCACTCAACCCAAAACTACAAAACAACTTTATCCACCACCTCCACCCTTCCAAAAAATCCCAGTACAAACATCACATGTTCAAACTTCCATACCACTTCCTCCAGCTAGACAACAATCCCACTCTTATCCTCTACTAAACTACCATCCTATCAAAGTTACATCTAACAAGCACAACAATATGTCCATCCATCATTCCAACAACCCATCACTCTCATCCTAGCAAGAGCACAATCCATATTTAATCCACCAAAATATAGAAACCAAATCCACCTACCTTCACCTACATATCAGATAAATACCCTGTGCCAGGGGCACCAGGATTGGGGGCACTAGTCATAACTCCTATCAACCCTAAATGGGAAGAGATGAAGAGTTCTTTAAAAGAACTTAGGTATGGAATAGTATCTAATACCTTCAAGTTTGAAAATTATTGTCCATATCCATTTGAAAAGACTATAAAAATGATGCTCTTTCTGAAACACTTTGAAATCCTAAAATTTGATAAATTTAGGGGGAAAGGCATTCTAGTCACCCATGTCAAATAGTTTTATATGCACTACTAAGAGGTGTCTTATAATGACATATTCCTCATGTGGCTTTTTCCAAAAATTCTAGGAGGCCCCACTCTTGAATGGTTATCTCGCATACCCCAAGGCACAATTATTGTCTTTGATGATCTATCACAAGCCTTTGTAGCCCATTATGCTCATTTAGTCAAGACCTAGTTATCTATAGTGGACCTAGTCCACACCAAAAAAAAAGGATAGGAAATCCTAAAAAAATACTTATAGTGATGGAAAATTGTCACAACTTAGATCTCATGCACCATACCTAAATGCCGCCTTCTTAAGATGTTCATTAATAATGTAGATCCTAGTATTGCACACTACATGGTTATGAACTAATTGAAAACATATAAAGACATCAAGGAAAAGGGAATGTGCCTAGAGAAAGCACTCATTAAGGATGGTTTCATAAAAATTTACAAAGAAAACACCCAAGACTCAAGTCAATACAATGACAAACCATGATATAGGAATTTTTTTTTTTTAAATGGTCACTAATGGTGCCACTGATACACAAAAAGTTCATGTTGTAGGGGTAGCACCTAGTATATCTAATCCCCTTTATCCATAAATGCCACAACAACAAAAATACTCTTATCAATAGAGTGTGTACCAACAATCATATCAACAACTCCCATCACAACACACTCAACACAATCCATAAGCAAAAATTCCTCTAAATTAGATTAACCCATTACTATCATAGTTGTCTCAAGGCCACATGTGTAGATGAAACCCTGAGTTTACACCCCTTTAGGGGAACCACTTGATTCCATCTTTGGAAAGTTGGCTAAAAATAATCTTATTCAACACCCAAAAACTCAACCATTAGAAAACAATCAATCAAGAGCATCTTGGTATAAGGAAAATGACTTCTAAAAATTCCATCGCATTAAAGAGAATCTAACCCTCAAGTGCATGTAGCTCAAAGATTATGTGCAAGATCTCATTGACCAAAATGAAATCATGGTGGGGGCACAAACTTCCCCAAATAAAAATTTATTGATATATCAAAATGTATTTTCTTCACATAAAAAAATTGTGGGGTAAGCTCTTGTGAATGATACTACCACTAACAACACCACCAAATAAAAAATGATCAAATCAAACAAGGTGATAATCGCAAAAAATCATAGAACTATACCTTGGCTTACTTGGAATATGGAAATATGATCAACTGAATATCTCAAATAGAGCCTTCTATAAATGTCATCAATATCAAAGGCCCAAACAATCAATATGTAGTTACCACAAGAAGAACTTGGCTCAACATAGTCAAACCATCTGTACCTACCCCATCAAGACCACCTCCATTAGGACCACTCCCATTAGGACCACAATATAACATCTCAAAACACCTTAGAAATGTGCTAGCCCAAATCTCCATTTTAGATCTCTTGCACACAAGCCCACCTTATCAAGAGATCCTTGACAGTGCTCCTCATGAGTCACTCATCCAATTGATATAAACATCATAGAATTATGCAACCTAGTAGGCCATCTATCTACATCATGCACCTTTTCCTTGAAAACTTCATATATCCCAGTTGTTGACCCTAGTCATATCCTTCCACTTCACATAGTCATCATGGTTTTTCACTTTTCTATCAAATAGATCATGATAGATAAATGATTGGCCTTAAATATATGTACTTTAAAGTTCATTAAAAAAGAAGGATACATTGAGGTGGATATTCTAAATGAAGTCATCACTATCAAGACATATGACAATTTGGAGCATACCACTAAAGAAACTATCTTGCTACCTATCAGAGTTGGCCCTCTGACTCAAGAAATAATCTAGCATGTAGTTGATCTTAACCTACCATATAACATCCTCCTTGGTTGACCATGGATTCATGCCATGAAGGTTTTTCCCTCCACATATTGTCAGTGCAATAAATTTATACATAATGGCACTAAGATAACCATCCATACTAATCCAAAACCCTTTTCTTACTGCAATGTGGTAGACACCTCATATAATAACCATGACCCTTGAATTGAGATTGGAAACACATGTCTAGCTCCTTTAGTACTTTCCATGATCCAGATACCATACATGACTCCACTCTTTTTATGCTTAAGATCAACTACCAATGTTGTGGAAAACATAATCTTTCACATGCCTTTGTTATTGGAGTTCTGCCAATTGATCTGCATACTTGGGGGCATCCTACTTATCAAGGGCCAAATCCAAACATGACTCCTTAGAAAACACAACTCAAAATCACCATATTTTTTGCAAATGGGATCCTATGTGGAGAGGAAACCGCTCCCAATATTAGTACATGACAATATATAGAACCACCTCCCAAAGGTGGAGCTCCTTGACGACTTCAAACAAAAATACCCACACTCACATCACCTTGCTAGTGAATAGTGGAATTATCAAGTAAGTGGCCTAGGTCATCAAGAGTCAAGAATTATACATATTATAGAGTCATACAAGGAAGAGAAAAAGAAAGGTCTCAATTATGGACCCCCTACAACTAGGGGAACCACAAAAGATGGTCATACCTTTTTAAAAATTCAAAAAAATCTCTTCAAGGTTGAAGACAACACTAAGGAAGTCAAAAAGAAAGCCTACGATGATATATATTTTCCTTGAAAAACTTATCTTAGAAGTCTCTCTACTCTATGAACTTTCCATTAATCTCATAGAATTACCACTCGCTCATCTAAAACTCATTAGTTGGTACCAAGCAAGTGTTTTTTGCATCAACAAATTCTCCATGGAGCATGCACTCCTAAGATTCATGGGAGCTGAAACAACACACAAGAAACAACCTCCATAATCAAATTATGTCTACAAGTTGGATCCAAAAGATTAATTTAGGGGGGGGGGGAATATCTAGTCACAAAAATGATCAAAAGGAAGAAAAGAAAAAGGAAAAAAAGAGAGCAAAAGTATCCCCTAGTGAAAACTCTTCTAGAGCACCATCCGATCACTTAAAAAATGAAATAAAAATAAAGGATCTATCCAATAATGAAAAATTTTCTTAGGCACATAAGGATGGAGATTTCACATGCTTGCAATATCATCAATCCTAACTGTGGAAACTAGACTAGCCAATATCACACCAATAATCACATACATTACAACATCTCTACCACTAGAGCAAGCAAATCCTCTCAATGAGGTGCTCTAGAAAAATATAGGATCATTTTGAGGTTGGATCCTAACCTAGTGGTACACCACTTGGTTCTAGATCCAAAGGCTAAACTAGTCAAGCATAAATTTTGTAAGATGCACCCAAAAGTTTCCCTTCCGGTCAAAGTGGAGTTAGAAAAACTACTAGATGCAAAGATCATTTGCCTAATTAACTACTCAAATTGGATCTCCAACATGATACCTATCATAAAGCCATCTAGTGATATCAAGATTTGCACAAACTTCAAAGACCTCAACAAGGCTTGTCCAAAGGAGGATTTCCCATTAACAAATATAGATATTATTGATTATCTCACTATAGGCCTTGAGCTCTTATCACTCATGGGTGATTTCTCAGGATATAATCATATTCAAATAGTAGAAGAAGATCAGCACAAGAAAAAATTTACTACTCCTTGGGGAATATTTTGCTATAACATGATTCCTTTCATGTTGTAGAACATCAAGGAAACCTATCAATGAGACATGACAATCATCTTCCATAACCTCATCCATAAAACCCTTGAAGATTATGTGGATGATATTTTATTCAAATCTCTTAATCCCATTGATCACTTGTCTCACCTCCATAAAGTGTTTGATTGGTTACCTAAGTACCATCTCATGCTTAACCCTAAGAAATGCATCTTTAGTATCACATCTAGAAAGCTCCTAGGGTTCATTTAATCAAGGTGTGGTATTGAGATTGACCCTAAAAAGGTTAAGGTCATAATGGATATGTCTCCTCCCAAGACACACAAATAACTTCACTCTTTCTAAGGTAAGTAGCAATTAGTTAGAAGATTCATGTCACAACTTGCAAATAAATGTCAGCCATTCACACATTTTCTCAAGAAATATCAAAATTTCAAATGGGATCCTATTTGGTAGCACATCTTTGAAATGATCAAGAAATGCTTGGCTAATCCACCAATCTTGGTTCTACCAATTGTATGAAGACCACTCATATTGTACATCAGAGCTAACCCAACATCACTAGGTGCACTCCTAGCATAGCTTTACAACAAAGGAAAGTGAGGGATATTTAATACATTAGTCGCAATGTATTTGGGTATGAGCTTAATTATACACCCATGGAAAAATCTTTCTTAGTTGTGGTCTTTGCCGCTTAAAAGCTCTGCCACTACATGTTGAGTCATATAGTGCAACTTATATCAATGATTAATACATTGAAATATATGTTGTCATACATAGTACTCATAGGTCACCTATCCAAATGGGTCATGTTGCTCAATAAATTCAACATCAAATATGTCAACAAAAAATCTATCAAAGCTTAGGCTATAGTAGATCACTTGGTCGATACTCCCTTGGTTGCTGATCAACCCCTCATTACGGAGTTCCCAATTGAATATCTCTACCTAATAAAGGAACATCCATAATGGAAGCTATACTTTCATGGATCTTACACATCCCATGGTTCTATAGCTAGCATACTATTGGTCACTCATCAAGGTGACTACATTCCTAAGTCTTTCACATTCCAATTCAAGTGCACCAACAACATCTTAGAGTATGAAGCTCTTATTGCAAGGCTCAAAATAGTAGTTGAGTGGAACATCATAGATCTATAGATATTTTGAAATTCATAGATAATTATCAAGAAATTCTTTTATGAGTATCAAACCAAGGATAATAAACTTTAGCATTAAAAAGAATTGGTAGATCAGCTGAAACAACACTTTACTTATATCCAATTCACACAAGTGTGCAACTTGCAAAACAAGGTTGTAGATGTCATGGCTACTATTGGTTCACTCTTGGAGACCCCTCAAGAAGCTATGTAATATTAGTTCTTAGTCAAGAAGCTACATGATTCTACATACAAGAATGATGAATCAACACGGGTATGCATCTTGGTTGGTCCCAAATCCAAATGGTACCATGAAATTCATGCTTACCTACTAAATAGTATCATATCTCCCCATCTCACATTGACCCACTACCATAACATCATTCATAGAGCATCCCACTACACTATCATACCTAACACCCTATATCATTGTGGTTATCATGAAACTCTATCTTGGTGATTAGACCAAAATGAGGTTGCAATGGATCTCAAAGAGGTACATGCTAGACATTGTGGTGCTCACATGAGCTGTATAGTCCTAGCTAAGAAAATACTTAGAATTGGATATTATTGGCCTACTCTAGAGCATGATGCTTGCTACCTTGTCAAATAGTGTTACCTTGTTAGCAACATACAAATTTGATATGGGCTCAAGCTCAAGATCTTCAACCCATTGTACCACCATGGCTATTTTCTTTTTATGGGTTTGACCTTATTAGTTTTATAGCACCTCTCTCTTTAGAAGGACATAAGTCAATACTCACAATGACTAATGATTTGACTAAGTGGGTAGAAGAAGTCCCACTTGTCATTTTTGGGGGAGTTCACTTTTCCAAATTTATCTTATATCATATCATGTGTTGCTTTGGCATCTCGGCTACCATTTTCATTATCCATGTAGGTAATTTTGAAAACCTCAACATCGAAAATTTGTGCACTTCCCTTCACATCCATCACCATTTTTTTAGCCCCTACTTCCCACAAGGTAATGGTTAGGCTAAGGCAGCTAACATAACCTTACTCAAAATCCTAAAGAAATTTGTTAATGATTTTGGTCATGATTGGCATTTGCAAATCAACCCTACCCTATGGGCCTATCACACATCATTCCTACATCCATAGGTACAACACTATACTCCTTGGTCTATGGTTCCAAATCAATACTACCTATTAAAGTCAAGCTCACATCCTTGCATATTTCTTTGCAAGGACAAATATTAGATGAGGATTATAGACTAGCCAAACTGACCCAGCTAGATCTACTTGATCAAAAAAGGCAATAGCCCTATGACCATATCATGGTCTATAAAAGTTACCTCAAGAGAACCTTCAACAAAAAGTTTTACCCATGGAAGTTTCAAGAAGGTGACATGGTCATCAAAGAAAATATGAAAGACCAAGCAGACTAAGAAAATAAAGATAATTTTGAGCCCACATGGCTTGGTACATATGTTGTCACAACATTTTTTGGCTCTAGAGCCTACCAACTATCAACCCTAGAAGGTGAAGTATTGAATGATCCCACAAACATAATTCACCTCAAGAAGTTCTATGCCTAATATCCTCAGTGTATCCTATTAATCAGGGTGAAAAAGCCAAAAAAAGTTTTAAAAATCCAAAAAAAAAAAGAATGAAAAAGAGTGTCCAATGTTGAAAACTTGGCAATTCAAGTGCCTTGGATAGGTACCTTGGTGAAAATATAGCAAATAGGCACCATATATACTTGACCTTTTCATTATCTATTAGTGACCTACACCTCCCATACCATCGCCCACATCTCATTTTCCATCTTTCCATTTCCACAAGGTGCTCCAAAAGTCCATTATCACACTATCACTATCATAGCATACTATCTGCATCCATGAACTTGGTAATCCAATCATAACAATATCTTATTTTGTGGTTATCACATATATCATCCCCTTTTACCTTACCACATGTATCATATCAGTTGTATTTTAGCTTATGTATCATATTTGTGTATCACAACACTTGTAATTCTAGCAACAGTGTATCATATCAAAGCATTCACACTACATCCCCATCCTAATCTTTTTCCATTATATATAACACCACTCACATCTAAGAAATATCCAAAATATCCTAAAAATTCCTATAGTAGTCCTTGCACATTTTTTTTCCTTCTTAGTCTTGTCCCTTTGAACATACCTTGTGTTAGGTCATACATCACATTTATTCGAAAGGAAAGTCATTCTTTGAAGCCTATAGAAAAATACCTTGTCATCCAAGAGGTTTCCCAAGAAAGATTATAGTTGCCAAACTCATCATAAAGTCCCAAATACTACCAATAGGTTCTTGCAAGATGCATCTTTCCTCAAGACTAACCTTGATCTGTCAGTATCCCTTCCTACCAATCTCTTTGGAAAAAGGTTACTTTTTCATGGATTTATTTCTTTCTATTGATATTGGATTTCACTCTTTAGTTCTTGAAGTATCTTTTCCAAGCAATTTCGTTGTTCCCTCCTCAAGGTTACCAGGATCTTTTATATTATGATGCACTACAAATGGGACAATTTGAGAGTAAGGTTTTGATTAGGTTTTTTCTATTTGTGAGTCAGTTGGATATGACCCTTTCATGTTGCAAACATGTGATCATTTTAGATCACTTTATGCAATAGGTAAATGATGTTTTCTTGTGGATTACCCAACATTGTTTCCACTCTAATTTCTTTGGGATTCATGCGTGATGCTAGGGCAATCCTTGTACACTTGTTCAAGTTAGTCCAATGCAACATTGGGGAAAAGGCTTTGATGTTCTTAGTAACCTTAGCATATATCCAATATTCCTATATCAAATTAAGTGCTCAAACTACATGGTGGTACTTCTTTATGAAGTACCCCACCCTCAAGCTTCAAGCATGATTCCATTATCCCATCACCTTGTTCCATATAAAGATAATCTCATACATCTCCCTTTTACCACATCTATATTATCAAATATAATATTTCCTTACCACACACATCTATTCCACCTACCTAACCATTTTCTATACCTAAAAAGAATCCCTTGATCCCCTATCATCCGATCAATGTTCTACCCCATCTCCTCTAATCCAATCTTATCTCCACATACATTTCCCTATCATTCTACTTGCATTTCATATCATGTCCACTCCTCTCTCACTGCATTCCCATGATCTTTTTAATTCTTTAGTCATCTTTTACATTGTCATTATTCTTTGAGTCCCAAGTTACTTACCCTTTTCACAAGCATAATCTATATGGTTCATTTTTTTCATCCTTTTTCATTATCATAGTTTTAGATCCATTTTTTTATTATAGTTTTAAGATCCATTTTCATTATCATAGTTTTAGATCCATTTTTTTCTCATAATTTTAAGATCCATTTTCATTATCATAGTTTTACATCCATTTTTTATCATAGTTTTAAGATCCATTTTCATTATCATAGTTTTAGATCCTTTTTAATCATAGTTTTAAGATCCTTTTTCATTATCATAGTTTAGATCCATTCTCATCATCACAGTTTAGATCCATTTTTCTTATCATAAATTTTATCCTTTATCATAGTTTTAGTTGTCCACTTCCATTATCCTAATCTTAGGTTCATTTCCATTATCATAGCTTTAGGTTCATTTTTAATCCTTTTTCATTATCTTAATTTTAGGTTCATTTCCATTATCATAGCTTTAGGTTTATTTTTTATCCTTTTCCATCATCATAATTTTAGGTTCATTTCCATCCTCATAATTTTAAGATTCATTTTTATACACTTCCATTATCCTAATATTTAGGTTCATTTCCATTATCATAGTCTTAGGTTCATTTTTTTTCCTTTTCCATTATCATAGTCATAGGTTCATTTTTTATCCTTATCATAGTTTTAGCTTCATTGTTATCATTTTCCATTATCATAATTTTAGGTTCATTTTCATTATCCTAATCTCATATTCATTTCCATTATCATAGCTTTAGGATCAGTTTTCTCCTTTTCAATCATCATAATTTTAAGACTCATTTTTTATCCACTTCCATTATCCTAATCTTAGGTTCATTTCCATTATCATAGCCTTAGGTTCATTTTTTATCCTTTTCCAATAACATAGTCTTAGGTTCATTTTTTATCATTATTATAGTTTTATCTTCATTTTTATCCTTTTCCATTATCATAACTTTAGGTTCATTTTTATCCTTCTTCATCATCATAGTTTGTCAGTTCATTTTAGTTATCATTTGCATCATCATAGTTTAGGTTCATTTTTCTCATCATTTTTTATCATCATAGTTTGCAGTTTCATTTTAGTTTTATGTATTTTACATCATCACAATCATTTTGTCTATTAGATTCTTTGTATCATACATCATATAGAAGGCATCACATCCTACATCAAAAAGCATCAATAATATCATATATCATGTATCCTGTATAGAAAGCATCAAATCCTACATCACAAAACATTAGTATAATCACCCATATCATATATCTCACCAATCCAACATCACATCCTACATAATACATGTCAGTCCATCTCATACATTCCATAAAAGAGAAAACTTTACAAGAAAAATAACATGGCACAATACTCAGTACATACATATCCTACCCCAAAGATTGCTCATATATATATCACATCCTCAAAGAATAAAGAATGCATCACCCATCCCTAAAAGAATAGAAAAGTATATCATAGTCAACTCCAATGTCCATATAGTACAAATATCTATACAAATACATCAAATTTGTGCCAGCAAAACTACATCCAAAAATATTGTCCATTGTCACAAAATGTAGCATATCACTACTCCTCCTTATCCGCATCCATTGCATCCTTGCCATGAGACTCATAAGGGTCACTCTCTACACCCTGTACCAGTAGTGGTGGTAGTGGTGGCCTCATCTACACTCCTCTTGTGCCTGAGCTCTCCACCTCATCCCTCCTCCCACTAATTTCTCCATCTCATCTCTGGCTCTTCCTTGTCATGTGGCTCTATTTTGTGTGTTCAGACCCAATAGACCTACGCAGGCCCCCAGTGCTCCATCCACTCTCTCCACCACCCTGCATGCTGGCTATACTCAACCATGTCAAAAATATATAATGCTCTATCTAGTTTGCTGGCACCACTACATGATGCCTCAATCTTGTTCTCTCCCAAGGGTCCTCCACCCGCCCTCTTACTCATCTCAACTCCTCTAAAACACCACCCACTATCATCTATTTCCTCAAAGTTTCAACCTCCACCCTCAGTCATCCTAGCTCCTCCACTCCTCCTCCCACCACCATATGTGCCTGCGGTCACCACCTAACCACCAATTGGTCTCTCTCCTCTTGGACTATGTTTAATCTAGCTTATAGCCTCTCCCTCTCCCCCTCCATCACCTCTAGTCTTCCCTCCAACCACCATGACTCCTGACATAATGTCCCTAGCTCCACCTCCACTCAGTCTACATTACCATTTGCCTCATCATGCTCACATTGGAACTAATCTCACTCATCTCTAAGTTGGTCTTTCTCCTATTGTGTACCCCACAATAGTTGGCTAGTGACCTTGTGTGTCTATTGTATGGATGTGTACCTTTTTGTTAGTCCATCATCCCCTACCCTGATGACAATCCTCTCCATCCTCCACCCACTGGCCCCTAGGTCCCCTCTCTACCCTCTTGTTGTGGCTTCCTCTCTCCCTATGGAATCACCTTTCGCTACAACCTTGCCTCCTCCTATCTCAACTCCTCATCTACCTCCCCCTAGACCATAGCCTCTTATCACTACCTCAGGCCTCTAGCCTCATACCTCCCCCTCCTTTTTTCTTGGGTGATCTCCCCTACAACCACTATTGCTCTGGTCACCTATTCTTGGCCTACTAGACTTGTGTTCTCAAACACATCTATATACTCTTATGTGGAGCCTACATCTCCTACCTTGCCAAACGAATCCTAGTCTTGTGGTGCTAAGTCTTGTCATGCCTACACTAACCCCTCCCTCTATAACAATGGCCCAAATAGATTCACAAAATCTCTCATCACTCACTAATACCAAACATGCTCTCTCAGTGCCACTTGTGGCCATCCAAATTCACATAACACCTTATCCTATTAATATTGCTTAGTAGTGTACTCCCATTGACCAAAAATAAAACACGATGAAAGTGTATAAGTAAGCTACAACCTCTTCTCAACCCATGACCCAAGACTCATATCTGGCCTCCATATCATGGCTTGAATCTCATCCAATGGGACTCACTAGTAGTCAACCTCCTCTACATGGTGATAGGTGAGAGAATCACCCCAAGAATAAACCACAAGATCCTCTGGTTGCCTGTCCCATCACAAAATTGGCTTGAAAGCCATAATGTGCTCCCAAGCCCATACCTATAATAGATTGGGGAAGCCCATGCTCCTCCCCCTATCTAATGAATATCTTGATATAGCTTGTCCTAGGAGTCCATCATCCATGATCTAGATAATCATATGTATCTGTGCCAAAGTAACACCTATGCCACCTATATTTGGGGCAATATACCCTATCACTAGCCCACATACATAGAAATATATCCTCTGCTCCATAGCCACCCTATCCAAATTTTCATCTAATGTAAATTGGCCCCTACATAAATGAAACTCAACTCTACAGATATGAAACTTGACTTTGGGCTCCACCAGTTGACACACAACCACCTCTCCTATGATCTCCTGAGTTGTCATCACTAGCATACCTCACATTAGTAGAAAAAAGATCTTGTACATGTCCTCTAGAGTCACCATCACCTCACCTACCAATTGATGAAATTTGTTGGTCTTACTGTGCCAACACTAACACAATATTTCACCATGGCCATATAGGTGTGAGTGTGTGGTAGTCTCACCAGGTATCCAAGGCTAATGGAATCGATCCTTGCCTAGTCTGCTAGTGTGAACTGTTGGTCTGATTTTTCATGTGTAAAATTTTTTTTGATGAGAGTGTTCCTGTTAAGTCATAGGGTTTCAGGTTTGGTTTATTATACAAAATATCTTTTAAAATCTGTCAAAAACCCTAGGTTTGGCTTATTAAATTCTATCTTAGCGCAAAAATTTGAAAAAGGGGTAAGGAGCGAATATTCTTTTCCTAATTGCTTGAACATTGTTGTTGAGTCTTTTGAGAAGGTGGTTTTAATCTTATCGTCAGATCTATTTTAAATCCATGGTTGTTGCATATTCGCTATGGTGAGATGCTCGCATGCTACGCATAGTGAGGTAGCAATCATCGGGGAATTATCTGTGATACTTAAAAGTAAAATTTGGCGTCACAAAATGTATTAACGTGAAGAAGTTTTGGCCACATGTTATATCCCAAGCCTATCAAACTTTAAGAATGCACATGAAAAAACCTTACAAGTGGTGTCACCAAAGTTCAAGTTTATCTGACAAGTCACCAAGTCGCTATTGGGAAATCCATGCGACATACCGATGGCGATATAGTGAATGGCCGGAGTTTACAAAGGATGGCATTCTTACAAAATAAGAGATGATTTTGAGGATCTCGATGAAGATATGGCACAATTTTTTCTTTTATTTCTTTGTAAGTTAATGACAGTAGTAGTTCTATTTTTTGGGCATCCTTTTAATGCTTATTAGAGCTTGTCATATCATTAGCCGGATTTCTTGTATTTTTACTGGTAGCAATGTAGCGACCCACCTGAAAGTTATAAACATGACAAGGTGAAAGACATGTGATATCATTAAAGGGTTAGGAAATGTGTATGTGTGCCAGCATGATTGGGCCAACTCAGCGATAGCAATATCCTGGACCCACTCCCCATGTTTAAAAGTGCAAAGATTTCTGATTGTGAGATCAAACCAAGATCAAAGGCCATCGTTAACTCGCTATGGAAAAATGCTTGGAAGTTAAGTTTAGTGAGTTAGCGAAGCAATGGCCCACCACTGTTGTAGTAAATTGTTGACCACCAGATCAAGCATGGATCAATGATGCTCGTTAACTCACTATGAAGAAATGTGTGAAAGTTAAGTATAGCGAGTTGACGAGCGAGGGGCCTACCATTTTTCCTCCAAAGGATATTTTAAATATCTGCCATACAATCAATGCAAAATTAGCAATTATCGCTAGCTCGTTATGGAAAGATGCTCGAGAGTTACATATAACGAGTTAGCGAGTTGATGACACATGTCCTTAGTCTTTCGAGGGCCTAGTTTGGAGCGCCAACCTTGAAGGAAAGATATAGATGGAGGCATTCTATTGGCTTGACTACCAGAGTGTTAAGAAGAAAACTAAGTCAGATAAGTTTTGATTCCTAGATCGTAGGATTTTTCAAGGATCAATGGTGCAAGTTTAAAAAAGAAAGTGCGACGACACTTTGTTTTTTCTTATGTGCATTTATGATAAATGAAAGCTTCACGTGTGGGAGAAATAGAGTATAACATAGAAAATTTTCATTAATTCCAATCCCATGCAAAAAGATTGCAAGTTTTCTGAGCACAAGAGCCTGCGGATTGTATTGTGTTAAGCTTGGTAAAGACGTGAAGCTATTCCCCTATTGTTTGAGATCAATTACAAAAGTTCAGGGAAGAACAAGTTCAACAAGTCAAGTAAGTACTCATATTACAACCTCTGTGGCATTCTATTTCTTTCAATACTATCAAGATGCCTCCTAAGAAACCTTTTTCTGGGAAAGTTAATTATATGGATAGGAATGTTTAAGATGATTTGTTAGAATTACTTCCAAAGTCCACCACTGAACCTGCATAAGTTAAAAAATTGATTTCCTTAAATCCTAGGCTTAAAATTGTGAATGGCCTATATGACAAGGGGAACTAGGTTAGGGATGCAATAGCTACTCAAACTGGTCTTATCTTGTTTAAAAAGTGGTTTTCAGAAAGAAAGTTGTTTGCCCCGCATGCTAATGTTTGGAATTTTGATTTGGGAAAGTTAGTAGTTTTGAGTGTTTTCATGGATTATGATTTTCTTGAAGCCATTGCCAAGAATTATGACCAAGCCATTAGGGTTGTGAGAAGAAAGGATGGTGTGCCTCTGGTCTCAATTAGTCCTGAAGAAATTAGAGAGGTTTTTCACCTAGAACCTTTGTTAGATTACCATGTGCAAATCAATCTACCAGAATTAGAGAATAAATACAAAGCAAAGAAGGATGTAATTAGGGGAGGTGCATTGAGGGCACACATTGGTACAATAGGAACTTTGCTAGTAATTACTGCACCCTTTGGAGAACCTTTTAAGAAGAGTGTTTTCACTTCTTGGGTGGTAGAGATATACAAGACCTTGTGCCAAGTTTTTGGTGAAGATGATTAGGAGTTCATGCCCATTGGCCTCATGTACATGATGGTTCAAATTTCTTCCTTCGGTGTAGATGTTATTTTTGATTTTGCTTCCTTTTTGGCTGAAGAGATTCACATTGGTTTAGTTGGGATTGCGAAGGGCAAGGTGGAGAAAACTTTTGGCCATTACTCTCTATTAATGCATATGTTTTTGTTCAAAGGAGTGACATATTTTGGAAATGAGATGGAACTAAATAGAGAGGAGAATGGGGAAATACTGCTAGTCCAATTGTGGAGTGCAAATATGACCTAGGATGCAAGTAAAGCCAGTTTTGTCAAATTTGATAGGTATTTTGCTGCTAAATTGAGATGCCTCATATTGAGTGACAATCCCAAAATCCCTAGTATACTAATGAGTCTCATCAGGCCTATGGATAACCCCCATAACTTGAAAGTTTCACATAATTGGGGAGATATCATCCCTTCCTTTGTTTCTACTATTTTTAGAATCTATGGTTTTAAAGGGAGTCCTCATGTCTTGCCCTACCAAGTACCTTTGAAAGTAGGAATGGTTGAAGTGTTGTGGCAATTAGGAGGAGTAGAGGAAATGTTTTTGTTGAAAAGGCAACTAGGGTCAATTTTCCCTACCTGCACAGTGGCCCATCAATTTGTGATTACCAAAGGAGGTTGGCTCTTTTTGTATAAAAATTTGGAGCAGTATATGATGGCTGTCTCTCATCCTCATTTTTGTGATTCTGAGGGATTTTTCAACCAGACATTAAGGCATAGAATTAAGCTGGGACAGGTCAAGCATGACTCTTATTATCTAGAGGATATTATAAGGAATGAATTCTCATTGTAGGAACAAGAAACTAAGAAAGAAAAATGGAGAGTTTATTCTTGAGTTTTAGAATTCATTCATTGTTTTGATCGGGATTATGGTCCTTTAGATAATGCTAATATAGAAGCTGATAGAATAAATAAGCTCATGAATAACTTCCCTAGAATAATGGAAGCTATGAATGAAAAGAAATATTTTTTTATTGATTCTTATCCTAATAAGGCTAGAGAAGTCATGAGGAGGTTGGCTTTTACTCCTAATGTAGGAGCTGGTTAGATAATTGTACAAAAGAGGCTTGGGTATACTATAATTACAAATAAAAAGGTTCTTCTGGATAAGGGCAAGCAAATAATAGAATCCACCAGTATAGCCCAAGAGGAGAGACTTGATGAGCCTAGTCCTAAGAGGCAGAGGGTAATAACAGAAGAAAGGCCTCAAGTTGAGGAATATTCACCCACTCAATCCCATTTGAGGATTGGAGAAGAATAGCTCACTGGTGAACAGATTGAATAGATGGGATCATAGGGAGGTGTTTTTATTAGTCAAGCAGAATTAGATGAATGTAACCTTCTAGAACCTCCCCTCCCAAGTTTGGATCTAACAATAGTAGATTACAGTGGCAAGGAATTGGATCCTGTGTTAGAATAGGCAAGTCATCAATTTTTGGCTAATGACAATTTTGTGAAATCTAGGGCTTTTCAGCAGTTTGCATGGAGAGCAAACATGAAAATTTTTGAAGAAAAATATAATAAGTTGAAAATAGAGCATCTAGAAATGGATGAAGCCTCCATCCAAAACCAAAAAAAAGAAGAAATGATGAAATAATTTCAAAATATAAGCCCTGAGGAGGGGAGGCAGATGGTCAAGGCATCTAACATTTTATTATTTCCAAATTGGGATATTATTGATGCTTTAGTTTTTAGTTCTGTTTCAAATAAATTGACTTTGCAAGACTAGAATAAAGAGAACTTTCAAGGCATTGTATTCATTGAAGATCAAGCTGCATTGGTTAGTTGGTCATTAAGAAGAGGATCCAGAGCCACATCATCATAGTCAGATGTGTCTAGGTTGATGGGAAGCTTAATTGTGAGAAGAGTTGCTGATACCTCACATGTGCAGGCAGCATATTGGAATGTGGATTCTTCTAAGTTTCTTCTGGCCACTACTAAGAAGGAGGAATGGGTTATGTTCAAATTATAGAATAAATATGAAACCATTCTTGAGGCTTATAATAAGGAGGTGAAAAGGAGAATTGAACTTGAAAACAAGGTAATGGGGAAGTCCACAAGGCCAAGAATAACATTACCCCATCCTCCAGTGGAACCTTTTAAATCTGCACCCCTTGTAGAAATACCAGACACACCTCAAAGGCTAGAATATTATATAGCTAAAGATTTTGAAGAAGAAACAAATAAGCTATGGGCCTTACATGTAGAGTTAAATACGCAATATGAGGATAAGCTTAGAAAGGCCCTAATGTATTTAGTAGATAAGATTTAATGGCCCTTGTTCTTTGATCAGTTGGCAAGAGTAATAAGTATATGGGAGAAACTGAAAACCCATGATGAAACCCTCAAGCCTATTGTTAACAAGTGGGGAAAAAGGGAAAAGGAAATCACCCTTTCATGTTATTCAGTTATAAGGTCTTCCAATGACCATATTGAAAAATTGCTTGATATTACTAATGACCTATCAGATTTTTATAACAAGAGAGTTGCTCTACAACTAAAAATTGTTTCTTACTTAAATAAGTACAAAAATAAAAAATTCCATCTGTTTCCTTGTGCCTTGGATAGAAAGAATCAATTGAAAAGTAAGGATGAATGGAGTAAAGAACTGTATGACCTTTTTTGCATAAGGATAAATAAAGTTGTTAATGAAAAGGGGTCTGCCTGGTGGGCCACCACAATAGAGGAATTGGTTAAAGTTCAATTATTATTTGATTCTTTGAAGCATGAATTTGTTGGTTTTGAAAAGGAGGCTGATTATATACTAAAAAAACAAGATGATATCTTGCAGTTCAACTTGCCGGATGATACTCAGTTTGACACATGGATGGCAGATATTCCTTCGGACATGCAGTTAGGAGAAAACTGTTCAAATGATGAAAAGGAACAAGAAGGTGAGGTGCAAGTCATTAACACATTAGCACTAGAATTAAAGAGAGAAGAAGGTGAGAAAGAAATAGTGCTTGCGCAAGCTGAAAGCAGTGAAAACTCACAAGAAAAAATTGATTTGGAGGAGGCATCACAAGATCACCCCTCATTGGCTAGTTTGGTAGCCACGTATTCTGAGGATCCAAAATAATGAGAGACAAATCAAAAGTTGATGATTTACAATAGTAATAGAAACAGGCCTACCCAAAAGGAATATTTGATATACCTGGCATTCTATTGTGACCATTCTTGTCTTTTGTGTGATGTTTTGGACACTTGTCAAATCACATCCGCCCTTTGCTTGTTGCAACTCACATCTATATAAGTGAGTTTTCAAGGCAATGTGGGGGTTCGAGACTTGTATAATTTTTGTATTTCTCTCAAGAAAAGTATATTCAGTCGGTCTAACAGAGTGTAGCTGATTTGAGTATATTTCCATTGTAATTTTTGATAACATATTGAATGACAAAAATAGTAACTTTTTTTGGGCTTTCAATTGGTTTTCTATTGGTTACTATATCAATCATATAAAAGGATAATACAAAGGGGTATTTACACTATATTTGTGTCATTAGTTTCTATCTCCAATTTATGGGTTTGTATACTTTAAAGTAATTTAAATAAGGTTTAATTGGCTGAATGCAATCTGGATGGGTTGTATACTAGTTTCATTGTTGCTCTTAATTCAAGAAATTATATAAATGCTTCAGTAAATTAGTAGGGTTTATGAATTCATGAAAGGATATTTTATAAGAATGGAGATCGGTGATTACAATTAATCAATTCATTTACAAGTTATTTGAATTAGATCTTCTCACCAATAGTCAATTATTTTCCCAATGGATAAGGCACCGGTCCCATGAGTCAGAAGTAAGAAGGATGAATTCTATTGCTACATATCAAATCAATTTATAAAATCAAAATCATTTTTCATTCAATTTTGTTCAAAATTATAAGTGTTGGTCAATGCTCATTTATATCTATTCTTTGAGTCTTAGGTAGCTGCTATTTCCAAGAATATTTGTAAATTCAAGGAGAATGATGACCAGATCTGTTGATAAGGGATGCATACAGGTTTGAAAATGGTGAAAGAATTGAGGTAAACTGCACATGTGTTAGTGGGTAATAGATGAGAATCAGAATGAAACTAGAAGAGTCTCTACACAACAGTTTGCATTAAAGTTATCCCTAGGTACACCCACCTTGGTTTAGTAGAGCCAAAAGAGTAGGAAACCATCCTTTGGTTTTCTTGAAGTTGGGTCCAAACAGTTTACTCATATAGTTGATAATGGGAATTAGTTGATCCTTAGGTTGTGTGAGTGTTATCTTTCTGGTATTGAACATTTTGTTGTTCAGTAGTTTTAAAACATCAACATGAACTACTTCGCAACACACAACATGTTACTTTCATGACACCAATGCCTCCAATGACCACTGCATCCACAAAATAACACACTATTAGATCTACTTTCCCTTAAACCTTTCTAGCTTATTATTTTTCCCACCCACTTAGTACCTTACTTTTTCTCCATGTCCCCACAAGTGGATTTGTATTCTTGCAAAACATATTGCCCACCCTCTACATTCTTGCAGCTTCATTTTTTGGTGGGATTACTCCTTAATATTTTCTAATCCCACCCAATCCTAACATGCATTCCCACTACCCAACCTACACCCCTATGTTCTTGTAGCTATAGATCACCTCCTATTATTTTCCCCTCCTAGTAAATTTTTCCCCATTCCCATGTTGACTTTTTCTTAACCTACCCTTCACTGTGAGATTGCATTCCTACTAATTGGAATGTGTTCCCGTTACCAAGATTGCTAACCCATAGGAAATTCCAAGTGAATTTGTGTTCTCATGATAATTTCTACCCAAATTCATGTTCTCAAAAAATGATTTTCAACCTCTTTTTAAACCCTTCCCTATAGACTTTTACAAGGGATTGATGTCTTGCTAATCCCTACTATGATCCCACTAGACCCATGTCTTCTTGAACACACTTTATAAACTTTTGGAAACCTACAAAGAAAATGCAAAAAAGATAAAGGAGAGGTTTTTGCACCTACCAATTGATCTAGTGACCATCGTGCCTGGACACATCATACCACATCCACTTGATGCTCTGGTGTACTTATGCATTCATTGTGTGAACAAAATTAGAGCTCCAAATTGCAATATACTATTGTTGGAATGAGAGCCAAAAACCCTTTCTAGCCCTCCTAGACCCCCTTATCGGCCCCCTATGGAGCCCTATTTTCCTCTATGACCCATCCAATGACCCTCTTTTCCTCCAACCTTGTTATTATTGCAATTTAATTTTCATTTTAACCTTTTTTAAGTCCTTCTAGGCCCTCCTACTCACCCTGGCTTATTATAAATTTCCAATAAGTCATTGAGCCTGATTTTTTCTCTCCACCACCTTCTTCGAGGGGTATTACAAAATCCATTCTCTCATCTTGTACTCAAGACTGAGGCAACCATGTTTCTTTACAAAATCTTCTTTGCATTATTTATATATTCTAACTTCTTTGAAATAGTGTTGTCCTAACACTATGTCAAAGAGGGCCAAAATGTAGATGCCTAAATCTAATTACATCACTTAAGTAATCTTATTTAGTCATCTTCTAAGGCATTAGTTATTAAATATTTTATATTTAATTAATTAATCATCATCCCCTTATTAATTAATTTATTTAATTAACTAAAGTCTAATTAAATCAAATAATAACCCAAAATAAATTTATCAATTAAGTCCCCATTCCTCTATTAAATTAAATAGATGCAAAAATATATTTAATTTAATCCCACATCACCATTTGTTAAATAAAAAATTTAATAAATCAATCCTAAAACCCTAACCATCCCTAAGCTCGTTATTACCCTAATCCAACAAATTCACCCATACTAACCTCACTTAGCCAACTATCTAACTCATCCCATCAAAGCTAACTCACTTTCCTCCTAATCCACTCCTAATTCATTCTTAATCCCCCTCCTAAATATGTGAACAACATTAAGAAAGGGTTAAGACTTTCTAACCCAAGCCAAAGTCAAAAGTCTCTCCTATCCTCTCACTTTCCTACCAAGAACATTAATGACTCTTACATGCCACAAATCCACTTAAATTCCTTTTGCATCATTCTTTCACACTCCTCTTCCCTCATAATTCCCTTTGACCCCTCACTTTGACCACCCAATCCCTGGTGACACTTGTCACAAGGATAGAGCTTTTAAGAAGCATAATCCATGCGCACACAACATGTCATAACACAATGGAATTTTTAGAGCAAGAATAAAGTAAGGAATTATCCTTAGTTTCATTTTGATTCATATCCATGAGAACTCCCTCTTTTAGTGTGAACTCATTTTGCCTTTAGTTTCTCCCTCTATCATAAACCTTCTTCTGATTGAAAACTCTACTAAGTTCTTTCTCCCTTATTGACATCTCTTTACAAAATTTCTATGACAACAAACTTCACAAAATTTCTATAAGATATGATAGAAAAATTCTCCCTCTTTGACATCTCATGCCAAAGATAGTAAGTAGTTAATCTCAATGTACCTCAAGTACTACTTCATTTGTAATATCCCCATGTCAATATTACACCAACTAAATGATCTTCAACAAAGCTTTGGTTGACGCATCACTAAACTTCATTTAGTGAGCTTTAGATAGGGGAATGACCCCTAGCTTATCTCTTAGATACAAAAATGCATCCTTAGGTAATGGCTAGGTGAATATGTCTACAAATTGTTCTTTGGTATTTACATTTTCCAAACTAACTTCTTTATCTTGCACCAATTCTCTCAAGAAATGATATTTTATGGCAACGTGTTTTGTTTTTGTATTCATCACTAAATTATTTGATATATTGATTGCACTTGTGTAATCACAGTATATGATTACTAAATCCTTGATTTCTATCTTCATATCTATCAATAGTTGTTTGAACTTAACAATATTAGAACAATTGACTATTGTTGTCACATATTCTGTCTCTGCTATGGACTTAGAGATAAAATTATGTTTCTTTCTTTTCTAAGACACTAGTCTTTTACCAAGAAAGAATGTTCCACCACTGGTACTTTTTCTATCATCAATACTTCCTACTCAATTAGCATCTATGAATTCTTTTAATTCCAAATTGCCTCCTATTTTGTACCATAAACCATATTCTTCAATACCTTTCAAATATCTAATTATTTGTTTGACTACCATCATGTGATTTTCTTTGGGATTTGCTAGGAATCTTGCCACCATGCCTACTTTTAATGCAATATAAGGCCTTGTATGCACTACATACTAAAATTTTCCAATCATTTATCTATACATGGTCTAATCTACCTCTTTGGAATCATCATTCTTGGAAATTTTATGCCCAGTAGACATAGGGGTTCCAACTGGTCGTGAGTCTTCCATTCCAAATTTCTTCAATATCTCCTTGATATATTTGGATTGAGTAATGTAGATACCATATTCCTTCTATTGAATATGTAATCCAACAAAGAATTTTATCTCACCAAACATAGACATCTCAAATTCTTTACTCATTTCTTCTAAAAATGCTTTGCACAAGTCATCATTTCCTATGAATAAAGTATCATCAAAAAATATTTCTTCCAATAAAATCTTTGTTGTTGTAAATAAGTATTTACTATTTACACTTTACTAAAGTTTACTTAGGTTGATGCATTATTTTATTATTTATTTAGTTGAGACACTTAGAAGTTTGCACACCTTTTTGAGTTGTCATGTTGACAACACAGAAGTATGCAACTCTATTTTAGCACATGGTGTCTACAACACTAGAGTTTGCTTCATTCACTAAGTTGTCATGTAGACAACATAGTTATCCACACTCATAATTTAGCACATGTTGTCTATAACACTAATTTGTGTGCTACAACTTTGTAGGTTTATCGTCGCATCATCACACTTATTTTTGTGCTCAATGGAGGATAACCCATATCTAGTGGACATGTGCCTAGTTGTATGACTTATCATGTTGCTAACTTTTATGCATTCTAGAAGCTCTCCAAAGGCCTTTATATAGAGGAACTCCTAGTGTACTTGAATATGGCATATTGAATGAATATATTGCCATTTTGATCATACTCTCTCTTTGGCCTACTGTTGTGCTTGTGTTTGAGCTCCTTGGTCTTGGGTGAATTCTACCCTAAGCTAAATTCTTACATGGTATTAGAGCTCTTGGGGAGATTCTCTACACATAGCCATTTGAGACCGTTCATGCTTCAACACCTTGACCTAAATCTAGAGAATATATAGAAATTGGGAGCATCTAGAGCTAGATTTGACCTCACCATTGCATCTAAAATGTCAATTTGGTGAAGATCAACTATAAATGTGCCTATGTTGGGCTAAAGTTGATTGTGAGGCAATTTTTTTTGCAAACCAGCACTTGAGGGTCCCAATTTGCAATTGAGTATGATCTAATTGATCTAATTATTTTTTTTGGATCTAAATTTAATTTTATATCTAAATTTTATTTTTTTTGGATTTCATTTTTAAAAAATTTCTATGCCTAGTTGGGGTATCAAAGAATTTTTTTTTGTAGAACCGGGTAGTCACACCCCAGCTCTACAGATTATTTAATTAATTTTTAGGGTATCATTATTAGTGAGTACCCTTAATATTTTGGGTTGTACTACACTGAGCCACCTCTAAAATTCATGGCAAATTGCCCCTAATCAGATTAGCCCCTACACATACTAGCAGCTGAACTAAATTGGGTGACAATGCTTACCTACAACTAACTTTGTTGTTTCATTAGCTACAGATAGTTTCTTTTGAAAAGCTCAAATTGCTTACTACCCACAAATGTGGGATAAATAGAAAAAACCTAGTAAACACTTCCCACACATTCTAGTAATGGGAAGGCAACATTCTATTAGTGGCTCCCACCACATAGTTTCTCTGGCTCAACAATTGGTGCAATACTCTGGTGATGATAGTGAACAGAACCTGTTCGTTGGTGCCCATTCATCATGCACCACTTATCATCATAGGGATAGTAAACATTCCACAAAGATGACCTGGAGGGACCCACAATAGGCCAACACACATACACATTATGTGTTTTTATTGGGCCACACATCCTACTACCACATCTACACTTATCCATGCACGGTAGTCCACATCAATTCCAGTCGGCTGCCTACTCATCGCTGACAAGTTAGCCTCTATTGCCTCACATAGTGACAATATAGACATGTCATCTGAGCCATACCAAACATGCAAGCTACCATCTCAGATTTTTTCTATATGGTCCATACAATACTGTACTACCATGTCATCGGCTAATGTCATCATCCATATAGCTCACTTCACATTGACATTATCATAGTTTTGGAGTATGCTGACATCATCTTTTTACTAGCCTAAATTTGACAGTCATCTAACCATCATTCCTCGCCAAATTTGAACTACTATGATAGTTGTATGATCGTTAAATTTAACCCCATCTTTTGCGAATGCAATCCATCTCTAGATTAAATTTATTTTTGTAGTCTAACTTTGGGAGGCCATATCTCAATCATTTAGACTCCAAATCAGGTGTAATTTTTTTGAAATTTGGTAGAATTTCCTAAACTTTTTAGTGGTGTAGCTCTTTTCTAGTTTTGGTACATAGATTTGTTAGAATTTGCATTTTTTGGCGACTATACCTGCATAATCTTACATTTTGCAACTTCAAACACTCTGTATGGGCACATATGGAGTCAAAAATAGGTTCCATTTTTTTTGAAAGTGTGTTATTTTTCATCCACTTTCTAGATCTGTAGTCAGATTATGGGTTGTGTAGACAAAAGTGTCACTTTCATCAATAGGGCTTTTCTTTTCTTTGTATTACTTGAAATTTTTTGTATATTGTAAAGTTTCAAATTCGTAATCCATCAAGAGGTTGTAACAAGCAAAATTAGAAGTTCACAAAGGCCAAAATTGATAAGTGGGCATTGTAATTGCACTACTGATAAAGTGCCAAAAGCATCTTTTTTTTTTTTTTTTTTGGGGGGGGGGGGGGGGGGGGGGTGGTTCTTGATTTAATGAAAAGGGGGGTTGTTCTTGGTGTTGTGTTCTCTCTTTTTTTGCAATTTTCTTTTATTTTTTACATTATGAAAAATTTTCAATTTGCAAAATTAACTCAACATAACTATGCTGCATGGTCCATCAAAATGTGGTATCATTTAATGCACAATGGAGTTTCACAATATGTAGATGGTACTCTTCCTAAACCAATAGATCATAAAGTATTAGCAAGTGATATTTCAGCTTAGGTAGCAATGGATAGGAAAGCCCTAGGTGATATATGTTTGGGGGTTGATGATAAGGTGTTTTAAAACTACTAAACAACCAAATGATCAATACCAAATTGATATTACTCAAACAACCTAAGGATTAGCCAATTCCTATTAACAATTACATGTGCAAACCATTTGGACCCAACTTCAACAAAACCAAGGATGGTTTTCTACTCTTTAGGCTCTGCAAAAACAAGGTGGGTATACCCAGGGGATGATTTAGAATAGACATTATTGCATGAGAATTATATTAGTTTCATTCTAATTCTCATATTCATTCCTTAATACATACATAGTTTATTGAATTTTAGATAAAATACATCCCATATAGAAAATTTTGTCACAATTCTTCTATAGATTTGCAAGTATTCCCCACAATAGTGCCTAACCAAGGCTAAAACATTCCATGCAAACAAGTGCTGACTACCTTTGAAAATATTCAAGAAAAGTAAAGTAAAGTTGATTGTGATTTTAACTTTGATTCTTATTCATGATCTACCTATCTGCAAGCTGAATTAATTTGATCAGTGACTATTCCATTGGGATTCAGAGTCTACTCCAACTTTTGGATCTAATTTTTTGCCTTTACAACAAATATTAACAACAATTCTTACTAGAATTCATTCTTACAAATATACTTTCTATTACCATAGCAATCCCATCACATTCATCAAAGCTTTTACTTAATTCATTTGAATTAATAGTAGTAATGAATTGACATACAACCTAAATGAATTTCATTCAATTGAACAAGCTTTACTCACACAATCTCAAAATAACTAGGTAACAATAAGGAGTCAAAATTCAACAAGAATTGATATGGGGACAGCTCAAATTTGTATTAATTTTCCTTGAAAATTGTATATAACTGTAATAAACTCAGAATGACTCTGGAAAGAAACACAAAGATCACTCAACATTAATGTATTCTCAAAAAAATTTCAAAGAAGTTACATCATAAAGTTTTCTCAAAGACTGGACTAAAAACATCCAGAGTATAAAACTAAAAATGCATTAGAAATCAGACCCTTCTCTAGCCCTAGAATCTCACTTATATAGTGTGAGATGCAACAAGCTTCAGGCATAGAGAACTGACATCTATCCTAAACAAAATATATTTTCATTTTTCTTAGTAAGAAAACACAAAACTTTATGTAATAGAAAAGTAACATCATATCATTCTTTTGGTAGGCCCCCTTTTCTATTACATCTTCGCATGCTATGAATCCCATGATTGGTCTATATTCATTCAGAGTCCTCAACATATGTAGCTATCAAACTTGCTAGTGATGTGTTGGGCTTTGATTCATCTAGATTCACCTCCACTCTGGCATTTTCACTCATATCATCATGTATTACCAATGTGATAGTTACACTTGGTTCTACTTTTGCTACGTCATCCAACTAATCCATTGTATCTTTTGCATGAGATGACTACCCTTCTTTGTCTTCTTCTTTCCTAGGTGCTGATGGAAGTGAATCAATTATTTGTAATTCATTTTCATGTATTTCATCATCATCACTTTTAAGTTCTTCTAACTATTCACCAGAAGAAATGTCTTCCATCCATTTGTCATAGAGTGTATCATCTGGCTAGTCAAAATGTAGAATATTATGTTTCTTCTTGATAACACACTCAACTTCACTGTCAATATCAACAAATTCTTGTTTCAAAGAATTAAAGAACATTTTGGCTTTCACCATTTTTTCTATTGTGGTGGTCCACCATGCATGTCCTATTTCATTGATGACTTTATTCATTCTTAGACAAAACAAATCATCTAATTCCTTAGCCCATTTCTTCTTTTTCTTTAATTTATTCTTCCTATTTATAGCACAAGGGAATAAATCAATTTTTTGACTCTTGTATTTGCTCAAGTAGCCCACTATTCTTCTCTGAAGATGAATCTTTTATTATCAAATTTTGGAAGATCAGTAACAATATCATAAAAAATTTCAATTTGATCAAGTGAAAATCCCATGATAGAGTAACACAAAAATGCTATTTCTTTCATTTTTTAAGCTATTTATTCAAAATAGGCTTCAAAGCCTCATCATGGGTTTTTAATTCATCCCATATGTTTATTGTCTTTGATAGCTGATCACAAAAAAGTGGCCATTCAATTTTATCCCCTAGATATGTGAGAGCTTTTCTCAATTTATTTTCATACTATAAGTTTAGCTCTACATGCAATGCCCATAGTTTTCTCTTTTCTTCTTCAAAGTCTTTAGCTATATAATACTCAAGCCTCTATCGTGTATTAGGGATTTCTATAAGTGGAGTGGATTTAAAAGGTTCCACTAGAGGGTGAGGATATGTAATCCTAGGTCTGGAGGATCTTAACAACACCTTATTTTCTAGCTTAATCCTCATTTGGACCTCTTTATTATAAGCCTTCAAAATTGCCTCATACTTGCTCTACAACTCAAACATTGCTTTTTCTTCTTTCTCAGCAGTGGCTAAAACAAACTAAGATGTTCCTACACCCATGTGTGCAACTTGCACATGAGAAGTATCAACTACTCTTCTTACAACAATATTTTACATCAATCTAGATTCATTTTCCTGTGATGAGGTAGCTCTTGAATGTTGTTCCCTAAAATTCCTTCTTATTCTAGTCTTGTAAATCTATCTTATTACAGACGAAATTAAAAACCAAAGCATTAGCTATGTCCCAATTTGGTAGCAACAAAATGTTCAATGCTTTTACCATTTGTCATCCCTCCTCAAGGCTTATATTTTGAAATTCTTTCATCATTTCCTCCTTTATCTAATTTTGTAGGGTAGTTTCATTAATTTCTAGATGTTGTGTTCTCAACTTATTACACCTATCTTCAAATTTTCCCATATTGGCTTGGCATGAAAATTGATAAAAAGCCCTAGATTTAACAAAACTATCATCTGATAAAAATTGATGACTAGCTTGCTCTATGACAGGGTCCAATTCCCTACCTTTGTAATCTACTACTGTCAATTTAAGGCTTGGCAGAGGAGGCTCTTGAGGGTTTCCCTCATCCAATTCTACTTGAGTAATAAATACTCCTCCTTGTGATCCCATTTGTTCAATCTATTCCCCAATGAGTTGCTCTTCTCCAATCTACAAAGGGGATTGAGTAGGCAAATATTCCTCAACCTGAGGATCATGTTCCTTCATTACTCTCTCCCTCTTTGGAGAAGGCTCATCAGGTCTCTCTTCTAGGACAGCACTAGTGGATCCCATTGTTTGTTTTCCCTTGTCCATGGTGGCCTTTTTATTTTGAATTATAGTGTAACTTGTCCTTTCTTGAACAACCAAATGATCAGATCCCACATTAGGAGTGAATGCCAACCTCCTCATGACCTCCCTAGGCTTATCTAGGTAAGAATTAATAAAGAATTGTTTCTTCTCATTCATAGTCTCCATTATTTAAGGAAACATATTCATGAACTTTTTAATCGTATCTGCCTCTATTAGAGCATTATCTAGAGGGCTATAATCTTTATCAAAAAAATGTATAAATTCCAAAACCCTTGAGTAAACTCTCCATTTTTCTTTTTTAGTTTTCTACTCCTACAAGGAAAACTCATTTCTTATGATGTCCTCAGGGTAATAAAATTCATGGTCAATTTTTTCAAATTTGATCCTGTGTCTAAAAATCAAGTTATAAAATCTCTCAATATCACAAAAATGGGGATGAGAAACAACCATTTTTTACTAATCCAAATTTTTTTGCAGAAAAAGAAAACCCCCTTTAGTGATCACAAATTGATGGGCTATAGTAAAAGTGGGGAATATTGACCCTCTTGATCTATTTATCAAAAAAATTTCTTCTAGTCCCCCTATCTGCCACAAAAATTCAGCCATTCCTACCTTTAGAGGTATTTGGTAAGGCAATACATGTGGGGTTCCTTTAAAACCATAAATTCTAATGATAGTAGAGATAGAGTATGGGATAATATATCCCCAATTGTGTGAAACCTTCAAACCAATAGGGTTACCCATAGGCCTAATGAGACTCATTAGTGCCTTAGGGACTTTGGGATTGTCACTTAATATGAGGCACCTCAACTTTGATGCAAAATATCTATCAAACCTACCAAAACTAGCATTCTTTGCATCCTAGGTCATATCTACACTCCATAGCTAGACTGATAGTGCTTCTCCATCCTACCCTCTATTCAATTCCATCTTCTTACCAAAATATTTCACTCCCTTAAACAAAAACATATGCATCAACAAAGAATAATGGCCAAAATTCTTCTCTACTTTCCCCTTTGCAATTCCTACTAGTCCAATATGAATTTCCTCTACTAAATAGGAGGCAAAGTCAAAAATAACATCCACAAAAAAGGAAACAATCTGAACCATCATGTACATAAGACTGATGGGCATGACATTCTATTCATCCTCACCAAAAACTCAACATAAAGTCTTGTATGTCTCTATAGCCCTAGAAGTGAAATACTCTTTCTTGAAAGGCTCCCTAGAGGTTGCATTGATTATTGTCAAATTCCCAATTGTGCCAATATGTGTTGTCAATACACCTCCCTTGATCACATTCTTCTTTGATATATACTCCTTTCCTAATTCTTGTAGATTAATAGACACATGATAATTTGTTAAAGGTCCTAGACAGAAAACCTCTCTAATTTCTTCAAGACTAATTTTGACTAGAGGTACACCATCAATTCTTCTTACTACTCTAACTACTTGGTCATAATTTTTTGCAACGGCTTCAAGCAGGTCATAATCCATGAAAATACTGGGAACCACTAACTTTCCCAAATCAAAATTCCAAATATTGGCATGTGGGGAGAATAAATTCCTTTATGAAAACCATTTGTTAATAAAACAAGACTAGTTTGAGAAGTTTTTGCATCCCTAACCCAATTCCCCTTATCATATAGGCCATCTGCAATTTTTAGCCTAGGGTTTAAGGAAGTTAATTTCTTATCTTGTACAGTCTCAGTGGTCAACTCAAGGAGTAATTCTAGTAGGTCATCATGAATATTTCTAGCTAAATAGTCCTCTTGCCTTGAAAAAACCTTCTTTGGAGGCATTTTGACTGTAATTCATAGAAATTAAAATACTATAGAGATTTTTGTATATAGGAACTTACTTGATCTTCTACTTTCTTTCTCTAAAACTTTACAATATCTCACAAACAATGGGGAACTGCTTCACTTTTTACTCAAGCTCGACACAATATTTTTAGTAATGTCTCTTGCTTAAAAAGATTGAAGTCTTGTTCATGTAAAATGAAAATGGTGTAATCTTCTACAATATACTCTATTTCTTCTCACACACAAAGCCTTCATATCTCATAAATGAACTATAAGGGAAATAGAGTGGCATTACATTCCCATTTCAAATTTGTGCCATCAATCTTAGAAAATCCTATGATCCAAGAGTGAAAATAGGAATGACTCATCTTCTTTTGGACATGTTTGTGGTCAAACCATTGAAAAGTCTCCACATGTACCTTTCTTTAACTATTGGTGCTTGAAACTAGACCCACTTTTCCTTGAGCACATGTGTTTCCATGTCGCTATCTCATTATGAATAAAGAGTGAACACATCACCTATACAAGATAGAAACAACCATTGATCTTATCTTGATCAAGCAACAACATTTAATTCAGTATTTAATACAAAAATGGTGGTTCCACTATCCCTTTGCTCTTCTCACTATGTCGCTACCTTTAGACTTCGAGCATTTCTTAATGGTGACTATGCGATAGTCATAGATCTTGCTTGATTTAAAGGTGAGGAAACTACATTTCAGTCATGTAAACTATGGTGGGTCCCCTAATTTCCAATTCATGTTGGGTAAACAAGGCACAACTTCTTATAATGACTATGTGATGATTGTTGATTTTCCCTTGATCCAACGATCATTATCATTCATCTATCATCTAACTTAGGCATGGGTCCACTATCCATTATCACATGATAACTATCATCACATCCCAGGCATATATATTACTATTTTAATCTTCATTGTGATAGCTATTTTCTGGGCCTTGCTATGTTTCTTATTTTCAGGCAAGTTGTTACATCACTACCAGTGAAGCATAAAGCTTTTATGGTCTTGACATAGTGACCTCTAATAGATTCAGAGTTTTTGGTGCATATGTTCTTAGTAGGGTGCCACCATGTTCTAGGAAGATGAATCACTTCTAATGCAACATTGATTGGGACCTACCAACAAAATACCCTAACATTCTAGTTGCGATATAGTGACTTCTAGTAATTTGCATAAAATTTGATGTCAGGGAAATATCTCGAGCATGATAACAACAATCAATACTACTAAAATAGTAGTAAAGGCACACTTTCATAATATCTTTCTTAGAATCTTTGCAGTCACCATCCATCTCAAAAGAGCATCATCTTTTATCTTTTCCAACCAATCGCTATGTTGCTACCAGCAAGATGCAAAGACTTTTCGATCATGACATAGTAACCTCTAGTAAAACTATATTTCTAGTGATGGAAAAAGATTACCTATCAATCATGATTACATTAATTAGTACCTTTGTTAGAACAATCAATGTGCATGGTTATGATATACTATGTGCAAACTTTTATTGTCACCATCAAATTTGATTTCTGGTTGTGCCAAGCATAACTTGCTCCACATGCATCCTTTTTGACACTGACAACTCTGAGATAGATCACATGAATAAACCTTTTCTAAAAAAATATACCTTTCTAGTGCTAGTTTTCACTTTACAACACTATGCTTCAAAATCATAATAGTTTCCATGTCACTATGAATAAAAACCTTACACTTTCTTATAATGAATATGTGACAACCATTGATCTTATTTTGATCAAATAGTGGGAAGGATCTTTGAAAAAAGGTACTCAGCATGACAAAATTTAAGTGAGCACATAATATTCATTATTTAAAAGGTTTCACACCCAAAAAATTCAAAAGTAACAAGACCTAGGGTTAGACAAGGATTTTCAAAGGGTATGAAAACTGTAAAACCAAAAACTAGAAACCCTAGCCTCATCAATGGACTCAACTTTGATTTCTCATACCTAGATTGGAAAATTTATCATGAAAAAATAAGACCAACACATCCAAGGAAGCTTGGGCTACCCTCAAAAACCTTTATGGTAAAGTGTCTAAAGAGGATGTTTCAAAATTGACGATAAGCTTGTCTCCTTAGATCCTAAGTCATTTGATTCAATATAGGGTTTCATCATCAAGGTGAATGAAGTAAGGATAAAGCTTACTGATTGTGGGAGTTCTATCAAAGATGAAAAATTTATCTATCTCATACATAACATGCTACCATTGGAATATTCCACATTTGTTTCTTCTTTTAATACCTCAAAGACTACCTTAGGGTCTACCTATAAGAAAGTCACTTTTGATGAATATGTTAATCTGTTGGATACTGAAGAAAAGAGGTTGAAATCAATTGGGATTCTCAAATCACCTAAGTCTAAAGCATTGGTGGCCAACAATGAGGGTTCTTAAAATTTAGTTGGATAGTCTTCAAATAAAGGAAAGGGTAAGAAGAAATGAAAGAAAAAATCAATGGATGTAGAAAAGAAAACACTAGAATCCAATCAACAAGGCAAGTCTTTCATGAATTCCAACAAGAAGGGGGACAACAATAAGGATAAGAAAAAGTGTGCCTATTGCAAGAAAATCGGTCATGAAGAACATGAATGTTATCTTAAAAAGATTGATGAGTTGTCAAATATCAAGAAGAAACATAATGTTCTACTACCTAATGCTTATAAGGAGAAATGATCTTCTTCAAATTCAAAGGGCAAAGGGCAAGAACTCATGTAAAATTCAAACTCTTCGAAGGAATGGATATTTGACTCAAGTGCCTCTTATCACATGGGTTCTTCAAAGGAGGTTTTTTCTTTAGTGAAGCAATCAAAGGTACCACACATCTTCATGGGAGATGATAAAAAAATGGAAGTTGAAGGAAAAGGAAACATGGAGATGGAAAATGGAGAGTTTAAAGATGTTCTCTATGTTCCAAACCTAAGTTCCAATCTCCTATCAATCTACCAAATTCCTCACCTTGGAGATGGACATAGAGTTGAGTTCCTTCTAGACTTAGTATAGGTGCACAGTCTTAAAGATGATTCCTTGGTTGTAGTGGGGAAAGTGAATCATAACAAAAGGTTGTACTCTTTCTCCCATTTTGTGCCAAAGTCTCCTTCAAAGGCCTTGTTAACACAAACAAATTCAAATATGCAATTATGGCATGAGAAATATGGTCATCTTGACTTCCACTACCTTCAGTAACTTTGCACATACAAAATGGTCAAAGGTCTACCTCAAATCAACTTTTCCCATGGTAAATATTCAACAAATTCAGTGGATATGCATCTAGAGGGGAAGTTATAGAGAGGGAAGTCTTCAAGAGCACCAGGTGTTCTATGGATGGTTCACATGGTATTAGTAGGTTCTTTTACACTCAACTGGGGTCACTACATACTTTCATTGATGACTTTCCAAGATACACTTGGGTCTACTTTCTTCATAATAAGAATGAAGTGTCAGACAAGTTTCTAGCCTTCAAGACTCATGTAGAATGGAAAGCCGTCAAAGTTCTAAGAATGGATAATGGAAGTATGTATGTGAATATAAGGCTTATAGAATTTTGTAGGCTTGAAGGAATTGATCATCAAAATCCACCAGCACTTATTCCACATAAGACAAATATTGCAGCATTGAGGATCCAAACTCTTAAGTCTATGGTTAGTTGCATGATACATGTCAAGTCTCTAGATCCATCATTAGAAGTCTAAGCAATCTCTAGTGCCACTTAAATTCTTAATAGGTCTCCTCATCTAGCCTTAGATGACAAGACTCCTTTTGAGGCATGGTGTGGTAGAAAACCTATTGTGATACACTTCAGAGTCTTTGATTGTCCTGCATGGGTAGGGATATCTTCTAGGGGTTACTAGGCATAGTCACCTTGGCCTTGTACTTTCATTGGTTATGAATATAGTGTGAAGGCATATAAACTCTTGCATCTAGAGACACATTAGATTTTTATGGAGAAGGATGTACACTTTGAGGAAAGTTCACCAAGCTTGTCCTCTACTCCTCTCTGCACATTATATTGTGTGGAAACTGATAGTGACACTAATGATAGTGCTTCAAAAAATTCAAACACGTGGAGTTCTACCAAAAATTGTAGTGAGAGGTCACTCCATCAATTTAGTCCACATGCATACATAGCCACAGTGATAGGTCCGACGCAGCAGGTTACATCGAATGTTCCATGTAAAGCTTCAATAATAGATTTGGAGGATAGTATTGATGATTAATCTCTTCTTATTGATGAAGAAGCTTCTGCTTCAGTTGTCACAAGGGCTTCACCTGACCCTCTTGTTCATTGTCTACATGATCAATCATTACAGGTTGAAGTGATTATAGATACTTATGATCAACAATTGCAGAAGGGTTCTTCAACAATTGTAGAGACAGACAACTCTTTGAGATAGATTCTTTAGCCAATTGAGTAGGTTTTAGAGACATCACTTATCCATGGGATTCTTTCCACACATAGTGAACGCATCTCATTTATACCTTTGGTATTGTTTCTTGCTAATGGGAGGAACACCATTCTGTACTCTTGGATCAACCTCTTCATTGAAGTAGTCACTAGCAGACATTCTTCTTTGGGGTGGGGAGCCTATTTTGTCTCTCTTCCTATTCTCATTTTTCTCTTATGTATATACTGGATATATGTTGTAATAGGGAGGTCTTGATTACTCTATCCATCCATACATCATTTCATCTCTCTTTCTGGGGGAGGGTTTTTCCTATTAGGGTTTCCCTCTTTTTGTACTTTATGAGAGATTGCACATCATTATGTACATGGGTACTTAACATGGCCTAATAGTCGAGACCCATCTTGCATTGCATCTTAGTTTTTGTAAGGTTAAGGGCATTCCCCTAAGTTGGACTTAACGAGGGTGTTGGTGTAAATAAGTATTTACTATTTACACTTTACTTAAGTTTAATTAGGTTAATACATTATTTTATTATTTTTCATTATTTTATTATTTATTTAGGTGAGACACTTAGAAATTTGTACACCTTTTTGAGTTGTCATGTTGACAACACAGAAGTATGCAACTCTAGTTTAGCACATGGTGTCTACAACACTAGATTTTGTATCATTCACTGAGTTGTCATGTAGACAACATAGTTATCCACACTCCTAATTTAGCACATGTTATCTACACCACTAATTTTCATGCTACACCATTGTAGACTTATCCTCTCATCATCACACTTATTTCCATGCTCAATGGACGATAACCCATATCTAGTGGACATGTGCCTATTTGTATGACTTATCATGTTGCTGACTTCTATGCATTCTAGAAGCTCTTCAAAGGTCTTTATATACAAGCACTCCTAGTGTACTTGAATATGACACATTGAATAAATATATTGTCATTTTGATCATACTCTCTCTTTGGTCTAATTTTGTACTTGTGTTTGAGTTCTTTGGTCTTGGGTGAATTCTACCCTCAGCTAAATTCTTACAATCTTCTTATCTTGTCCTTCTTTGATATATAGATTACTATTATCATTTGTTCTTTGAAAACCAATCTGTATCAAGTACTTATGAGATCTTTCATACCAATCTCTAGGAGCTTACTTGATTCCATATAATGCCTTGTGTAATTTGCATACCATGTTCTTTTTGCTAGGATCTACAAAACCTTCAAGCTATTCAATGTAGACTTCCTCATCAAGAATTTTATTCAAGAATGTAGATTTTATATCCATTGGATAATCTTTGAATCCTCTGTGAGTTGCATAAGCTATTAAATTTCTAACACCTTCTAATCTTGCAATAGGAGAAAAATTTTCACCATGATCAATACCTTCTTCTTGAGAATAACCTTTACATACCAATGTTTTTTTGTTTCTAGAAACTTTTCCATCTTCATTTAGCTTATTTTTGAATACCCATTTTATGCTATTTACATTTTTATCCTTAGGTCTAGGAACAAGAGTCCAAGTTTTGTTCTTATCTATCTATTCTATGTCTTCATTCTTTGCTTTAATCCAACTTTCATTTTCCAAAGCATCTTTAACATTTCTAGGTTCAAATTCAGCAAGTAAACATGTAACTTTTAATTTTCTTCTTATCATTGTTCCATCTGATTAGGTGCATGATCTCTTCATCATGAACTTTAGTATCAAGCTTAGGTCCCATTGTCTGTGACTCAGGTCCATCAGACTCAGTTTGCTCTAGCTCGATAGCTTCTAATTGTGACTTAGGTCCTTTAGATTGTGACTTGAGTTGTATTATCTACAACTCAGTAGTTGTTGGAGATTTTGGGGACTCAAGAGGTGAAGCCTCCTTTCTTTCAGATAGATTTGGCAGGGTATCAGGTTCATAGTAAACAACTCTTCTATAATCCTCAAGCTCTTTGTTTCTTTCTTCTTCAATCCTCTCTACAAACTCATCAATTCTCACATGTGCACTTTTTATGATTTTATGAGTAGACAATTTTGAACACTTATATGCTTTACTTTTGCAAGAGTATCCTTGGAATATGTCTTCATCACCTTTGACATCAAATTTTCCTTTCTAGATTCTTTCAAGATATAACATTTACTACCAAATAATTTCAAGTAACTTATATTAGGCTTGCAGCCATACCATAGTTCATAAGGAGTCTAGTTTGAGTCTTTCTTCAACTATACTTTGTTCAAGGTATGCACTATAGTACTAATAGCTTCCTTCAAGTATTTGATTGCAATATTCTTTTCTATCATTAATTTTCTTGCACAATCCATAATGGATATATTCCTTCTTTCAACTATACCATTCTACTTTGGTGTACCAAAGGATAATACTTGTCTTTTAATTCCTTTTTCAATGCAAAATTCATTAAATTAATTGGAGATGAATTCACCACCTCTTTCTAATCTCAAACATTTCAATTTCTTTCTAGTTTCTTTTTCTACTCTTCCCAAATACCATTTGATTTTTTGAAAAGCTTCTAATTTTTCTTTTAGATACATTATAGTCATCATTCTAGAATAATCATCAACAAAAAGAATGAAAAAATTATCTCCACTATAGATTTATATTCCAATAGGTCTATATAAGTCTGTATACACAAGCTCTAAGACTTCTTTAGAATGATAGTTCTTTCTTTTGAAACTAGTCTTTCTCATTTTACCAATTTGGCAATTTTTGCATAGACCCATATCATGTTTTTTCAAGCTAGGAATACCTCTTACTCTTTTATGTTTTCTTAGATTAACTAGATTATCAAAGTTTACATGACATAATATTTTGTGTCATAACCAACTTTCTTCTACTTGAGCAATAAAACATGAACTTTCATTGCGATCAAGATAAAATAGATTACCTTTTGTTTATTTGCTAGATCCAACTAGATTTCTTTTTCCATCGAATAGTTTGACCTTCCCATTAATAAATTCTACCTTGAATCTAATGTTATTCAGCTGTGCCAAACTTAGTAGATTACTCTTTAGTACTTCAACCTAATAATAATTATTATATATAATTTTATTGGTTAAAGAAATACATCCTCTTCCTTTTATGCAATAGGGTTCATTGTTTTCAAATCTTACACTACCACCATCATAATATTCCATATGCTCAAACATTGTTTTATCTCTAGTCATATGATGTGAGTAGATACTATCAATAATCCATGTATCATTTTTGCTAACATGGGAGATAAGTGCCATCTCATCTCTTTCATCATCAAATTCATCTTTTACAGAAATATATGCCATTTGATCTTCACTAAATTATCAAAATATTTAGCCATAAAATAAGATTTATTACCTTTTTCCTTATAGTCCTTGAATTCCTTCTTGCTTTGTGCTTATTTCTTTCATTTCCATTCTTTTTTCCTCTATTTGTGCACCTAGCAAAAATGTGACCAATTTCTTCACAAGAAAAATATATTAGAAGAATCTTTCCTTTGAACTTTCCTCTGCCTTTGGAATATTTCTTTCCAAGTAGGGCTTCAACAACTTCAAGATCACTATCAAAAATTTCTTCTATTTCTTGTTCACTTCCTAATTGATTGGCCTTTGATTTATTACTCTTTTTCTTGAGTGAGAGTTTGGATTGAAATGCAGACTCAATACCTTTGGAACTAGGAACATAGTTATCATAGTTATCCAACTCAAAAGTTGTCAATCTTCCAGCTAGAGCATCCAAAGTTATGTTGCTATTTGGATCACATCTCATCTCTTGAATAGCTAAAATTATAATTATATAATTAGGAAAAATGGTTTTGAGTACCTTTCTTACAACTATTTTGTCATCAATGTCTCCTCTAGATATTTTGATTGTGCTCACATTTTCTTTGATTATTTCCACATATTTTGCAATGCTTTAATCTTCTCTCATTTTCATCTAATCAAATTGTGCTCTAAGACTTTCTACCTTAGCTCTTCATACATTTTCATCTCCTCCATAAATTTATTTTAGTTTGGTACACATTACATGAGATAATTTATAGTCTTTTACTTCATCAAATTCAACATAACTAAGAGCAGATGCAATATCAATCATCATGATGTTATGGTTCTTCTTTTTAGCAATGTCTTCAAATGATAATGTTATAGTAGTAGTCTTATATTTGGTATAAAGATACTTACAACTTAAATCACTAGCAGATGCCAAATGTAATCTCAAAAGTCCTTGCCATGCTGCAAAATTGTCACTATTCAACTTGGAAATCTCTCTTCTGTAAGACATCTTGATCTTTAGCTTAGGTCCTTGAAACCTTCTCTATAAGCACCAAAAGCTCTAATACCAATTTTTAGAAATATAAGAGGAGTAATTGAGAGGGGAGGGACGAATCATCAATCAAAATCATGAAATACATTTCTCCATAGAATGCTCTAGTCTTTGTAGGACCACACAAATCTGTATGCCCAATCTCTATCTCTATTGAAGTGGTTAACTTTATTTTTGGGAAAAAAAAATTATTCTATTTTCCAATCACATATTCTTTACACATCATGTTAGTAGGTTTCACAATCTTAGGAAAATCTCTAATTACAAATGTAGTACTTGTTTGAGTGGGGTTGTCATTAGACCAAACGACTGATTTGTCAATGTCTAATACAACCATTCAACTTATAGTACATAGGAGGTAGTTAATCCCTTACCATGAATCTTGATGGGAGCACTAAAAAAATTTCCAACAATATTCCCCATAGTGTTATTTGAGAGTCTGAGGATTTGAACTTGTGACCAAGCTCTGATACCACTTGTTAGAGTAGAGTTTTTTTTGCACCAAAAGACTGACCTGCCAATTCTTGATACAACCACTCAACTTATAGTACATAGGAGGTGGTTAAGAACTTGTCATGAATCCTAAGGGGAGTAGTAAAAGAAATTCCAATAGTACTAACCTTCACATTGTTGTCAAAGTTGATATGAAAAAATATATTATGACATAGCCAACTATCATCCAACTTAGCAACTAAATATGTCATTTCACTAGGATTCACCTAAAATAGATTACCTCTTGTTCTTGTACTAGTACAAATCATTCTATCATTCTTGTCCTTGATTATGCAAGTCTTCTATGTGAATTGTAATTGATATCCCTTATCAACAAGTTTTCAAACACTCAAAAGATTATGTTTCAAACTATCCACAAAGTAAACATCTTCAATTTTAGTCTTTACATCAAGTATAATAGATCCCTTCCCTTTTATATGGAATGTTGTATTATTTCCAACTCTAACAATTCCACCATCATAACTATTGAATTCAACAAAAAAAATCATCTCATTTCATCTGATGGGAACAAACACCATCTATAATATAATCAAACTTTTTCTTTTCAAGTTGTGGTACTTGATGGCCTAATTTTTTACCTAGCAAGAAATTTTGTGATATCCTATGAAAATCATGAAGAAATTTTGTTTTAGTTGCTTAGGATTTCTGAAAGTATGTTTTTCCTCATGAAAAACCCTAGGGAAATGGTCATGTCTTATGTTTCTTTGATTTGTCCATAAATTGACATGTAAGTATCAAATAGGGATACACAAAAACTTTGGTTATACTTTATTTTATTTTATATCCATAAGTTATTTAATAATTTTTCATATTATAAGTCAATGTCTTTAAAAGTGCTTTAAGTTGTGATGGTGTGAAATCCTTTCTATCGCTTCATCACTTTGGTTTGAGATCTAACTATTTGAGTAGCTATAAAGCTATTAAGTGGTCATCAAAACTATCATCATGACATCATAGATGTTAGTGCTAACTATCAATTTAGGGATGTGAAGGAGTGATTCACTAAGACCACATGATCACAACATGGTTCTGGATTAAGGAACTTTAAGTTGTGATGGTGCAGAAGATAATCATGATAGTCAAAATTTGAATCACAGCATTGCAAGTATTCAGATAAGCTCTAAAATTCAAGTTGCTAAGGTGTGAAAGTTAACAATAGTAGTTAAGTTCAAGGTTATCATTCCATCACAAGCCATTAAGAGTAAACCATGGTTAAGGTGGAAAAGTAGTGAAAGCATGTAATTGTGGCTTCACATGGTTAAGATGGTTACGATGGAAGCTAGCATTTAACTTCAAATGGTTATCACAATGTTGTGGGTGACAAAGAATTGAAGACATATTAAGTTGCAAAGCAGTGATAAAGAGCCAGAATAGTTAGAGTTTAAGTCATTGTAGCTCTACAAATGGTTAAGTTTGACTTCAAGTCAACATAGCAAAGTGGAAAAAGTTAATAAATCATAGCTTTTCATGGTTAAGCTGTTGGTGTTTTAAAACTACTGAACAACAAAATGCTGAATACCAAATTGATATTACTCACACAACCTAAGGATTAGCCAATTCTTATTAACAATTACATTTGCAAACCATTTGGACCTAACTTCAACAAAACCAAGGATGGTTTTCTACTCTTTAGGCTCTACAAAACCATGGTGGGTATACCTAGGGGATGATTCAGATTGGATGCTACTGTATGAGAATTATTTTAGTTTCATTCTTATTCTCATCTTATACCCTTAGAAACATATATGATTTTGACATTTTTCATAAAACACATCGCATATAGAAGATTTGGTCACAACTCTTCTATAGATTTGCAAGTATTCCTAGCATTAGTGGCTAACTAAGGCTAAAACATTCCATGCAAACAAGTGCTGACCACCTTTGAAAATCTTCAAGAAAAGTAAAATAAAGTTGATTGTGATTTTAGATTTGATGCTTCTTAATGGTATACCTATTTGCAAATTGAATTAATTTGATCAATGCCTATTCCATTGGGATTCAGAGTCTACTCCAATTTATAAATCTAATTTATTGCATTACAAAAAATATTATCAGTAATTCTTATTAGAATTCATACTTATAGATATCCTTTCTATTACCATAGCAATCCCATCAAATTCATCAAAGCCTTTATTTAATTCATTGAATTAATAACATTAATGAATTGACATACAACCTAAATTAATTGCATTCAATTGAACAAGATTTACTCATACAATCTCACAATAACTAGGTAATAGTGAAGGAGAAAGAATTCAATAAGAACTGGTATGGGGAGAGCTCAAAATTTGTATTAATTTTTCTTGAAAATTGTATACAATTGTAGTAAACTCAGAATGACCTTAGAAAGAAATAGAAAGATCACTCAACATTAATGTATTCTCAGAAAATTTGCAGATAATGCACATCATAAAGTTTTCTCAAATATTGGACTGAAAAAATCCTAAGTAAATGCATTAGAAATTGGACCCTCCTCTGTCCCTGGAATCTCAATTATATAATGTGAGATGCAACAAGCTTTAGGCATAGAGAACTGATAGATGTCCTTTTACAAAGAACATTTACATTTGATATTGTCACAAAAAGACAAAATTTTGTATAACAAAAAAGATTTTTCATCATGATATTCCTTTGGTGGGGCTATTTTTCTATTTACAACTTTTGGTATATTACAAACTCTATGATATGCTCCTTTATCATTCTGATTCATGAGAGTATGTGGACATTAGGCTTGCCAATGATGAGTTCTACTTTAATGTTTGCAACTTTACTATAATTCATGGCTCTTTGCTATCACCATCATGAACTGTCAAAACAACCATTATCTGCAAATCCTCTTCTATCATATCATTAGCTAGGACGATGATGCTTTCTTCTTGCATTGGTTATTCCTCTTTGTCCTACCCTACATGTCCTAATGCATCATCCACTTGGCTTTCTTCTTGATTAGTAGTCATAACTTGTTGATCTATTTCTATTGTTGAGAGTGACTACTCTATTTTGTCCTCTTCATTTCCAGATCCTGATGGAAGTGAATTGATGATTTGTAATTCATCTTCATGTATCTCTCGATCATCAATTTCAACTTCCTCTAAATCTTCACCAAAAGTAATATCTTCCATCCACTTGTCATATAATGTATCATCTAGCCAATCAAAATGTAGAATGTCCTATTGCTTTCTAATAATATATTCAACTTCTCTATCAATATCAACAAATTTATTTTTTAAAGAATCAAAGAATATCTAGGCTTTCACAATTTCCTCTGTTATGGTAGCCCACCATGCATGCCCTCTTTCATCGATAATTTTATTTTTTCTTAAATAGAATAAATCATCTAATTCCTTAGCCCATTCTTCCTTTCTTTTTAACTTATTTTTTCTATCTAGGGCATGAGGAAATAAATCAAATTTATGACTTTTATACTTACTTAAGTAGCCTACTATTCTTCTCTATAGGTGAATTCTTATTATCAAATTCTAGAAGATCAGTAACAATATCATAAGTCTTTTCAATTTGATCATGTGAAAATTTTATGATAGAATAACACAGAAATGTCATTTCTTTTCTTCTTTTTACCCATTTATTCACAATAGGCTTCAAAGCCTCATCATGAGCTTTCTATTCATCCCATATTCTTATTATACTTGTTAGCTAATCATAAAATAGTGGCCACTCAATTTTATCCCTTAGATATGTGAGAACTTTCCTCAATTTATCTTCATACTCTACATTTAGTTCTACATGTAAGGCCACAGTTTGCTCTTTTCTTCTTCAAAATCTTCAACAGTATAATATTGTGGCCTTTGTGGGGTATCTAGTATCTCTATGAGAGGAGTGAACTTAAAAGGTTCCACTGGAGGATGGGGATATGTTATTCTTGGTCTTGTAGACCTCCTGATTACTTTATTTTCAAGTTCAATCCTCTTTTGAACTTCTTTATTATAGGCTTCCAAAACACTCTCACATTTGCTCTACAGTTCAAACATGACCTTTTCTTCCTTTTCAGTAGTAGCCAAAACAAATTGAGATGTATCTACACCCTAGTGTGCAACCTGCACATGAGAAGTATCAGCTACTCTTCTTACAACAGTATTTCCCATCAATCCAGACTCATCTGGCTGTGACAGGGTCACTCTTGATCCCTTTCTTAAAGACAATATAACTAGAGTAGCCTGGTCTTCACTGAATGCAATCCCTATGAATTCCTTCTTGTTTGGGTCTTGTAAATCCAACTTATTTGAAATAGAATTAAAAATTAAGGCATCAACAATATCTCGATTGGGAAATAATAAAATATTTGAGGCTTTTACCATTTGTCTCCCCTCTTCAAGGGTTATGTTTTAAAATTCTTGCATCATCTCTTATTTTATTTGATTTTGCAAGGCTGCCTCTTCCAACTCAGGATGCTCTGCTCTTAGTTTATTGCATCTTTCCTCAAATTTTCCCATATTGGCTCTCCATGAAAAAGGCTCTAGATTTAACAAAATTATCATCTAACAAAAATTGTTGACTTGCTTTCTCTAAAACAAGGTCTAGTTCCCTTCCTTTATAATCTGCAACTATCAACTCAAAACTTTGCACATGAGGCTCCTAGGGGTTTCCTTCATCTATTTTAGATTGGGTGACAAAAACTCCCCCTTGGGATCCCAATTGTCCAATTTTCTCCCCACTAAGTTGTTCTTCCTTAATTCTTAGAGGGGTTTGTGAAGGTGAATACTCCTTAACATGAGGATCCTCCTTCCTTATTATTTTCCTCCTCTTAGGGGAGGGCTCAGGAGGCCTCTCTTCCTAGACAACACTAGTGGACCCAATTATTTGTTTACCTTTGTCCATAGTGGTCCTTTTATTTTGAATTATAGTATAACTTAGCCTATTTTGGATAGTCAATTGACCTACCCCTATGTTGGGAGTAAATCCCATTTTCCTCATTACTTCCCTAGCCTTATCTAGGAAAGAATTAATAAGAACTTTCTTTTTCTCATTCGCGGTTTCCATTATTTCTAGAAAAGTGAGCATAAGCTTATTTATTTTATTTGTAGTGGTAACAACATTACTTAAAGGGCTATAATACATATCAAAACAATGAATGAAATCCAAAACTTTTGAAAATCTCTCCACTTTTCCTTCTTAGTCTCTTGCTCTTGCAAGGAGTATTCATTTCTTATTATATCTTTAGGAAAATAGAATTCATGCTCAATTTTACCAAGCTTAATTCTATATCTAAAAGCCAAATGATAAAATCCCTCAATGCCACAAAAACAATGGTGGGAAACAACCATCTTATATGGATCCAAAATCTTGTGGGAGAAAGCCAACCCCCTTTTGTGATTACAAATTGGTGAGCTATAGTACAAGTGGGAAATATTGAGCCCCTAACCCTTTTCAACAAATGAGTTTCCTCCAATCCTCCCAACTACCACAAAAATTTAGCTACTCCTACTTTCAAAGGCACTTTCTAAAGTAACACATGGGGAGTGCCTCTGAAACCATAAATTCTGATGACAATTGAAACTAAATATGGGATGATGTCTCCCCAATTGTGTGAAACCTTCAAACCAATAGGATTTTCTAGGGGGACTAATAAGACTTACCAATTCCTTGGGTATTCTAAGATTGTCACTTAATAGTAGGCATCTCAATTTGGAAGAAAAATACCTATCAAACCTAATAAAACTAGCCTTTTCTACCTCCTAGGTCATATCCGCACTCCATAATTGGATTGGCAGTGCTTCCCCATCTTGTTCCCTATTCAATTTCATCTCCTTTCCAAAATATGTAACTCCTTTGAACAAGAACATATGAATTATCAAAGAATAGTGACCAAAAAAAATTTCCACCTTGCCCACCTTAATCTCAACCGTGCCATTATGAATTTCTTCAGCTAAATAAGAAGAAAAATCAAAAATTATGTTGACACCAAAAGAGGAAATTTGAGTAATCATGTACATAAAATCTATAGGCATAAACTCCTCTTCATCTTTTTCAAAAACTCTTCACAGATTCTTGTATGCCTCTACAGCCCTAGCATTAAAGTGTGCCTTTTTGAAGGTTTCCTTAGAAGCTATTGTTATTGCTGGTAGAGTTCCAATATTACTTGTATGTGCTAGTTTTACCTATATGTGCCTCAATGCACCTTTTCTAACAACATCCTTCTTTGACATGTATTCTTTTTCTAATCCTTTTAAATCAATTGGCACATGGTAGTCAGTGAGAGGCCCTAAACCAAATACTTCCCTAATTTCCTTTGGGATGATTATGATCAAGATCTCACCATCATTTCTTCTCACCACCCTAATGGCTTGGTCATAGTTTTTTGCCATAGCCTTAGGGAGGTCATAATCCATAAAGACACTAGGAACCACCAATTTCCCTAAATCAAAATTCTAGATATTAGCATGTGGCGCAAACAAGTTCCTCTTTGAAAACCATTTCTTAAGCAAATCTAGACTATTCTAAGAAGTGTTAGCATCCCAAACCCAATTTCCCTTATCATGTAACCCATCTCTAATTCTTAGCCTAGGGTTTAATGAAGTTAGCCTTTTTACTTGTACAATTTCAATGGTGGACTCATGAAGCAATTCTAGCAGGTCATCATGGATGTTTCTATCCAAATAATTCTCTTGCAAAAAAAAAGACATTCTTTAGGGCCATCTTGACTATAATTCACAAAAACTAAAATGCTACAGAGATTATAGTGTATAGGTACTTACTTGTTTGTCTTCTTGTTCTCTATAATTCTGCAATAGCTCACAAATGATGGGAAACTACTTCACGCTCTTTGTCAAGCTCAACACAATATTCTTAGTAATGTCTTTTACTCAAAAAAACTTGAAATTTTTGTTCACGTGAGATAGAACTGGTGAAATCTCCTATATTATACTCTATTTTTCTCACACACGAAGCTTTCATTCCTCATAAATGCATAGAGTGGTACCACCTTCTACGTTCAAATTCAAACTGTTGATCTTTGAAAAATCCTACGATCCAAGGATGCAAGCAAAGATGACTCACGTTCTTCTTGAAATGTTGGCACTCAATCCAATGACATTTTTCCATGTGTATCTTTCCTTCATTGTTGGCATTTTGAACTAGACCCACTAAGTTCTGAGGACACATGTCATTGACTCGCTACCTCGCTATACATAAAGAGTGAGTATGTTGCTATAGAAAGGAAGAAACAACCCTTGATTTGATCTTAATTTGATGGTAGGTGTTTTACTATATTTTTATTACTAGAGTAGTGGGTCCCTCCTTGTTTGCTATGTCGCTATACATAAAACTTGAGCAACTCATCATAGCGACACAATAACAGCCATAGATTTGGGCTTGATCTGATGGTGAGGAAATTGCATGACATGCATAAATTATGGTGGGTCCCTAGTTGCTATGTTGCATAGAGTAAATAGTGGGCATCTTTTTATAGTGACAAGGTGACTATCATTGATCTCATCTTAATCTAATAATCATAATTTTCACTTGGTCTCTAATTGGAGCATGGGTTCAAGTTACTATTGATGGGAGAATGTACTATCTAGGTAACTCATAAATTAATATTTTAATCCTTTTTATATCACCTTGTGGCTTAGATCCCACCACATACTCACTTTCCAGTTGGGTGCTATGTCACTAATGGTGAGGTGCAAAGATTTTTTGATAGCAACATAGTGACCTCTAGTGTCCTCAATTTTTCAGTGCATGACACATATTCAATTGGATGCCACCATTTTCAAAGGTTGTGTGACTCATATCTGACGAAGCAAATGGCTGGGACCCACCCTTTGAAACTATTGTTGCACTATCATTTTTTGGGTGGGCACTATGTCGCTAACAACGAAGCTCATTCATTTTCTAATCATAAAATAGCAACCTCTGGTGCCTTGTTAAAATTTGGTGTCAAAAAGATAAGTACATATCAAATCAATATTATCCTAATTAGTGCTTCTGACAGAACAATAAAACTGCATGTTCACCATGCCACTTGGGAAGTTTCTGGTCACCAAAAAACTTAAAAGTAACCATCATTTTTACTTTTCATTGAGGCACCATATTGCTAATAGCAAGGCTCAAACTTTTTCTAACAACGACACAGCGACCTATAAAAAAAGGTGAATTCTGTTGACACTTTTTGTACTTCATTTTTTTGGTTCCTTTTCTAATTCTAATAGCTTTGACACAAAAACATGTGACTAAATATTTTTGAAGAAAAACACTCCAGTCAAGGCTCCTCTATTTCATAGCAGTCACTATGTCGCATAGAGTAAAACACTTGCATCTTTTGATAGCGACGATGTGACTATCATCAATCTTACAAGGATTAGACAATGTGAATAGAAGGGAAAAGGTCTCTTGGAAGCATGAAGATTTGAACTAGACACGAAATATTTGCATTTTTTAAAAAATGGTTTTGCACCCAATTTTTTTTTAGAAAGAATGAGACCTAGGGTTTAACAAATGTTTTCAAAGGTTAACAAATTTTTAGGACCAAAGACCATAAACCCTATTCTCTATTAATGGATTGAATTCTAATTTTTGGTACTAGACTAGGGAAATTTTATCTTGCAAAAAATCAAACCAACATCAACCATGAGTAAAGATTTTGAGTTGTGAAACTACGAAGAGCATTTAAAAATTAAAAGAAAATAGATATCGCATCATCGTAGGAGTCTGAATTGGAGTGAAAGTTAACTCCCAAAGTTGTTAAAGGTGCTTTGGGCAGTTAAGTGTGAAGTTATTGCAATGTTACATGGTTAAAACAAGTCTTGTGTCTAGCAGTTGCAAATATGCAACAAGGTCAATGTTTGAGTCATCACAATATCAAAAGTAAAAGAAATGTTAAGTCCTAGACCATGGAGAACTTGTGAAAAGTTTTTTACAATTAATAAAGAAAAGGGGTAAAAGGTCATAAAGATGTGAGATGGTCAGTTTGATAGTCATCTACCATTTCACAACGGTTAGTAAAATGCAGTGTTGAATAGTTGTGAGGAAAAGATAAAGGTGAAAATGAAGATATCATTGTTTTGTAGGCCTAAGCAGTCAATAAGGAAATTAGTTTGTCAAGTGGTGATTAAAAGGGAGCACACAATCACAAGGATGACATAATAGTTGAGGATTTAAGTGATGAAGTTGTGAAATAGTTAAAGATAACATATTCTACATGGTTGTAGCCAGAAATAAAGGAAGGAAAGAAACCATGGAAAAGTGATGGGTAAATAGGAATCACAACATCGTAACGTTCAGTCTTAAAGCATAAAGTAGTTTTAAATGGCCATGTCTGACATAGAAAAAAGTGATATGATCTAGAAGTATGAATTATGAAAAAGTGAAGATTTTGCCTTTTTTTGAGTATTGAAAATTTTTAAAGTATGTTGGTTTAAATGTCATTAATGCCACACTCCCTTTGCAAAAATACATAAATTCCAAGAGAAATAGAGATTTCATTACCAGTTGTACAAGTATTTGAGATTTTAGAGTAGAGATTGAGTTGTAGAGTGAACTTAAGAAAATTGTTGAGATAATTTTGTAGGAATAGCACAAAAAGAAGGCATATTACTTGTGTGGGCCCAAACAAAAGAATCTACTTCAAAAAAAAAGAGCCCTATAAGCTCATTTTTAGAGGAATGGATGCACATTCTACGGTCTACCTAGTTCTTCTAGTGCACAATCTACAAATGGCCATTCTTTTAGGCATCCCTATGTATTTTGTAGAGATGCAGAGGTTCCTGATAGGAATGAAAGTGAGTTGTTCTAGTTCTTCTACAAGAATAGAATGGAGAAGGTACCAATTTCAAATCCTTAGACTATAAACCTAGGAAAACTAATTATTCTAGAGGTTTTTGTAGATGTTGACTTGGTAAAGGCACTAATAAAATGCTACAATCCAATTAGCAAGTCATTTTCTAGGAAAGATATAAGCATCTTCTTGGCACTAGATAAGGAAACATTTGATTTGGGAGGTCCAATATCATTGCCTATTGACATGGACAAATTAAATAAAAAATTCAAGAATCATAAGAGCTTATACATGGGTAGAACAATGATAAGGCACATTCCAATGTGATGGAGAGAGAAGGGAGAAAATCCAAAGAAGAAAGAGGTGGAAGACCTTATGCCCTTAGAATTCTTCCAAAGATACATGAAGAACACTATCCTTGGTCTCAAAAAAGTCCGATGCATGCTTTGGGTGGACATTATGAAATGGCACTAAATATCTAGGACCCTAACACAAATGTGGAGTATAATTTTGTGACTTATATCATCAACAAGATTCATGATGAAATCATTGCTGCACAGTAGGGACAATTGGAGAACTTTAGGTTCCATTATTATTCCTTGATTATGCATCTAATCCTATTTAGAAATATAGAGCTTTGATCAGAGTTTCTTTGAATGTATAGAGGAATGAGGAGAGAGATTTCATGTGGAAAGATGGATAAGGGTATGGCAAAGATTCTACCTATGCTCTAATGTTATTTCCTTTTATAATGACTTTATGCACCATGTATTGAAAATGATAGCACTTGTTAATGAGAGGATACCTAGAAGTGTTAGGAAGGTGGTTAAGCCCAATATGTGTTTTGATGTGGTCAAATAATTAGTGCATGATTGGGGAAGTGCTTTTCTATTTGAGGAGTATATTGTTATTAGAATGTATGGATGTCCCCAACCACCTCACATTCTACCTAAGTATGTACAAGAAAGACTATGGTTTGTAGAAGTTTTTGACAATTGATCTCATTAAATAGAGACTATCTTGGCAAAAATATCAAAAAGGGAAAATTTCTTTGTAGATGTATTAAGGTAGGATATTTTGATATAGGAAAGAATGCTATAGAGGAAACTAATGCTTTCCTAAGGATTTTTAAATCGCCAATTGTGCTTGCAAGAACATATGACCCTTGCAATGTAGTCAAGAATGCCTTAGAGCTCATTTGGTTGCTGGAATATAAATTAAGAATTGGCATAAAAAATGCTTACTTTGGGATTCTAGAATTCAGAATCCAAATTATGATTAGGGAATTTAATTTGGGACCATTTGGTTGACCATGAATTTGTAATGAGAATACACATTTCCTCCATTTGGTTGCACATTATAGAATTGGAATACTGTCGATTTCTTTTTTTTTGGTTTTGGTTCTTGTGAGTGATTAGGACCTTGTTTAATGATTTTTTTTTGTATTTACAGCAATGGCCACCAGCGGTGGTGACAACATAGTACCCACCATTTTGAAAGATTATTTTCCTTAAAGTTGTTGATGTCTTTTTTTTTTTTTATAGAAAAGTTATGTAGTTCAATAAAAAAATGTGTCATTAAAATCCCAGATCTTCTTAGAAATTGCAATAGAAATAACAATGTGGAATTACAGGGTTTACTTTGGTCATTTGTAAAGTCTATCATGTCTCAGTATGTAAAACTTGTGGGTTAATGCATGATATTGGAATCTTCTAGATAGTAAATGGGAGCCAGAGATTTCGACATTAGCCAAAGCTAATTATTGGATATTATCACAAAAAATGTATAAATAGGATGCTATACTGAGAATGATATTGACAAATCATGTGCATTCTAGTTAGAGAAGAGTGAGCTTTATAGCCATTAGAAGTGGATCATAATATTTGAAATAGGGCCTTAAGTTACAGTTGTGCTTAGCGAAGAATACATACACAACAATGTCAGATCCATATATAGTACAAGGTAAATTATTAATCTGTGAATTTTTTCCTAAAACTCTTGATTCTTTTGTATTTTTGAGTGAGCACCAGGAATGGGCAAAGGCTAGAATGAGCAAAGAAGATGTGCAAAGGTAGCAGTGGCAACAATAATAATGAAAATAATGTGCAAAACGAGCACCAAACCAATTCAGGTCAAATGAGTATATGTGAGAAAATAATTTTATTTCAATAATTTGTAATGCTTAGTTTTGAAAAAATGGAATTAAAATGGGCATGTGGACAATTCCACCTATTTTGCTGGAAGACTAAATCCTTGTTTTGGTAGGCAAATAAGGATACCAGATTTTGCTTTTTTCTAATTCTCATTCCCATTTGATAGACCCAAACAACAGATTTGAGGATCTTGAGAATTCTATATTCTAATTCCCATTCTAATCCATGATCCAAACGAGCCCTTAAAAACATGATGGGATATAATTTACCTCTAATTAAATTTTTTGTACAAAGAGGATGTCATTGCTGACAGATTAGATGAGAATTTTTGTAGAGAGAGAATGATCAAGTATGAAAATGTTTTGAGTTTTGAGTAGGAGATGAAAAAGATAGATCCATCCTTTAAGGGATTATTTCCTAGAGAAGATTATTGGTCAAGGTTGGACAAATGTGTTCAAAATTTTGATGAAATATTAGTACAAGTACTAGAAGAGATAAGAAGAGAGGTTGATCCTACATCTTCTGATGAAGAAGACCAACTTGAAAGCTCAAAGTGGGCTCAGGAGAGGAGCAAGAAGCATAAAATGGTGGAAATTCCATAAAAGGCTCAATAAAAACCCTTATAGATCATACCAAGGGGTAGCCAATATTTTGATGATGTAAGGAGAAACTAGCTAATAGCTCAAGGCATTGAGGATGAGCAAAGGGCTAAGAAATTGTAGCTATAGGCTCAAATGATTGATAATAGGATCATTGAAGCCAATGAATTTATAACTAATAAAAATTTCATCAAGACTGAAGAATTTAAGAGCTTCTTGTTTAAGCTAAAATACAATTAATTGTCTCTAAAGATGAAACCAAGTGACTATGATGAGGTAGTTTGTGCACTAGTACAAAAATACAAGAGTATGATCCTACTACTAAAACCCTCATTTGTGCAAGAAGCTAGGGAGCTAATACAAAGGAGCGTAATGATTATATTCTTGGGATATAATATTGATTCTTAAACCATGGCAATATGGAGTTTAGCTCTAGAGCATCAAAAGCCCACTCTCATGTAGATAAAAGAGTCCCCTATGCAAAATGTTATATTTTGGAATGTGCACTCTACATCTTGTAGTAAAATTTATGGACTGCAGACTTCAACATCACTATTGGGAAAGAACAAAACTGATGTTCTAGAGGAGTAACTAGAGAGATCCTATGAGAGGTATATCCAAGAAAGGAGACACTATGAGGAAGAAATGAAGAATACTTATGTCTTGGACTAGAAAACCCTCAAATTAGAAAATGAGATAGTAGCACTGAAAAATATTGCTAGATCTGCTATAGAAATTGAAGATAGGGGCATACAAACAAAAGGATATGTGACCAAAATAGAGGATTTCATAGGCCAAGCTATGGATTTTGATGAAGATGAATTAGAATCTAGCAAGGACATTGAAATCAGAACTATCAAGAACTTTCTAACTCATAAGATAAATGCATTGAAACTTGTTTCAAAAAATGTGCATAGCAATTATCTTAACTTGCAAGGGGCACAATACAAATGTTCTAAGGAAATTTCTTTGTTGTCTCCTTAATTCACTACATGGGGCCCTTACACCCAATTCTTTGATAATCTTGTACCTATGCTGATATAGAAGAACAAATTGCCAAAGGTAATGATTATCACTATTAGAAAAATGATTAATAAGGTAAATGATTTAAATGGTTTCTTTGTGGGCAAGTTGTAGTTGATCTAGAATAAATTGAAATCCATTGCCACATGAACACCTAATTTTGTACCCACCATTTTGGGTAATGGTGGATGAGTTAAGGATTGGATGGAATGGTCATCTTCTTTTAACAACATTTTGAATTATTCTAGATTTTTGGCATACTGCAATGGTGAGGCAGATGTTGAGGTAGTGTATGATTTGATAGATATGATATACAAGTAAGACACACATATGGAAAAGATAACCATAGAGGTTAAGGCTATAATAGAAGCAAAGTGGAACAAATGCCTAGAAGAATTAAATGGAATCAAGGATGCCACTTGGCCTGATGTGGACACAGATATAGCTATCTAAGAAGTTATAGTAGATATAAAGGCCCTACCATCTTGGGATAGTGACTAGGTCATTAAAGATGGAGCTAAAGGTCGAAAAGAAAAAATAGATAGTAAAGGTAAGGAAAGTGACAGGTAGTTAGAATACAAATAGAATTATGCTAAAGACTCATGCAGAAAGTGCCACCTACCAGTTATATAATTGCTTCTTAATTTTTTTTTGAATATTGAGAATTTTTGTAATGTAACAATATAGAAATATCTTTGTATTTTCTTTCAAATCATTTTTTGAAATTTTTTGTAGTGTCTCTCCCATTTGATTTATGTATGTCACCCTAATGGATGCAACCTTGTTGATCTTTCATTGTGAAGAGATCATAATTGGGGCCATGAGTGGTCTACACCCTTGAGGTGATTAGATTTATGTTACTATATTAGTTGCTTTAATTATGTTTATGACTAATTTATGAGATTATGATGCATGTTATGGTTCACTAAGGTTTGTTCTAGTGGTTACCAGGATTTATGTGGTATCATGATGTTGTTTAGTAATTACCCTAAGACATGTGTAGAGATTGCACTGTGTACTATTATTGTGCTACACTAGAATAGGTTCCTGTACTAGTGGTTAGTCATGTATATGACTATGTTTTCTTATGTGTTTTAAGTACCTTTTCATGTTGTGTAATCAACCATTTTAAAATGCATAAATAATTTAAAATGGATTGTCCATGTTGGATTCATCGTTATGTGTTGTGGATATTTACCTTGTTATATTTTGATTCGGGAGATACTAGATACTCATGTTATGTTTTACTTATGAGATGATCTAAGGGTCAGATGTTATAATTTGATTTCAATATCATAGATGTTAGACTAATATGTTGTTTAGTTGATCATATCACACAATGATGCCATTTTGAGATGATAGTGTGTTTTATGATGATATCTGGGAATTCGATATTTGGATATATCTCTGATTATGTTATGCGATGGATTTAATGCTATGGTTAATTACTTCATTCTTGCTTCATTATGCTACATACGAGCATGATTGATGTAAATATATTATTTTAGTATAATTGAATAAATGGTTAAATTAGGAAATTTAATGCACTTACTACTTAGGCTAAGTTATTATATAAAATTACGCATGATCTTGTATTTTAGTGTGCATGTTTTATATCCCTAGTAGTGGCATATGGAGTTAGTGAATCAATTGTTCATATTTTACTAGTTTCATCCCTATATGGTTCATGTATCCTTATTTTAATTGATTAACTAATCCTTTCAATGATTAATAAATCCAAAATCATTTGCATTATGTGATTAGACCAGCGAGTACGTCTGTGCATTTAGAGATTCACATTGTCGTGAAAGTTGTTAAAGAAATTTCTATAATTTTTGAGTTTTTAGTCTTTAAATTTTATTGAATTTAATTTCTAGCTACTTTTCCATAGATGAATTCCTATTTTTAGAAATAGATTATTTTCATTTGGGTCAATTTAAGATTTAACTAGTTCTCCTGGTTATTTTCCCTAATCCTTTATTCACTAGAAAAGTGAATAAGTATCCAAAAGGGAATTTAATTGCTCACTTCTCACTTTTGACTTAGAAAGTTTAAGAGTAAATCATAAAATCCTCTTCATGGGGAATTACTATTTTTCTCATTGTGGGAGCTACAATCATGGGATCATCTTGAGATCAGTCTCATTGGATCCAACTCGAGGAGATATTGGATTGCCACCGTGATTTTTGGCTACTTCTGTGGGCTTTTTATTTTATAGTTTAGATTCCCATTTTTCCCTTAGGGCTCTCCCATTTTATTGTTTCAACTTTTTTTCTACTTCTATTTTTGGTAGCCATTTGTTAGGAGGCTGAGAACTTGTGTTCCCCTCTATTTTTATATGCTAGCTCTACCTAGTTGGGCAGGTGTGAGTATTTCCCTATTTTCCAAGATGAGAGTTTGAGGTTTTGCACTTTTGTACTAGTTGCTTTTACATATAGACTCCAAACCCATACTTTATTGATTTTTTTTAATTTTGTACCTAAAGACCAAATGGGTTTTAATTTTGAATTTTTCTAGTTTTTGGGGTTTTTACCTTGATTTATGTGCTACCTAGTTTTCTCATATTTTCTTGGCATGATATTGGTCATGGAATTGGATTATCTGTAGGATGTTAGTCAGGCCATTTTTGTACTTTTATTTTTGTATTGGGATGTGTGCCACATTTGTACTCCCAAATTTGTGTTTGGTTGAGTGATTTTATACCTAATGTTATTGTTTCTTTTGAACCCCTATTGTTATTTCATGGACACTAGGATTCATGTAGAATTCATACTCCTAGATTGAGGTTGGTTGAGTGAGTTCATGATGTTTGGTCTTATTGCATCATTAGGATTTGTGTAGAATTGATATCCCTAGATTGAGGCTAGTTGAGTGAGTTTATGATGCATGGTTTTATTATTTCTTGGGATTCATGTAGAATTTGTCCTCCTGAGTTTGTTTTCAGTTGAGTGATATTTTGCTTGTGTTCTTATCTAGTCCTTGTGTTATGATCTTCATGATGGTGGTGCACCATACATGAATATGTACATGTACATTTTTTAGGTTACTTACAAGGCCTGATCTACCATGGTACTTCCAGGAGTTATGATCATTAGGGTTGGATTAGGTTGGGAATATGCATGCCTATGGGCACTCATTATTGGATGATCATGGGTGAGGTAGGGTAGCATATGGAGGGGGCTTCTATCTCATAGCTTAGTGATCATTGTACCTAGAGGTTGGTAGAGGAAGTCTTAATTCAGTGATAACTAAATGAAAATGTTGGGTGGTAATAAATTTAAGATAATTAAAACTAGAGTATGTGCCTTTCGTTGGGGAGATCAGCTACCAAAACTAGCTTTGGATTTTTGATGCCAAGAAAATCTCCATGATGTCAGTGCCTACTTACTAGCCCATTGAGTGTCTAACCAGGACCTACTGTACTTACATTGTTCATGTTTTTGGTTTTAGTCATCACTATTGTTTGGTGTAAGTGTTAGTCTTAAATGTTTTCTTTATGTGTGTTTGTGGTTGGATCATAATCTCCATCAACATGGTGGGAGTGGACCTATGGGTTTCACTTGTTTGGGAGGCTAGCTACCTATACCACTACCAGGGACTAGTGTACAGAGATGGTCTATTGTCCTAGTATAACTGTCATTGGATGTTTTCACTTGATACTTTGGGTTCTAAATTATGCTTTCTTGTGATTCATGCTTTCATTGGAATGCTTGATATCATGTTTAGATGATGTTATTTATTTGACACATTCCTATATTATGATGTTTAGCATATGATTAGATGATGTGATTTGATTTGTTGGAAAATCTAGTACTTGTTAGCATGTTAGATTTCCTAATTATATGATGTTTAGCATATGATTAGATGATATTAATTTCTTAGTTGGATTATCTATTTCTTATTAGATTAGCATGATAGATTTCCTATTGTTATAACATTATTATGCTCTAGTAGTGGTGTCCTCATAAGATAGCTCTGACTATCTAGTTGGCAATTTGGTATGTTACACATGAGGGACGGCTAGGACCTTAGTGGTCTCATGATGCTATTATGGTGGGAGGAACTGTGCACTTAGTTTGTTATTTTAGTACATTATGATGTTTTTTTCCATCATTTCCCTTAACTTCTATGTTAGATGGTTAGATGGATTTTTTTCCTTTCAGTTTTTTGTTTGAGTGTGTTCACCTCAATTGTGGATCCAATACTACCTAGTGTAGAGGAAATTTATTTCATAGATTTTTATCTTTATGTTTTATAGTTTTTTGTTTTGTATCCTCATGTAGAATTGTACTTTCTCATGTGATAATGTAAAATCTCACATGGTGTTTTGGGTTTCCTCATGTGGCTTATAGTACATCCTTGCACAAAACCCAACACTAGTTTGGGGTATTTTGGTTGAGGGGGCAAGCAAGTCCTCATGCGATTAGGCAAATCTTGACATGGCTTGTTGTACATCTTGACACAAAGGAGTTTATCATCACACGATAATCTTTTAGTTGTGTTTCCTCCTACAAAAATAGAGGCCATCCCTACTAGTTTTTGGGGAATGCAATTTGGTGTTTTGAGTACTGTTTGGGTTTACTTAATTTTCCATACTTTGATAGATCAGAGGATTTTTTTTTAGATGTCATCTTTGGGTTTCATTCTTCAGTTTGGTCATGTTAGTTTGCTAGTGGCATTTGAAGATTCATTGGTTGTAGGGGTTGTTGGTGAAGTCTTCCATTGTGTTCTTTGTGATCCCTGTATGATGTTGTCTTGTGCATTCATACTTGTAAATTATTTTTTTAATCTTGGCTTGTATTGTATCCTTGTTTCAAGGATCTCTAAGCATGACATTACATCTATCCTCCCATCTAGATATTGTTGCAATATTTCTATAAAAGGATTTCCAAGATGTGGAGTGAGGGTCTGAAGTCTGGAGAATTTTAGCATTTTTTTTGTTACAGTTGGTCCAAGTTTTGTGTCAAATGTATGATGCATTCAATTTTTCAAATATGAGAATATAATGAATATTGAATGACAAGTTTTGTCATATCTTGAGTTATATTTTGAGTTTCACACTAGTAATCTATGGTTTTCAAGGAAAATTAATAAAAAGAAGGAGTTCTACATATTTTTGTCTCTGAGTTTTGTCTCCATTTTCATGTATCTATGTTTTTGAGATTGAAATGAGCAAGGTTCTTTCAATTTAATGTAGATTGTATGAGTTGTATATATTTTCATAATTAATTTTTTTTTATTTGAGGAATTAAGTAAGTACTTTCACGAATTGATAGGGTCTATAGATATATGAGAGGGATATCATAAGAATTAAATTTAGGGTTAACTACTGATAATTTTAATTTCAAGTCAATTAAATAGGTCTAGGGTTATTGGTTTGACTCTATATATCAATGGATAAGGCACTGGTCATTAATTCAGATGCAAGCTGATATAGTCATATGGCTTCACAATATAAATTTAAATCAAAATCAATTTTCCATTTCTATAATAAAGAGCTAATTTGTTGGTCATTCCCTTATTAGAATAGCTTCCATGGAGTTTATAGTTAGCTATTGTAACACATGAGTTGATTACAATATCAAGAAGATTACTGACCATTTATCTTCTATAAGGGATAGATCTAATGAGAATAATACTATTGAATAAATTTTGAAGAGGAACATCAAAGAAGAAGCCATCTTAATCCCTAGGGGCACCCATCATGGCCCTACAAAGCCTAAAGCTAGTCTAGATCTAAGAGAATTCCTGTTGAATATGGGAATTAGCTAATTTGTAGGTATTAATATTTTCTTTGCATCCTGGTATAGGGTTCCTATAACCTGTAGTTTTTTTAAAACACCAACAATATTGATGCTCTTTCCTCTTTTATTTCTTCTTTTTTCAAGTCTATCTTCTTCTTAAATAGAAACAAATCCAATTCCATCATCATCCTCATTATCACTATCATTCAAGAAATCTACCATTTTTAAATCAAATTCACTATCCTCACTGACATAAAAGTAATCCTTAGGTACTCTTGAGTTGTAGTGCTTTTCAAACTTAAAATTATGTTCTCTTTAAACATTTAGAGGAATAATGATCAAATTATTTACAAGTCCAATAAAAAAAGAACTTTGTTACCATTAGGTTCTCTCTTCATAAGTAGGGAAAGTCCTTATTGAATCTTCATTTCTTCTTCATCTCTTGTTTGACTACTACTAGCATAGTCTCCACTTGTAGTTGCACTTCTTGTCAACATAGGTCCATCTTTCTATAGATTGAAAGAAGTCTCTACTCTAGGCAATTCTACACTTTATTTCATCAACATCTCAAATGTTTCCAATATTGCAAGAAGAGTCTCTTTAGTATAGTTAGGTGTATAAAGAACAACATGTTCAATCATCTTTTTAAAAAAAAAATTATAAGTAGGTGTCAAGGTTTTCAATATTTTCCATACAACTTCATCTTCTGACTTTTCTTCTCCACAATTCTTTATACCTATGGCAATCTTTTATATTATAGAAAAGCACCCTCTTATAGTTTCTATTAAGAATGAATGTTGATGATGGTCTTATAGGGAGTATCTTAGTGTTGTTAGAGACATGATATAGAGGTTGTGTGTTGCATTCATGACAAAAAAAATTCATTGATGTTAACATATTGGTTATTCTATGAAGACTAATAGTACAACAAATAAAGTTTAGATTTATGAGGTTTGAGGAATGAAGTTAGGCTTATGGGGACTTGAGCTAATATTCTACAAAGTGTTTTTATGTTGAAGTTAAGAGAATGTATAGTAAAATTAAGACGATATAGAGTTATTAAATATTTAGTGAAGGAAGCATTTAGACGGAGTTCCTGTATAGAAGTTATTGTTATTTGGATCGTATCTCCTAATAGAGATAGAATAGAGTCATGTGTACTTGGATAGAGATAGAGTAAATGACAAAGATGATGTGGTCAAGTGTGCACATTTAGATGAGCATTGATTAAAGAGTGATGAAGACTATGAACCAATAATTATTTGTAATTGTGAAAAGTGTAAAGATGTAATGTAATGTATAAATGTAATATCTTAAATTGGTTCTATATTATTATTGTAAATTGGGATAACCTCGAGGGTGAATTAATAATAAAAATTAGGACTTGGTATAAAGGAAATATGTTTTCCTTGGTTGTGATCATCTAGTGTGGATATTTCTATATTGTGAGTATGTGAACTTGTATGTGAGATCTAGTAAACTTAATAGAAAATATATTTTAATCAGAGAAGTGTTTGGTGCAATGAGACACAATGAGAAAAAAAAGTGACTATATGTGGACAGAAGGTGTTGTTCGAAAATTGTATACTTTTATTATTCTGAGAAGGATAGTACTAAGACCATTTGGACAATGAGTTTGGCGATCTTGCCTTGAAGCTATTTAGATAATGGGTCCATCTATCTTCCTTTAAAACTCCCAATAGGGTTGACACAACTCCTAATAGAGTTGGAATATTCTAATAGGGATTCAAAGTCTCCTAATAGGGATTGATATGTACAAAATTTATTTTATTGACTCTTAACAAGGTCCATCCTCTTACAAGGAACATTTATAGTAGTACATAATTTTATAGGTACCATCCCTACCAAGGCTTTCAGTTTTATCAAAGGTTTTCATAGTTAACATATATCTAGTGTTATTGTGTATGATGATCTTTATATGGTTTTTGCATCTACTGTTGCATGTTTTGAAATTAATCAAGATATTGAGAGTTGTTTTAATTTCATAACTAACTCACCAACCCCCCTCCCCCTCTCACTTACCTTGTTGGACTTTACTTTCTTACAATTAGTATCAGAGCATTAGCTCCTTAAAGGAAAATAAAAACAACTTAAGGAGATCTATGGCACAGCTTAGGAAAGAAAGTTTGAAGTTTGATAGATTTTTGTTATGCATTGGTCTAGGTTATTGGTTGATTGCTAAGAGTAAGAAGGATGTAATGGAAGAAAAGAATCTCAAAACTTGTACAAAATCTCAAAGAGATATGTTTGTTGGTATCTCTAACTATTGTTATTTATTAGTGTTAAGTACTTCATTTTTTGCAAGGTAGAGTTGGATGCTTATCACTATGACCGAGCTGCTCTATTAGGATTAACCTCAAATAGAAATAATAGTTACATGCAAATATAACCAATAAAAAAAATAGATCTCATAGAAGAGAACACAAGACACAAAGATTTAACATGGTTCACCCAATCCCTAGGCTATGTCTACCAATCACAAGTTCAATATTATTATTATCCAGTGACTACAATCTGCGATCCTTTATAGCTAAAGACCACCATAAGAAGATACAATATAACTAGACATTGTTAAATCCCTAAACCTAAGCCTTTTTATACAAGATTTTTCCACTTACAAAATTAAGGCCACAATAAGTCATCTAATAGAAAAATAGAAGTCAATGCCTTTTACAATATTAGGTCATTTTTGGCTTTGAGGGTGCTGCCCCCAAAACCCTTGGTGGGGACATTGCCCCTTGACCCCACCATGTACTATGATAGGGAGCACTATCCACAAACCCCCATAGAAATAATCTAGGGGGAAACCACACCGAATAAACCTCCAAGTCTAATTAGGCTCCACATACAACAATCTCCCACTTGGAGACTGATCATTGTTGGCAATATGGACAATTAGATCTCTAGAGACTTGTCATTTATGGAAACATGTATTAAGCATTTCATTTATACATTTAGAGTTAGAAAATTGTAGAGTGTTAGATAGTTTACAGTAGTAGAGAGACAAATTTGATGTGTATGGATGACACACTTTGAGTTAGCACATGCATAGTTGAGGATAGCTTTATGAAAATGTCATGATAACATAAGTAAGTTCACAAATGTGTAAGGATAGTACATCACAAGTTATAGTTAAAATACCAGTTTGGGTATTTTATAGAGCATATTAGAGAATTAAATTGTACGACTTAAGGAATTATTTTGGTGATAAAATAATTACTTAATCGTGATGGACCAACATTTTGGATATTAATCCATAAGTTATTTTATATTAAATCAAGCATATGAAGACATGAAGCCCAACTAAGAAGAGATTTGTTAATTTGTGAGATATAAGTAAAGATCTTATCTTGCACAAATGATATGATGAGAATATGAAAGAAGTAGGAAATATGAACTATTGTATGAATAGCTTGAAAGCTATGCAAGCCTTATGTGATGCAAGATCTAATTTATGATCAGAGAAAGTGTAAGTTTCAACAATGAGAAAGTATTATATGTATACCTATACTTGTGAAGAACTTTATTGCTTATTGCATGTTAGGGCTATGGGCTCTTCTTGCATACATTGTATTTGATCTACAAACTGTTAACAGGGTTGAGGCTTTTAATAAGGCCTAGTCCTCTAACAAGGACTTGAGATACTATATGTACTTCATAAAATCCTAATAGAATCAATATCCTTAACAAGATTCATTTGTTTAGTGGATCATCTAGCGTGTATCATCCCCACTAGGGTTTTTGCTTGCCCAAGGTTTCCTTTGTTAAAAAATAATGTTGTTATGAGTTCTCTTTGTCCATGGTTATGTTTATTGTTAGACATTATTAGTTTTCATATTCAAGTTATAAAGTAGCTAAAAATATTGAGTTGTGGGGAAAAAATTGTAGAATATTGGTTGATTTCCTCCTCTTAGTATTATCTATTTCTAACAATCATAGTACTACTAAACCTAAAGCTCCCACTAGAATACCGAACCACCCTAGACTCAAATGTTCTTTTATTTTGTTTAGTCTAGAAGACCGATTGAAGCTGAAGAGGAGTTCACCTTCTCTCTTATTAATGCCTTGGTAAACATATATATTGGGTTATCATCTATATGTATCCTCTCCAACTTTAACTATCTATCATCCAAAATTGATAAAATAAAATGGTATCGTAATTGTATGTGTTTTGTCTTTGAATGTAGAGAAAAATTATTTGCAAGATGAATGGCACTCTTGCTATCTACAAACAAATAATTATCCCTCTATGGGCATCTCAATTCTTCAATGATGAACTAAAGCCATTTCATCTCCTTGGTTGCTTCTGGAGTAGCAACATACTCTGCCTCTATAGTGGATAAAGCAATAAGCTTTTGTAACCAAGAAACCTAGCTCTCTCATGCCCCGCCAATAGTAAATATGTTACTTGTAGTACTCTACCTAGTATGAATATACCCTTCTAATTTGATTCAAGATAGCCCAATAAATCAGTAGTAGAGACCCCAAAATGTAAACACTTACTCAAAGTTCCTCTCAAATATCTAAGAATCCATTTAAATACATTCCAATTCTCAATTCTTAGATGACTCAGATACCTGCTAACGACTCCCACTACATGTGCAATATTTGGTAGTGTACATATCATAGCATACATAAAGCTTCCTAAAACTAAAGAATAAGGTACCATGGACATCTTATCCTCCTCTTTTTGTGTCTTTGGGCACATCTAATTAGTCAATTTCAAATGACTAGGTAAAGTTGTGCTGACAACTTTAGCATTCTACATAAAGAGATGTTGCAACATCTTTGTAATATAATCAGCTTGAGATAATGTCAATTTTCTATTTTTCGTATCTCTCCAAATCTTCATACCAAGGATTTTTTTCCTACCCCCAAATCTTTCATAGAAAATGAATGTGCTAAATAATCCTTTAACCCCTTAATGTGATCCATGTTAGACCCAACTACAAGCATATCATCAATATATAAACATAAAATAATGTAACTATGATCATCCAAACCTCTTATAATAAACACAATTATCTAAATGGAACCTACTATATCCATGCTCATGCATAAAACTATAAAATTTTAGATACCATCTATGAGGTGCTTGCTTCAAGCCATATAAATGTTTTTGCAATCTGCACACTAAGTTCTCCCTACCTTTGACCTCAAATCCTTGTGGCTATGTCATATATACCTCTTCATCTAAATCACCATGAAGAAAGGTTGTTTTAACATCGGGCTATTCCAAATGCAAATCTTTAGTAGCCACATTACTTATTATAGTGCAAATAGAAGTCATTTTAACAATAGGAAAAAATATCTCATCAAAATCAATGCCATTTTCTTGTGCAAAGCCTTTTACCACTAACCTGGCTTTAAATCATTTCTTACCTCCATCCTCTTCTTTTAACCTGTAAACCCATTTATTCTATAAAACCCTTCTACCCATAGGCAACTTGCATAAATCCCATGTCTTACTTTTCAGCAAAGAGTCAATTTCTTCTTTTATTGCAGATTGCCACTAAATCTTTGTAAGCACTTGCATAGCTTCATCATAGCATTTAGGCTCACTAGCATTAGTAAGTAAAATAGAATACAAAGAAGGATACCATATTTCTAGAGGTCTACTTAGCCTTTTTTATCATCTAACATTTAATGTAGCATGTGGTATTTGTTGTTGTGGTTGTTGTAGATCATGAGGAATTGCTAGAAAATCATCTTTTAGAGTATCATCCAACACTACATAATCATTTTCTTGCTTCATATGTTGCTGCAATAGATCATTGTACAACACTTTCTCATTGAATATGACATGCCTTCTTCTTATAATTTTACAATTTTTAAAATTCCAAAGCCTATAATGAAATTCATTAATTTCATATCTAACATATATAAATTTATTTTACTTAGCTTCCATCTTGTTTCTATTTTTAGAATCTATATGTGCAAATGCTTCACAACCAAAGGTTTTATGAAAAAAGTAGATCACCATTTTACCAGTCCATTCTTCCTTTGGAATACCACAACCTAAAGGAGTAGAGGGACCTCTATTAATAATATATATAGCAATATTGATAGCCTCCACCTATATGTCTAAGGGAAACCCAACATGCAATCTCATGCTCCTTGTACACTCCATTATTGTGTTATTCATGTGTTCAGCCACTCCATTTACCCATGGAGTCCTTAGAATAGTTTTCTATCTACAAATACCATTAGTGGAGCAATAATCTTCAAATTCATGACTATAATACTCACCATCATTATCAGATCTAAGACATTTTAGCTTTTTACCAATCTCATTCTCAACAAAGCATTTCCATTTCTTAAAAGTTTCAAAAATATCAAATTTTTGTCTAAGGAAATAAACCCATACTTTCTAGTTGCATCATCAATAAATGTAACATAATAATGAGATCCACCAAGGGAAGATACATGAGATGGTCCCCATACATCTATATGCACAAGCTATAATTTCTCATTTTTATTTTCATTTCCACTCTTCACAAAACTCACTCTCTTTTTCTTTCCATACTCACATCTTTCACATAAATCCATATTATCACATTTTAGACCTCGTAAACCTTTCTTTTAATAAATTAATTGCATACCTCTATCACTCATGTGCTCCAGTCTATGGTGTTATAGTGTTGTATTAGAATCTACAACATTTATTTGTTCTCCCTACTCAACTGCCACAACAATTCATGAACATTTATTTTTCTCTAAAACAATCAAATTTGAAGAACCAATATGACCTATATAAAGATATAAGTGGCCTACTTTCACACTATTTACTACTATAAGGGATCCTTTTGAAACCTTCCAATTTTTATCACTAAAAGTAACTACACAACCCTCATCATGGATTTGCCCTGCTAAAATTGAATTCCTACTGAGGCTTGGAATATGTCTTAGCTCATGTAGTAGCCAATGATTCCCATTTTACAACTTAATCTTAACTTTTCCCTTTCCAAAAATCTAACATGATTCATTATCCCCCAAATAAATAAGCCCGAAATCCCCTTGGACATAATCAATAGAATAAACTCTATGGGGTGTAGCATGAAATGAAGCACCAAAATCTAAAACCCATGAATCATCAACACTTTATAAAGAAAGAAGAAAAACATCCTCTTTGGTTTTGTTACTTGCCAGATTTTCCTCCTTGTTCCCTTTTGGTTTATCTCCTTCATTTTTCTTTTGAGTCCCCAATATTTCTTCTTATGCCCTAGTTTACTACAGTACCAACAATCTCTTAGTCCTCTAGATTGATATCTCTTCCCCTTTGACTTTCCTCTTGATTTCCCATGATTTCCAAACTTATTTCTATTGGTCTTGGAATGGTCTTGACATTTGAGTGTCAACACACTTAACCAATTCCACCATATATGTAGAGTACACTATGTATTTTGAGTGAGTTATAGTAGTTGTCGAGTCAAAATCTTAACAAGTGCCAAGTCATAGTTCATGCCAATATAGATAGGGCATAGTATGTGCCAAGTGATTTATGAATATCCATGTGACAAGCAACATAAAGTGTAATAGGTGCCAAGCAATCCAGAAATGTAACATGTGTCAAGCAATATAAGAACATTTATGTGCTGAGCACTAGTAATATAATATGTACCAAGTAACACAGAATCAACATAATAGTTTGTGCCTTCACAAACTAAGATGTAAAACCATTTTTTCATGACTCACAAAGGGATAAGAGGATAAGATCAAGCCTTTGCATTTACCTATGATATCAACATGTAGCCAATTAGAAAATTGGAGACAACATGCAACCAATAGGTGAAATCCAAGGATTTGAATGGGAATTTTAAGTTTGTAATTACATTGCAAACCCTAAGTCCACAAAGTCATTATAAGGAGACTTGGACACCATAATGTCAAGGTTTTTGAAGTTATCAAGTTGCCAATAGGTTGTTGTAGAATAGAGCAATCAGTAGGGGTGTCAAGGACTTAGTGAAAGGAGCAACAATTACATATCTAGTTGATCAGAACATAATAGGGGACACATACAAAGATCAAATCAAGCAAGGATTAGAATAGGAAGAGTAAATCTAGTATATAAACCTAGCAATTGAAGGTTGCACTCTATCAGGTCAAACATTCTAATACTTTCTTACCATTGTATTAGATGATGAAAATCCTATTGAATAAGGTGGGTTTAACAACGTATTGTAAATCCTTTAACAAGGTGACACTTCGTGTAAAGTGTTTTTAAATCCTCTAACTAGGTCACTATTGACATAGTGTAAAGCCTTTAATAAGGCAAGCCTTTAATAGGGTAGACCATTAGAAGTGGCTGAACATATTACTGCAGTAATTTTTGTGGGTCTCATCCCCAGCCCAATTTTACCTTCTTATTCTTGGAGGGTTTCTAGGTTACCAAATCTCTTGTGTCATGTGTTGATGCATGCTTTCATTTCATGTTTTCTTATATGTTTACATGTATGTACTATAATTTTAGTTTTGTGTTAATGAGGATTTAAACAAAACAAAAAATGAAAAAAACTAGTTACTTCTGATTCACCCCCCCCCCCCCCCCCCACCCCACCCTGCCCCCCCTCTCAGAAGTACTCTTCCCATTTGAACATTCCAACAATTGGTGTTAAATTTCTTGGTTCTCACAAGGAAGAATCCTAACATCTTAGAGAAAAGGTCTGAAGATGGAAGTCTTCAAACTTGGGAAGATTATTGATAATCAAGTGATTGATGTGCATCTTTCTCTACACAAGGTAGAGGAAGCCAGAGAGGAACTGAGAAAATCCTTGAAAAGAAGATAGGACATGGCCATAACTGAGAATGACACACACTACAAGGAGATTGACACCACACAAGTGTTTGACAATGAAGATTCAAAGGAGTTTGATGCAACAATAGCAGAATTGATGGAGAAAAATAGAGCTCAAGTAGAAGAGATAAGATCTCTTTTAATGGAACAAGAATCACAAGCCATGATGTTATGTGAAATAACTGAACAAGAGAAGAGAGAAATTGAGGATAGAGCCATGCTTGAGGATGAAAAAAGAAACCTTGCAAACAAACTTGAGGAGAAGTCCATAGAACTCACAAAGATCTCCAACATACAGTTGGATACACTTAGTCAGATGATGAATGCTCATCATGAGCTAAACATGAAGGACATTGAGATCTCTACCCTAAAAATGCATAATGAACAATTGAAAAATGAGTTTAAAAGAGAAAAAGAGATAGCAAAGAGCTTCAACAAGTCAAGTGAAGCCATCAAGCACTTTAAGTAGTTGCTAAAATCACCAAGATCAAGAAATGACACTTCAAGACTAGGATTCACTAGTACTGAAGAAGGTGAAACATCAAAGAGTGCTGAGCAAAGGAGTGACAAAGGAAAGAACTATAAACCCACATGTAATTTTTGTAATAAAAAGGCACACACTGCTAATTTTTGTAGGAGTAGAAAGACCAATCAGTAGGACATATCCAAAAACAAAGGTTATTGTCACAAGTGTAACATGCAAGGACACTCAACAAAAGACTACAAAATTGAGACCATGAGGACACCAAGATTTAATGGTCACTACTACAACTACAAAAAGTATGGACATAGATATTTTGAGTGTAGATCAAAGCCTATGTGGACACCTAATTAGCCTACAAGGAGAAACAACTATGCACACCACTACAATTAGGATTACAATATTGAGCAAAGTTGTCACTACTGTCAGGAATATGGTCATGTTCCTCAGACTGCATAAGAACACACTTCAAGGGAAATTATAGTAGGTGGTTAAGCCAAACCTAATGCAGGAGCATCCAAAGGTATAATGGCAATCCTGTGTCGCCCAAAAAAATGTACTTAGACTTAGTTTCTATTTCATGTGTTTTCATTTCTAGATACCCATTTGGGTCAAATAAACATTTCAACTCTCATAGTTCCACTATCAATGTTCTAGGTTAGAGTATTTGAACACCTTGGGATATGTGTAAATGACAAAAAAATAAGAGCATGTAATTGAGCCATAATTTAAATTGGTCGGATGAATGTAATTTTAATTTAGAGCATTCTAGAAAAAGAATCAGGTCAAAAGGCCCCACAATTTGAAAGTTATCGCAGTTTTTCAATTTTTGGAGACCTCCTAAGAATGCTTCAAAGTTAGGTTAGGGGCATTAAATGACCTCAAACAGGGCCGAAAATGGGGGATGAGCAAATCTGGTCCATAGGGCTATAGAGTGCTTCAAGAGCTTTTCAGAAATGTAAACAGTTTGTCAATCGGAGCTACGATTCAGAAGTTATGCCTCCCAAAAGTTCGATTACCATTTCTAGATTCTTCTAATTTTGTGCTGACTTCTAATGTGACTTCTGGAGCCTTCTATTTGGTCAGTGGATGCCAACTAGCACTTTCTAGAATGTATTGCTAATCCTTAACCCTTCGAGGTCTATTTAAGAACATTTTTGGCATTGCAAAAGGCAGTTTGGAGTGGAGTTTGAGAGAAGGTATTGGGAGAAGAATTTATCTCTAGATTTATGCTATTGTAAGCCCATAGGGCATGTTTTGGAGTCTTTTTCTCTGCACTAAGTGTACTAGCATATTTTCATAGTTAATAAAAAATTTCCTTTTCTATTGTTTCCATTCTATGTTTGGGTTGTGACCCCATCAAAACCACATGTTTTAGTTGCTTGAAGATAGGACATGTCAGCAAGTATTGCCCAACAAAGGCCAAGGCACCTAAATTAGAAGTCAACAAGGGTAATGAAAAAGTTGATGTGGAACACATTAGGAAAGAAATGAAAAAGACATGGCAAAGAAGAGATGGATCAAGTACATCCAATGGAGAGATCACTTCACCCAAGAGTTCAAGTGATCACACTTCATTCAATTAAGCACAAGACATGTACATGGGGCTGATATATATAAAGATGTATCATACATCAGCCCAAAAGAACAAAGAAGTGTTACCAAGAAGAAATCTTCATGAGAAAAGATGTCAAGTTAAAAATTGAAAATTTTGTAGAAGATGTTAAGCTACCCTTGGATGTTGAGTGAAACTTGAGTATATGTCGAGCTAGAAAGTCTAGTTGATGTAAAATAATATATGTTAGTGGCTATCGAGTAAACAAAAAATAGTAGATGCCGAGTGTATAGCTGTAAGCACTATGCAATAAATGTTAGGTTTTGAGCCTAATAAAGTTGAAAATCACTCATTTTAAAGCCATTCGAACACAGAGTGAAAAAAAGAAGAGTAAAGAGGTGATCAAACAATGATTTAGTAGTGATTTGCATTGATCTCAATAGAAATTCAACCCAAACTCTTCAATTCAAAGGTATTTCATCAAGTGTTGTGCTATGCAGTATCTAAAAGTTTATTTAAATATTAAACCCTAGTTTAGTCAAGATGGCATCTAGGTCTAAAATGGAAAGGATAGTCATGAAGTCCAACTTGTCAGTAATGAGGTTAAGCAACTAGAATTTAAACCCATTCTTGAGGTAGCATATAAAAACAACCCAAATTTTGTTTTGTTAATCATTTTAGACAAAGTAGTAATGATCCAAGATGTCAGGAAATGTTATAACTATAAGATTGGAGCCATAGGTGACCTAGAAATTTTCAATGCCTTTGAAAAGCTGTGTGACAAAGGTATATTGAAGTATGAGTTCTCAGTAGTTGATAAGAAGGGTTTAACTAATGCCCTAGTTTTCCCCATTGTATTTAAGACTAAATGGATTCGTATAGTTTTGAGCTAAATTCATGACGGATCAATTTGGTTAGAAATAGGGCTAGTGAAGATCATAAAGAAAAGTGTTCATAGGGTTACTAGATTTTCAACCCTAGATCAACCTAAGACCCTGAGAAGTGACAAAAGGGAGTCCATAGAGAAAAAAACTAGTGCCAAATGGAACAAAAAGGGAATGACCATTGACACCATCACTGAACCCCTACTTGATTTTTCCATTAGAGTTATATCTCACAAATTCTATCGATCAAGCGGATTGAATAGAATGCTATGTATAGTAGTAGATATTGCATACAAACTTGTGAAGAACCACACTTGTGATCTAACAAAGCTCATGCTACAATAAATCAATGAAAATTTGGGAGCCATAAGGAAATCTAAAGGAGCTTAATGCAAATTTGAATCAGTGTTGGTTTGCATATTTTTTTATGTCATGAAATAATTTCCATTAGTTGGAAAAGTAAATTGGGATCCTAACAAGAAAATTGTTACACAAGTCAATGAATTTATTGAGAAAATGGGGGACAATTTTGATGCTCAGATGACAAGCTACTTTGAGGACTTCAAGAAGTCCATGAAACAAAGGATGAGGATACTAGTATCACTGGTTGAGTAGCATGTAAATGACATTTGTTTCTTGGTTGACATAGATTACACCTACATCCAAGCCATGGTACCTAAAGTAATATGGCTTAGGCCACTTTGATATGAGCTTGATGTAGACCAAGCTTCAGCTGCAATTAGTGCCTTACTTGCAGAGGAGATAGACAAGACTACAAAACCCTTTGGGACTTATGATATTGCAAAATCTAGGGTGGTAACAGATTTGCAAATAGAATTTATAGTGAAGAGGAAGCACAAAATGATAAGAAAGCTAAAGAAAATATTTGGAGCTGATATAGAAGTAGTAGGCACTGCAACAGAAGAAGAAGCAGGTGAAGATGAAGATGAGAGTGAATAGGAAGAAGAAAAACCAAGGTAAGGGCCATTGGAATTGACATAGATCCTAGGAGAGGACAAAGAAGAAGGTGTTGAGGAAAAAAAAGATGAGGAAGCACCCATTAAAGCCAAAGCCACCAAAAGGAAAGCCAAAACTTAGCTTGCATCCTAGCCCAAGGCAAAGAAGGGGACAAAGCCCATTGTAGTCAAAACAAAGAAGCCTACTACAAGGTCTACCACTAGGGTTGCAACTCAAAAGGAAAAAGATGAAGGCAAAGAAAAGAAGAAAGCCACAAAGCAGACTGGTGAAGAACCAAGGAAGAGAAGGAAATATGTTGCCCAGCCAGACTCAGATGAAGAAAGAACAAAGTTAGATGACAATAGCCAATCTAGAGTGGTAAGTCATCCCTCCAAGTCTACCATTGACAAGTTATGTGTAAATATTAGAAAAGAAAACTTGAATGGTTTAAAGATTGTAGACTTTAATAAGCTCAATAAAGAAGAGAAAAATAAAATAGAGGAATTAGTGTATGCAATGATGGCTGAATACAAGCACACACCTTTAGAGCTAGATAGTACAATGCCCAAGGAGCTATACAATATAGTTGAAGATAAGTGGCATTTTTTTTTACAAATGGAAAAGGAGATAAGAGAATCAACCCTAGCTAGAGTGCTACCGAACCTGACTAAATGTCAAATAGCTAAGGAAAATAAAAGGCATAATAGAAAATTTTATCCTAAATATAGAGAATTTTTTATCCTCCAAAATAAGATAGAGGATGTTGTAAATAAATTCACAAAATTGGGAAAGTCAATATACAAGAAAATTAATGATGTATTTGATGAGGAATACAAGGCAAAGTCTAGGTCAAAGAGAAAAGAAGCAAAGGAGACAATAGAGAAAGTGGAAGAGAAGAAAGATGAAGAGGAAAGGAAAGGCAAGGAAGGAAGAGTAGAAGAGGAAGTAAATAAGGAGGAAGAAGAAGAGAATATAGCTAAAGGAGAGGAAAAGGCATTAGATGAATAGGAAGAACAAAGTGTGCAAGACACACAAATGCCACCTCCTAGCCCTCCTCATGCCACCATCACACCTATAGAGACCATAAAAATAAAGGATGTTATTGACACTTCATGTCAAAACATCAATCCTTTAACTATAGAGGATCTCTCAAAGATCCTTGATCAATCTACACAATAAGCTTGCCTATGTACAAATCCAATGTTGATTAGCGTTGATGAGTTAAATAAGATAGTAAAAAATCCAAAATAAGTCAAGGTACAAACACAAGAACCACATTCAACCTTTGACGCTACTAAACTCCTACTACTTCCACCACCATCTCCACCAAAATCAATAAGTGATGCACTTTAGATGCTGAGTGTAGAAACAAGAGAAGATATAGGAAAAGAAGAATAGTCAATAGGTTCACCCCTAGAAATTGTCAGTGATAAAATGAAATCAAAAGAAAAGAAGGAAGAAACAAGAGATGAGGAGCAAGCTGCAATATAGACATTGATTGAATTACCAAAAATTGGTACTCCCACTTGGACTATTCATAAACTGAGCACTGATATGATATCCATACAAGTTCAAACACTAGGATTAAGCTCTAGAAAGGTAGCTAGGATACTTCACTATAGAGATCCTAAACTTGATGAAGAGATCATCATTCCCTCCTATGAATCCAACACCCTCACAATAGAAAAGATAAATGAAATACAAGGTGCGCTAGATAGGAGAAAGAGACAAGATGTATTGAGAAGATAATACAAGTATAAGAAAACATTGAATGAGATAAAGGACATCTTCATGGATTCCTTGTGCTTGTAATCACTAGATGAAACAAGGCATATAATAGAACAACTATAAGATATAGTTGACCAGGTGACTAATGCAGACCATGATACAAATGTAAAATTAATGGAATGATCAAAAAGAAAATTCCAAGGCAAAGTAAATGAGAAAATATCAAATGATATGGAATTAGCACAAGTTGAGTTGGCTAAGAAACTAAAAAGAGTGAAAATTGTACTTGGGAACACTTTCTCATTATTCAACAAACTGTGTGATTTTTCCAACTTCACACAAGAGACTAGCCAAAGAATAATGAGCTTGGAAAGAAATCTCAAGATTTCTAGCATGCAACTTGCAACAAATCTAGCTTAGAGTGAGAAGCATTTTGCATAGACGCTTCACACACAAAGGGAATTAGTTGTATTAATAGTAGAGGAGGTAAACATAGAGGGAAAATTGATGCAAATCCAGTCCTCTATAATCCCACACTTAGAGGTCCTCCACAAGGAGCAAGCATATAGAAAAATAGTCCAAAAGAAAGATCCAAATCTTTCTACCATAGATGGACTTGTACACCTTGTTGTAGAGATTTCCACCCAACACAAGTCATTGGACATTGCATAAGAAAATTGGAATGCAACTCTAAAGATACCCCTAGAGGTAAATAGTACATTTTTGGCTAAGTATGGTATTACTCCTTAGAACCCTTTGACATCAGTGTCAAAAAGGGGCAGATATATACATTAAAGGGAGATATGTATATATGGGGAGATATATGAAGATATATGAAGATATATGGAGAATACCAAATTTTGATAATTTGATTACATTATTTCATTCATTTTGAGAATAAAGTGGAAATTCTATAGATAGCCAAAAAGGGGGAGACAAGAAATAACATAAAGTGAGGGGGAGATACAAAATTTTGAAAACATGTGTAAATAGATCTAAAATGGGGAACTCGTATATACTAGATATAGTATACAAGCACAGGGAATAGGAACAAGGCAAAGGATAGAGAGAATCAAGCACATCAGCATAGAATTTTAGTTTCAAGAATGGACTAGGCATAATCAACTCAGGGGGAGTCATAAGGTATATTTTTGCTCACAAAATTTTGAACAATTTTTGAAATTTTGCATATATGCTAAGCAAGAATAAAGAATGTACTCAATCAAATCATTCATTAATGCATAGTTAAGTGTTTTTGACACTCATGTCAAAGGGGGAGATTGTTGGTCTGAGAATGGTCTTGACATTTGAGTGTCAACACACTTAACCAATTCCACCATATATGCCGAGTAAACTATGTATGCTAAGTGAGTTATAGTAGTTTCCGAGTCAGAATCTTAATAATTGTCAAATCATAGTTCATGATGAGCAAGACAGAGCATAGTATGCATCGAGTGATTTAGGAATATTCATGTGTCAAGCAACATAGAGTGTAATAGGTGCCAAGCAATCCATAAATGTAACATGTTCCAAGCAATATAGGAACATTTATGTGTTCAGTACCAGTAATATAATGTGTCGAGTAACACAGAATCAACATAATAGTTTGCACCTTCACAAACTAAGATGTAAAACCATTTTTGCATGACTCATGAAGGGATAAGAAGATAAGATCAAGCCTTTGCATTTACCTATGCTATCAACATGTAGCCAATCAAAAAATTGGAGACAACATGCAACCAATAGGTGAAATCCAAGGATTTGAGTTGAAATTTATAGTTCGTGATTACATTGCAAACCCTAAGTCCACAATGTCCTTATAAGGAGACTTGGACACCATAATGTGGAGGTTTTTGAATTTATCAAGTTGCCAAGAGATTGTTGTAGAATAGAGAAATCAACAGGGGTGTCAAGGACTTTGTGAAAGGAGCAGCAATTACATATCTAGTTGATCAGGACAGAATAGGGGACACATATAGAGATTAGATCAAGCAAGGATCAAAAGAAGAAGAGTAGATCTAGTACATAAAACCAGCAATTGAAGATTGCACTCTATCATGTCAAATGTTCTAATACTTTCTTACCAATGTATTAGATTATGAAAATCCTATGTTGATAGGTTAGCTTAACAGCTAGGTGGGAAAACCTTTGGAGAAGGTGATGAAAATCCTATTTAATTAGGTGAGGTTTAACAACCTATTGTAAATATTTTAACATGGTGACACTTCTTGTAAAGTGTTTATAAATCCTCTAACTAGGTCACTATTGACATATTGTAAAGCCGTTAAAAGGGTAGACCATCAAAAGTGGTTGAACATATTGTTGTAGTAATTTTTGTGGCTATCATCCCCACCCTAGTTTTACCTTCTTATTCTTGGAGGGTTTCTAGGTTACCAAATCTCTTGTGTCATGTGTTGATGCATGCTTTCATTTCATGTTTACTTATATATTTACATGCATGTACTTTACTTTCAGTTTTGTGTTAATGAGGATTTTAAAAAGAAATTAAAAAAAACTAGTTACTTCTAATTCACCCCCCCCACCCCCCCCCCCCACCCCTTAGAAGTACTCTTCCCATTTGAACATTCCATCAATTTCCTCTCTCAGTCATTTTGTCTTTGCTTTGTGCATTCAAAGAACTTCCTAATGTAGATCCACCTAAGGTTTTCCTATGATTTTTCTAACTTAAAATAACACTAATCCCATCATCAAATTTTAGGGTATTAAACCAGAAACATAATTACTCATAGCCATTACCAAGCCATTCCATCTTTTTGGAAAAGAACACAAAATCAAGAGAGCCCTAATTTCTTCATCAAAATTGACACTCATGGACGGTAATTGAATAGTAATATTATTAAATTCATTTAGATGATCTGCAATAGATCCACCTTCTATTATCTTCATATTAAATAAATGCTTCATGAGAAAGACCTTATTTGAAGAAGGGGACTTTTCATAAAATTTTGCTAGGGTTTACATCAACTCTTCAATCATCTTTTCTTTTGTAATGTTAAATATCATTGATAGTTCCAAGAATAATAAAATAATTCCAAGTTCCTTTCTATCTAAAATCTCCTAGTCCTCATGTATCATAGATCTTTTTTTCTTTTTTTTCCCTTCTCATGGCTTCCATAAATCCTTCTAATAGAGATAGTCCTCCATTTAAATCTTCCATAATTGAAATTTATTCCCATTAACTTATAAACCTTTAACTTACCCTTGTCTTCCATTGCTCCCACTCAATTGTGAGACTCTCACTCAACCCTAAGACCTTCCTATAGAGAATAGCTTAAAAAAATGATCATCTAGCTTTGATTCCACTTGTTAGGATTAACCTTAGATAGAAATAATAGTTACATGTGTATGTGCTAAAATTGGTTTTACACACACTTCAACATAGTCATTATTTGTGAGGTTCATCCAAGAATGAACATTAGATTATTCATCCTGAACATCTTTAATTATTCTCTGAATCAAGAGTTCAGTAAACCATAGATCATTATGAGAATGAAGGATTTAAGAGAATGAATTCATCTATATTTTTGTATTTTCAATACAAGTAAGTAAGAATTAATCTAGAATGGTATGGAAATAAACTATTAATCTAGATAAGTAAATAGAATTCTAGTTTAGCATGAATGCAACTAAAAGCTAGAATGAAAAGATATTAACAATCTAAGAAATCTAATGGATAATAATATACCATGAATTTGGTATAATTTAATTACTCAAATTTCCCCCTTTCTTTTTTGAATGAGAAGTAGAAAGCCTCCTTTTATAGAAATCCAAATAAATCAATGGTCAAGATTGATCTAAATGAAAGGTTGAGATTGATTCAAAGTTGAGTTCAACTAGAAAATTTCTATCAAAGAGGGAGCTTTTGAGAGATCTTAGGAAATAAGTTTCAGTTGAAAGTTAGTTGAATGATTTATTTCCCTTTATTTTCAAGTTAACTCAAAGTTTCCATTTTTAGAACTCGAGATCTTTGGAAGATATTTGAAGATTTAATTAAATATTACCTCATATTTGATGATTTTCTCAATTAATGAACTATTTAAATTCAATAGTCAAAATGAGAAAATATTATTTAAATAAATATATTTAATTCCTATTGTGTATTAGCTAAAATGGGTGAATTTAATTTAATTAAAGTACTAGGACTTATAATTAAATTAATTCAATTAAAAGGTTAATTTAGCCAATTTAAGCCTATGTTTAGGAATTAAATAAGATTTGTGATTAATAAAGATTAAGGGTTTTTTGTATTTGACACTTAGAACAAGTAGAGATTGTTGAAATCAGAATTGCGTAGTATAATATGAGTTTGAGATTGATTAATAGACCAAAATTGGTTTTGCATGGCAATGTGCCAATTTTGGGGTATTACATTTGCCCCACTCTGAATAAATGTGCAACCAACATGTTGATTCAAACAAATCAAAAGTATGAAGCATATATCAAGAAGTGAGAGTGGTTCTAAAATTGATGATACAAAGACCAATCAATAAGCGTTTTAAAGTTATCTTCGTAACAAAGCTTAACCTTATGGAATTTACATAGAAAACCCAGATATTGAGATTGATGAGCTTTTTAAGGTTATCTCCAAAATGAATCTTAACCTTAGGGAATCTAGATAGAACACTTAGATACCAAAATAAAAGAACAAAGATTATCAAACTTCATAGAATTTTTCACAAAATGAGACAATTCTCAGGAGTTAGGGTTAGACTGTCTGGATACCTGTCCATTAAAAGATGATAAGATTAATCACAATTCATAGAATTATCCTCAAGACAAGGCTTAATCCTCAGGAGTTATGGTTAGATTATCTCGATACCTATCCATTGAATAGTGATTGAAAGCAAGAGCTTAGAACTTGTTGGTTTGAATTTCCATATGATAAAATTCCTTTGTCAAGGAATAGAAAATTTGGATTGTCTCCATTAATGGTGAGTAGGGTTCCTAGATAAGTCATATTTTTGTTAGCCTTTGAAATTTTTTGTTAAAACCCTATGTCCCATTCCATTTGAATTCTCCCTGGTGCAAATTTTTTTAAAAAATAGGAGGATAAGTGAATATTCTTTCTCACCTGTGTTGAGTTCATTGTTCAATCCTTGTGAAAGAAGTTTTACCCCACTGTTGGATCCTTTTGAATCTACGGTCATTGTTAACTTGCTATGGAAAAATGCTTGAAAGTTAGGTATAGCGAGTTAGTGAGCGATGGCCCACCACTATTGTAGTAAATTGCTGTCCACAAGATCAAGTATGGATTGATGGTGCTTGTTAACTCACTATGAAGAGATGTTCGAAAGATAAGTATAGTGAGTTAATGAGCAAGGGACTCACCATTGTTTTCTTAAAAGTCGTTTCAAATATCTGCCATACGATCAAAGCAAGATTAGTGGTTATCGCTAGCTCACTATGGAAAGGTGTTTGAAAGATAAGTATAGCGAGTTAGCAAGTTGATGACATGTGTCCTTGGTCATCTGTGGGCCTAGTTTGAAATGCCAACCTTGAAGGAAAGATGCAGATGGAGGTAGTTTATTGGTTTGACTGCCAGCATGCTAAAAGGAGCATTTAGTCAGCCTAGTTTTCATTCCTTAAACATATGATTTCAAAGATCAACGACACCAGTTTAAAATAATGAAGGTAGTGGCACTCTACATATTAATGAGATATGAAAAGTTTCACGTGTGAAAAGAAAAAACAAAGTGTAACTTATAAGATTTTCTCAGTTGCACCTTATGCGAATAAAGATTTTATGAATAGGATAATTTACTAAGAGGATTGTGTAGATTTTGGCACGAGTGCCAAACAACATAAAAGAACTATAGATAAGAGATTTCCAAGTGTGTATTTTACTGTGGTCTCTAAAGTGTTGCAGTCTTGCATGGTATAGCAAAAATGGCTGCAAAGAATTCACTAACTCTTAGACTGTGGATAGCAAAGGGATTACTTGACAAGAATAATTGGATCCCTAGTGTTTCTTCCTCTCAAATTAGTTTAAGCTTGTTTGAAAGTTGGTTTTTAGAGAGGAAGTTTTTTGTCTTGTATGTCAGTATGTGGAATTTTGATCGAGGAAGACTAGTAATCCTAGGTGTTTTTATGGGTTGTGATCAAGCTACTAAGGTAATGAGGGGAGCAAAGAGTAGACTTGATAAAATAAAAATCCTGTCAACAATAACACCTTTCTCTAAGGAAATTTTCAAGATGGAATACTTCAATGCCATGGTAGCAAAAGTATGTAGGACCCTATGTAGAGTTTCTAGAGAAGGTGAAGAAGATTTTATACCCATGGGCTGCATGTGAATAGTCCCTCTGACTTTTTTTTAGTGCACGTCTTTTTGTGTTAGTAGGTGACAAATTTTGGTTGAAAGCTAGTTTTGGATGTAGACGTGGTTGACTAAGCAAAAATTGCTTATTTTGTTATATTTGATAGCCACATTGTTTCCATGCTCGAGTGTTGTTTCTTAAGGGTTAATCCCATTATCTTAAGGAGTTGTGTTAATTAGTGAAGAGTGGTAAGTAAGGGTGTTTCTCCTAGTACTGTAATAATGGTAAAACACATGAGTTCAAGTTAGTTTGCAATCATTAGAATAGATTTTTTCAGGGACAAACTTAGCAGTTACATATATGATAGAATCATAGTTGGAGCTAAATCAGCAAGAGGAGGTGATAGATGGAAGCACACAAGAGAATATATGATTCACATAACTTCCTGTTAATCATTTTTCTTTTTTGGCAGATGTATGCATCTTCTTCTTGTAAGGGACACCTATCAGTCACATTTTCCCTTTTCTTGTTGCAACTCATGCCTATATAAGTGAGTTTTCAAGGCAATTTGGAGGTTCAAATTCTATTTATCTAAGTGATATACTTAGTCTGTTTTTGGTCCATTGTTTTGAGCAAAAAATTCATGGTATATTTTCTTTGTCAGATCTTGAGAATACATGAGTATAGAATGATTTGTGTTTCTTTCTGAAGGTCATTTTGAGTTTACTATAAATTGTATACAATTTTCAAAGAAAATGAATACAAATTATGAGTTGTCCCCATATAAGTTCTTACTAAACTTTTTCTCCTTTTGATTACTTGGTTATCTTGATGTTGTATGAGTAAAGGCTTGTGCAATTGAATGCAATTCAGTTAGGTTGTATATCTGTTCATTAGTGCTATTAGTTCAATGGATTAAGTAAAAGCTTTGATGAATTTGATAAGGTTGTTGTAGTAGTGGAAAGGATTTTGAATGATGAATTCTGATAAGAATTGCTGATAAAATTTTTTGTAAGGAAACAAATTAGATCTAGAAATTTGTAGTAGACTCTGAACCCTAATGGATTAGGCACTGATCAAATTTGATCCAACTGAAAGAGAAATATGTCACAAATGGTTGTCAAAAATGCAGAATTAAATCAATTTTACTTTTATTTCCTGTATATCTTAAAAGTTGGCTAGTACTTTTTTGCATGGAATGTTTTAGCTTTAGTTAGCCACTATCGCTGAGAACACCTAAAGATCTATAAAAGAATTTTTGGCCATATCTGTTATATGGGATGTGTTTATCAAGTTATCAAGAATTGTGTATGTATTTGAGGATTTGAGACAAGAATTAGAATGAAACTAAAATAATTCTCATATAATTTTCCCAGTCTTGTATCATCCTTGGGTATACGCACCCTGGTTTTGTAGAGCCAAAAGAGTAGAAAACCACCCTTGGATTTGTTGAAGTTGGGCCCAAATGCTTTGCACATATAATTGTTAATAAGAATTTGCTGGTCTTTAGATTGTGTGAGTAATGTCATCTTGGTATTGAGAATTTTTTTTTTCAATAGTTTTTAGTTTCTTTTTAAAACACCAACAAAAATATCCCCAAAATGAGAATTAATTCTTAGCAAGGGTTAGGATTATCTCCAAAACTAAGCTTAATCCTTGGAAAGAATTTGGAATTATCTATAGAATGAAGCTTAATCCCCCAGAGTCTAGATAGAACACCTAAATACTAGTCCATGAAAGAGATACCAAGACTTATCATTAGTCATAGGATCATCCTTAGGAGTTAGGGTTGGAATACCCTAATACTTGTCCATCAAATTATGACAAGGACTATTATAAGATTGATCAGCTCATCAAAAGATAAGATAGATGATAGATGATGCCAGGTAGAGAGAAATAAGATACCACAAGTGATGAGATGCTCTAAGGGATGAGGACATCAGATTTAGATTGAGTTGAAGATAGTTTTGAAATATTCAATGATGTAATCATCCTACTCCCTTCAAAAGAAAAATCAAAAGTTGACACACCAAAACAATGATGCAGAGAAGTATATTGAAAGATACTAAAGAAAGTTAAGGTTTAGAAGAATATAGAAGAAATCATAAGGATCCAAAGAAAATTTAAAGTCAATTCAAAGTGATTTAGAGGAACAAAAGACCAAGTTTGACCAAAGTTCACTAGATTTGACTAGAGTTGATTTTTTCCATAAATTTTGGAAAATTTGAAAAAAATGTGATGTGAAAATATTCTAAGATTCACAAAGTATCAGTAAAAAATGGATTGCACAAGAATTTAATCACATCATTCCCAAAAATTTAAAGTGTGTTTTTTAGATTTTTAAGAATGTCAAATTTTGAATTTGATCTCAAAAATGAGTTTAGAGTAGCCAAAGTAGCCAAGAGGGTGATTAATTGATCATTTGTGTAGTTAAGATGAAAATGTGACACATATGAGAAGTCTTCTACCTCTCAAGTCAAGAAATGAAATCAAATAAGTTACTGAAATTATGCCATAATGCAAGTCTAATATGAAATGTAGTCCTATGCTAGATGCAATCCCTAAGACTTGGTTACTAAACTCATAAGATAATGCATCATCACAAATTTTATATCTAGACCCACAAATGTCACACAATTCATAATGACATTACAATCATGAGAATATGAGTATGATATTGTCTTAATTTTTTTGGGATTAAATATAAGAATTAAGGAACCAAAAGCTAGAATGACTAGAACATTTGTCCCTTTTAATGTGGAAAGAAAACATAAGCATCAGAGCATGAACACTAGGATTAGTAAAATGTTTCTTGCATACAAACACACTAGACATGTGAGAGATTCTTCTCATGCTTATTATTTAGTAAAGATTCTATCTACAATGACCCTTACATTCATAATTTGAGACATAGGTGTTTTAAGTACACTTGTAGTGACCCGTACATTCACTTAATAGGATGAGTATTAATGTTATACTACAATGTAGAGAATTCACTCCAATAGCTAAGGAGAAGAACTGACCTCACTAAAGTGTTCATATAAAATGAGTTGAGGTACACATGGTCATCCAACATCAGATAGGTGGACACCCTTTTGTATAGAGATTTCATATCATTATAACTAAACCATCAGATACAAAGCAAAGAAAAGATCATACCCCAGTCCTCTCTTCTCTAGTGAAAAGAGACACCCTCGAGTTGCTCAAAGGGAAATGATAAAGCAAAAGAAAAATAGACAAAGAAAGATTTAGCATATCTCAAATAAGTTCAACATTTTCAATTTAGTTTTTGTGTTATAGGATTGATGTCGAGTGCCAATATTTAGAACATATGTAAAAGAAATATATTTAGTAGGAGGACAATAGATAGACATAGTTAGGACAACTAGTGATTGACATCAGAGAGGAAGCTTCATTGAGAAGAACCTTAGTAGGAAACTAAGTGACAGTAGACAAACATAGTTAGAATAACTGGTGATTGAAGCTTAAGAGATCTTCAAGAGAGAAATCTATATAGTGAAGCAAGCGATAGTAGGTAGACATGGTTAGAATAACTAATGATAGAAGCTTAAGAGATTTCCTTTGAGAGGAATCTCTATAGTGAAGTAACAAACAATAGGAAAACCTAGTTAGAACAACTGATGGCTAAAGCTTAAGAGATTTCCTTTGAGAGGAATCTCTGTAGGAAAATGATTGATAGTAAGTAGACATAGTTAGAAGAACTGGTGACTAACACTAAAGATATCTTCTGTGAGAGGAATCTCTATAGTAAAGCAAGTGATAGTAGATAGATGCAGTTAGTACAACTAGGGATTGATGTGAGAGAGATATTCTACAAGACCAAAGGGTGTTTCCCTTGAGACTATGAATAGATTCAATCCATATATGCATGATTGAAAGTAGCAAACTAAAGTAGGAAGACAACTATACAGGAGCTAGAAGATGCACTGTAAGATGTAGAATTTGAAACAAGAGGAACTTGTTTTTGTTACCATGATGTCTGTTTACCAGGTTTTCATCAATGCCACTTTTCTTCCTTTTCATTTTTTTTTGTATTACCAAGGTGCCTTTTTCTAGGTTTTGACCATGATAGTAGGTTTTTTTAGGACTTTAAGTAATTTTTAGAACTTTTTTAGAAATTACAAGCTCTCAAGTAGGATCATATCATTTTGTTCTAGTGTCTAGCAAGGTGTGGGACAAGGTGTAGTAGCACGCTAGTGGATAGGTAGATATTGATAGGCAAGGAGTATGAAGTGAGTGAAAGTGATCCTTAAGAATTGGCTCTCCAAGAGTATCCAAGTTAGGGAAAATGTAAGATAGCCATATGAAGTGGGTTTTGGATAATTAATTAAAGTCAATGAGTGAGATAACATGATGTCATGAAAGAAAGTTATCCAAAAGAGTTGACATGTCAAGAGCCCTCTAAGAACCATTTTTTTCTTTTTATTTTTATCAAGACCAAGGGGTCAAGTGGATAGGATAGTGATAGGATAACACAATTAGAATTAAGGATAATGGAGGCTATGAGTGAATGACTTAGGATAAGAAAGATGGTGACAAGAAGCTTAGTGCATCAGATCACCCATGCTCATGAATAACTCAAAAGTTTCAAGATCAAAGACAGATGGAATGGATGGATTATGGAAGAATTATGCAGGATGCCTATTTGCCAAGTTTTCATCATGGTACTTGTCCAAGGTGTCACAAGAAGTAGTTTTCACCATAGAAAGAACTTTTTTCTACCAAGGTGCCTATTTTCAAGTTTTCACCAAGGCACTTTTTTTTTGGATTTTTATATATTTTTGGAAAGAATTCAAGCTTTTTTCAATTTGAATAGTACTCTTATTAGGAGAAGTTATGATAAGCCAAGACCATAGAAATGCATGCTCAAAGATCTTGATAGGATAATGGAAAGGAGATAGTAGAAAGGATATATGGAGGATAAGGTTTTAGGCTATGGGTGAGATAAATGGGATGGAAGGATAAAAGGTGGTAGGATAGAAGGTAGAAGGATAGGTAATAGGGTATTGAAAGGGATTTGCAAGGGTATAAGAAAAAGTGGGCAAGATCAACATTGACACACATCTTGAAGGGAATTGAAATGATGGAGGAAATATGGATGAAATAGTTTGAGGTTTTGATGTATAAGGTGGTAGAATAATTTTGGAGAAAGATGGAGTGGAAGGCTTTAGACTCTTTTGAGGAAGATTTCTGTAAGAAGATAAAGTGGAAGCCTTTGGAAGATGGAATGTCAACTTTGATTTTCTTTCAAATTTCAAGTCTTTCAAAATGGACTTAAGAAGATATAGCTTTATATTTTTCTTCACTTTTGGATTCTTTAGAGCATATTTCTTTAGTGATGGATTTAGGAACCCATATCTTCTTCAATTTTTTTTTTTTTGTGGTGGACCTTTGTGGTCTCTTGAATAGTTTCCTTTTTGCATTCAAATGTTGATTATAGGAGACATAGTGATCATTTGTAAATGGATTCTCACATTTATTTTTAAAAAAATAATCCAAATTGCTTCCAAAAGACTTGGGACTTGTGGATGAAAAAGTTTGATATGGCTGGTTTGGATGGAAAGCTTTATGTGAAGGACTCAAGGATTTGTGTCTTTGTTGATCTTGAGGTAGGGTAGCAGAAGTAGGTAATGAGTTAATAGTTGAATTAGGAGATGGAGGATAGATTTAGAACATATAAATGGATAGTAGATATGGATATCAACATCCTAAGAGTGAGACACATGACTTAAGCTATTTAAAGACTCGTGAATAACTTTAATAGGAGCAACACCTTTGATAGGATATCTTAAAGCTTAAGTATAATTTTGAAGTGAGTATGGAGAAATAGAACAAGAAGGGATACTTTGATCTTGAATAGGATTTTTGGATAGCATAGGAAAAGTATTTTTCTCTTGATCTTCACTAATCTCGGTAGGGATGGTGGAAGGAATATCATGATCTTTCCTAGTAGAGAGGCATGATATGGGAGATGGAGTACTATTTGGCTCTTGATATGGAGGTATGATATCTTGAGGTATATGAGAGGATTCTTGATCTTGATCTTTATATTCTTTTCCTCTTGACATGGATCCATTTCTAAGGACAAGGTAGAATGTGGAGTTTGCATGGTAGGCTCTTGAAGAGATAGTGAAGGGCTAGTTAGAGTGGGAATAATAGGAGTAGTAGAACATAAAGGTTTTGGATATTTAGTTTGAGTAGAATGGGAGAGGTTTTCAGCTAAGTCAAGATTAGCTTGGGTTTCTTTTAGAGGCAGCCCTTGAGGGTACACATAGTGAATAGAAAAAGAATTAGGTGATTTGTTTGGTGGAGGTATATTGGAAAGCTTAGTTTAGAAGGTGATGACATGTTGGAAGAAGTAGAAGTTGCATTTGAACCATTACTAGACATGGTTTCATGATGTTGATCAAGCCTTAAAGTAGCATCTTTGATAGATAAGTTCTTCAGTTTTGAATTATGCCAACATCAAATAGATCTTGGATTTTATTTTTCAACTCAATTAAATGTGAAGTTTCATGTACATTATGTCTATGATAGTCACAATAATTACTCATAAAGAAGACTCCAACCAAAGTGACTTTAGGTAAAATAATAAGTTTCTTTTGAAGAAGTTATTCCAAATTTAATTCATAAGATCTTCCCAAAGGGGTGAAATCACACTTTGGTTTAGGTTCCCAAGGTTTTTCTTCAAAGGTATATCTAGATTTCTTGGGTGTTTGCAGATTTTTTTTTGAGATGGCTTGCACTCAACATTATAGGAAGGTAAGTAACCTTACAAGGGGAATTTTTTTAATGATGTGCCATCTTCCCCTTCATTCTTTGAAGTTGAGCACTCATTGATTGGTTTTTTGTCTTCATGTTTACAATAAGTATCTCTTATTCCTCACTAGGAATATTGGATTTAGTGCATTTGTTGTTAGCCACTATGATTCCTAGGTTTATGTGAACAACCAGACATGAAAGGTTTGATAGGTTTAGACTAAGACCATACCTAAAATGTTGTCTCAAAGTAGGTGCAATTTACAGCAAGGATGATGTTTTCCAATATACAAATAGCCAAAAAAGTGCCTAGAACAACTGAGAGATTGACTAGCATGACAACAATGGAGAACAACACAATAGAACAAGTAGAATAGTAGAGCAAAGAGACTAGTCTAGATGTGGGCCACAAGTGTTCAACTGAGACAATTTAGTTTTAGATAGTTGCAAATAGATTTGTGTTGGGAGTCATAAACTAGTGAAGATTCATATACTAGTGTTGGGAGTTATATACTAGTGACCATTTCACTAGTTTTGACCTATTCGATGTTTATGCAGATTTTGGACTTTGAATACTGAAACATGCTAAACACATCAACAGTCCTATCAAGGCTTTCAACTAGGATATACAAAGATCAACTATAAGGTGTCCTCAATATACACAAGGTATGTGAGACATAAATCTATAGATGAAAGAAAATAATATCACATAGTCAGGAGGAGATAGTAACCCAAATGTCCACCTTTACTTCCCAATGGTATAAAGTTATTTGTGACTTAGCCAAGAGTGACAAGATTATACTTCCAAGAGAGGTGTCTTTTGATTCACCTCCTGATATTTATACTTTGCTAGAATATGGGATTTGAGGTCATCCCAAGGGGTGATGAAATCTCCAAGTAAACCTCCTAAAAATAAAACAAGTCTTCTTATTTCTTGTGCACTCAAGATCGCCCAAGGGTGCAAGAGGAGTGAATAGGTAAGTGGCCTTGGGGTTTAAAAGACACTTGTTCTTTGTCAATGAATCTTTAAATTTTGTAATCTATTCTTGAAGACACTTGTGTTTAGCATGCAAGGTTCTTTCCAACTTACAACATCAGTAACATAAGAAAAATCAAGAGTTTGTCAACATAATAAATCAATAGGGAAAAGAGCCAATTCCTTTATGCATTCAAAGATTGAATGAGTGTTCTTTTTAAGCACCAAACTTGAGTGTTAAAGATTCATTTCAATGAAAGCATGTAAATTTCCTTTAAGCATTCAACATTTTGTTTTAGCATGCATTCCAATGAAAACTTTAGATTTTAGTTCATGGCATTCAAGATTAGTTTTAACAACATTAATTCAATGAAAGATCTGTCAATTTATTAAGAAACTCAAGATTGAATTCAATTATTTTAAGTTTCAAGGTATTCAAGAGAGTGTTTGGATTTTGAATTTAATTTCAACATTCATTCAAAGACAAATCATTAATCATTCAAGTTCATTCCTTCCTAATTTAAACTCCTCCTATGTCTACTTCCTTGCCACTTTCCATAGACCTGCAATAATTTTGTTAAAATTAAAATCCAACATTTGCATCATGAATTAATATTTTTGGGAAAATACATAAAAATATAATTTGGAAAAAAAATCTTTTTTTTTTTACTATGAGCTCCTGATAGCATCCCAAACTTGCAATAAAATTTTCAAGTTAAAATTTTGCGATTTGTGTCATAAATTAATTTTTTTTATGAGAAATCATTAAAAAATATTTTTAAAATAGTTTTGATCAGACAAATCTAAAATTTTTACTAGAAGCTTCTAAAAATGTCCAAAATCTACAATAAAATTTCTAGATGAAAATTCTATGATTTGGGTGATAAACAATTTTTTTAATAAAAAAATAATTAAAAAATTAGTAAAAAAAGAATTTTGATTAGAAAAATAAGATTCTTTTATGTGAGCTATGCATATCCATATCAATGTACAAAATATATTTCATTGTTTAGTTCGATGATTTGTATCCAAAATATTTTTTTATGAAAAAAAAGGTTAAAATTGTAAAAAATTGAAAATCAACCAAAAAATATGATTTTTTTGTTTTGAGCTATGCATGTGTATATAAATCGACAGAAAAAGATTCATTTCTCAATTCTGTGATTTGGGTCCATAATGATTTTTTTAATGAAAAATCATAAAAATCTAAAAATAACAAAAATCAATCCAAAAAAATTTGGCTTTTTTGTAGCTTGAAAACATCAAGATAGACTTACAAAAAAAATTTAATTAATAATTTCCATGTCTTTTAGGAGATATGAAAAAATATTTAAAAAGTTGCAGGCAAAAATTAATCAGCATCTAAAATGTGAGAATTTGAGGCTAAATATCAAGTTCAGTCCCACAGTGGGTGCCAGAAATGTATGTGCTAAAATTGGTTGGTTAGACACACACTTTAACATAGTCATTTTTTGTGAGGTTCATCCAAGAATGAACATTGGATTGTTCATACTGAACATCTACACAATGCAACCTATTGGCTTTTATCTAGATGGGGTTCCTTAATTGCTCTCAGAATCAAGAGGTCCATAAACCATAGACCATCTAGAATGAGGATTTAAGAGGATGAATGCATCTATATTTTTGTATTTTCAATGCAAGTAAGTATGAATTGATCTAGAATGATATGGAAAGAAACTATTAATCTAGATAATTAAATAGAATTCTAATTTAGCATGAATGCAACTAAAAGCTAGAATGAAAAATATTAACAATCTAGGAAATCTAATGCATAATAATCTAGCATGAATTTTCCATAATTTAATTACTCAAATTGCCCCCCTCCTTTTTTGAATGAGGTAGAAAGCCCCCTTTTATAGAAATCCAAATAAATCAATGGTCAAGATTGATCCAAATGAAAGGTTGAGATTGATTCAAAGTTGAGCTCAAATAGAAAGTTTCTACCAAAGAGGGAGCTTTTGAGAGATTTTAGGAAATAAGTTTCAGTTGAGAGTTAGTTGAGTGATTTAATTCCCTTTCTTTCTAAGTTAACTTAAAGTTTCTATATTTTGATATCGAGATGAGATCTTTGGAAGATATTCAAAGATTTAATTAAATATTACCTCATATTTGATAATTTTCTCAATTAATGAACTATTTAAATTCAATAATTGAAATGAGGAGATATTATTTAATTAAATATATTTAATTCCTATTGTGTATTAGCTAAAATGGGTGAATTTAATTTCATTAAAATACTAGGACTTATAATTAAATTAATTTAATTTTAATTTTAATTTAGCCAATTTAAGTTGATGCTTAGGAATCAAATAAGATTTGTGATTAATACAGATAAAGAGTTTTCTGTATATGACACTTAGGTCAAGTAGAGATTGTCGAAATCATAATTTCCTATTACAATAGGACTTTGAGATTGATTAATGGACCAAAATTGGTTTAGCATGGCAATGTGCCAATTCTAGGGTATTACAACATGCAAATAATCTATGAGGAAACCATGCCAAATAAACTTTTGTGTCTAATTAGGCTCCACATCACAACACTACTCTACATAGGTAGAGTCATGTACATAAGAAAGTGTGTACCAATCTTTATGGGAGCTTAGCAAGTGTATGGTCATTGAGTATTTTTTATATAAGTTGAGATCAACATTAACTGAGAATTTTTGAGAATACAAGTGCTAAGTGACACCATTTGTGCCATGCACAATACAGATTAAGAACCAACAATGTCGAGTGTCATAAAATAGTAAATTCCAAGCAATTTAGAGATTACATAAAAGTCAGGAATGAAACAGATTTTGAGGTAAATCATTTTTGAGTCAACATGGAAGGAATATTTAATATTTGTAGAGGTTTCTATAGAGAGTTTTATGTGTAAATGACATAGATTATAGATCCCTATGCTTTGCAATCAATGATCTAAATGGAAAGGGTATTATAGAAGCATCTAGAAAACTCTTTATAAAACTCTTTAAATAGATGAGATCTTAACTTAGACCATGTGGTGTTGTATGGCATGGAGTGATATATGAGTAGTGAAGTGAAGGAATGAGATCAGGTCAAAAGTTAGTGAAGGTGTTATATTATCTCTTAACAGAGCAAGTGACCTAATCATAGCAATGAAGGGGAAAACAAGTATTATCATATCAGAGGAGAGGATCAGCAAGGAGAAGACTCAAAATTAGCTTATAGAGAATACTAAGAGCAAGGTACTAAATCAATTCTAATTGACTTGAATCAGGGTAAATCTCTTAATAGAGTGGTCTTAATAGGTCTTTGTAAATCTCTTAATAGAGTCCTTGTTTTTTTATAAGTGTTAAATCCTCTAACAAGGTTAGACTAGTAGTCTCTTAATACTTTAATAGGGTAGACCCCTCATAGGGTAGATCATATTTTATTGGTTTCATCCCCACCCCAGTTTTATCTTCACCTTAGAGGGTTTCTAGGTAACAAATATTGTGTTATGTGTTTATTTTCATGCATGTGATGGATTAGATTTACATGATACAACAAGTTCATTATTACAAGTTTTTCATGCATAGGTTATCTGGTGAATGTATGAATGAATTGGTGAAAAGTAAAAGGTGCCTAAGATCTTGATTCACCCACCCCACCATCCCCCCCTACCCACCCCTCCCCCCCCCAAAACTCCCCACCCTCTCAGTATCTTCTTATCTTGTTTATACCTCCATCTGTTAATAATTGATATCAAATCATTGTTTCTCTAAGAGAAGCTTAAATGCTTGGAGATTAAATCTCAGAGATCGGGGCTTTTAAACTAGATTAGGTTATTAAAAATTAGGTGATTGATGTCCAAGTCTTTATACCTCCATCTGTTAATAATTGGTATCAGATCATTTTTTCTCTAAGAGAAGCTTAAATGCTTGGAGATTAAATCTCAAAGATGGGGGCTTGTAAACTGGATAAGGTTATTAACAATCAGGTGATTGACGTCCAATTCATATTGTAGAAACTTGTGAAAGCAAGACAAGATATGAAGATTTCCCTAAAAAGGAGAAAGGAAATTTCTATCTAGATAAAACATTTTTCTTATGAAGAAGTTAAGACCAGAGGACTATTTAAATCAATCAATCCAAATGACAAAACATCTATAAATCTGCTGGAAAAGAAAAAAATCATGAATGAAGAAGTAAGAGGACTAAAAAGAGAACATGAAATCCAATCAATAATATTATGTGAAGTGAGTAAACAAAAGAATAAAGTTGAAGAAGATAGGACTATGGGTGAGGAATACAAAAGAGTAATAGCTACCAAACTTGAAGAAAGGATATCAGATTAGCAAAAGCTCACAAGCACACAATTGGACATGATGAATCAACTAATTCTTGCAAATTAGGAATTAAATCACAAGGATTTGTAAATTTAAAATCTCAAATCATAGGACATATTGAGAATGAGCTAAAAACTTTTAAAAATCCATGGAGAGATTTAGTGAACCTAAAGAGGCAATAAAGTACTTTGAAGAACTCATGAAGTCATCTAGTTGTTTTGATAGGTCAATACATTCATGCACTAAGCAAGGAGAATCATCTGGGAATGGAAAGATGAGAAATGTAAAGTCAAAGGACAAACCAATATGTTATTAATGTGGAAAATTTGGCCATACTGCAAACATTTTCCAAAGCAAGCATGGTATGAAAAATCCTAAAACTAAGTTTACTAGTTACTATTTTTACTGAAGGAACAAGGACATCTAATACATGAGTGTAGGTCAAGAATGAGGAATGCATCTACTACCTCTAGATTTAAAGGATATTTCTATAACTATTAGAAGTGTGGGCCTAGAGCATATGAATGAAAATCTTAGACAAAACCTTCTAGAAAAATTAGAGGAAGAATAATGCACCTAACAATGCATGTTCCAAATGTCACAAGGTTTTACATCTAAGAAAGAATTGCAGTGCTCAAGTACATTTAGAAAATCAAATAAAAGAAAAAGGCAAAGGCAAAGTACACCATTGAGAAAATTAAGAAGGAAATGAATCAAAAATAGAGAAAGAGAACACAAGATAGAAATAGTGGAGCAAATGGAGCTGAGGTAACCCAATCTAATGGAGAAGGTGATCATGTCATCTCAAACAAACCAAGAGAGGTATGTATAGAACTGTACATTCAATTGATATATCATACATCAATTTCTTACATGTGTTAGAGTAATTATCTATTTAAACTTATTAATTAGATCACTTTGATTTAATTAATTAAATTTTCTATTACTCTAGTTTACTTAAGTTGTCTCTTAGGTGCATATAATTAATATTTTATATTAATTATAATGCACAACCTAGCTTTTTTCCCTTTTTAGGGTTTCATTCACCTTTAAGATTTAACTCTTTTAATTATTGTTTTTACATCTTGGAGTACATTTTTCTCTCACTCTACTGAGATTTCCAAGCTTTACTTTTTGCTCTTTGGTTTCCTTCTAGCAATAGGTTTTTTTGCATACAAGTGTTCTTGGCAAACTATGAAGTTAGTTTTCTCAACTTCTATATGGTATAAGAGCCTCCCTATTCTAGAGATCTTGAAGTCATAATTCAAAGAAAAAAAAATCTAGCTTTTTGTGGTTTTTTTTCTTCAATCTGGAGGAGGCACTATTTTCTGGTGCACTTTGAGGCCAAGCAGACTTCACAGATGGATCTAGAAGGTGTCAAAACCCCTATTTCCATATAAAGTTTATCCATTTTGAACAAAGTTGATTTGGGAGGGAAAAAATTTTGTCCAAAAGGTCATATGACCTCCTACACATGTTACAAGGTGTTTTTTTTTAATAATTAAAAACCAAAAAAATTGCTTGTAGGCCTTTTTTTTAGCCTGTAGACCTTTTTTTTGGCACTGCTATGCCTTTTTGACATTGTTCATGCCTCTTCGGTGCCTTTTTTGGTGCTGCTACAACATCTCTCGACTACTAATGAGTTTTTTCTAGCCATGAGGCAATTACTGCCAGCCATCACCACTGATTCTAATGAGCCACCATAGCCTTCACTCTACTAGCAGCACTACCACAGTGCTCTGCCTCTGCTGCTCTCCTCTACTCTGTGGCCACTGCTCCACCACCCCTATAGCCTAGTTGCTTCCACCCTCATGGCATCACCAAAACTTGCCACATGTCAGGTGCCAAGTCAACATATGGGCCCCAACTGCCACATGGATGCCAGGTGACACTGACATGTGGCATGCCACATGGCAATATTTTTTCTCTACGATGACCTCCAAGCTATTAAAATTTTTGCAACAAAATGCTAACATCAACATGACTTCAACACTCCTACATGTCCTTTAGGTCCTTTTTGACCTACTATTAGTTTTTTGGCTATAACTTGAGCATAGAGAGGTCTTTTTTCGATGCAAAAGAAGAGCTAGAAAGCTAGTTCTAAGATGAAAATAGTGGTGTAGGATTTTTTTCGTTTTGATATAGTTTGGTTGCTTTTTTCTTTTGTAGTCAAAGCTAGATGTTTAGTTTTTCACTCTAGAGGGCTTATCTTAAGCGCCCCATTTCCATTTTTCAAAAATGTTATATTTTTGGAAAGATGGTTCCATCTACTTTTTAGAAATGCTATAATTTCTTCTAAATTCTACTCCATGCTCTTTCTTTCATTTTTTTTGTTTTATTAGACTATGGTGGATATCTTGGGTATTTTAGGTCCAAGGATCATTTCCATGGCATGGGATCTCTTCTTTTGGGTTGTGCTATCTATTGTATCAACTCTTTTCCCTTTTTGATAATTGTTGATATAATTTGTAAGAATTTTTATGCAAATGAAAATTCCATATTGCATCTATATTTTGATTTTATTTGTTTGCCTTGTTTTTCCTTCTGATTCGAGTAGTGTCTTCTCAGGACACTCATACAGATTATTATATTCTTGGGATTCACTATGTCTTGTGCCCTATTGTACATGCACTATTATGATAAAGTGCCATGGGGGGTTGATGTTTGCCTTTGCTTTTCATCTTCCCTTTTCTAGTGAATGTCCCTTCCATGACATTAGCCTCATGACACATCTGAGCTTGATCACCTTAGTACACACTTATGTACTCTTTCATGCATCTTGATCATGGTTCCTTGACATGCAGTTCTTTTGGCCCACTTTTTTAGTTGCCTGTCACCTTACCCTTATTTGCATTAGGGGGGTTCCTATTGTTTCTCATGCTTCCTTGGTTTGATTGATAGGCTCTTTAGGCATTTTTGTTTCATTTTAGAGGAGGTTTTATAGATCAGCAGTTTCCTTTTGATAGAGTTTGTAGCTTCTTCATGCTTTAGTGGTTTTCTTTGTGATCTCTCTTTGTTCCTATTTTCTAGAACATTCCTCTAGTTGGAGGCTTTTGTAGTCCTTCACTAGGTTTTTTTCCATCTCTTTTTAGAGTAGAGCTTTTTCCAATGGGTTTTCTCTATTTCTCTATTTTATAGAGATTTTGTTGTGATTGGGTACCTAATCAGGCCTTGTTGCTGGGACCCATTTTCCTACTTTCATAGCTATGCTAGGTTAGCTTACCTCCTAAGCTTCACTTAAGGGGGGTGTTAGAGTAATTATCTATTTACACTTATTAATTAGATTGCTTTGATTTAATTAATTAAGTTGTATATTTCTCTAGTTTACTTAAGTTGTCTCTTGGGTGTATATAATTAATATTTTATATTAATTATAATGTGCAACCTAGCTTTTTTTCCTTTTTAGGGTTTCATTCACCTTTAAGGTTGAACTCTTGTAATTTTCATTTTGACATCTTGGAATACATTTTTCTCTTGCTCTATTGAGATTTCCAAGCTTCACGTTTTCCTCTTTGGTTTCCTTCCAACAATACATTATTTTGCATGCAAGTGTTCTTGGCAAACTGTGAAGTTCGTTTTCTCAACTTCTATAACATGAAATGTGCCTAAGTTTATATTTACATATATGAAGATGCATAAGAAATTTTTTATGAAGGATTATCAAAAATTAGTAAAATTGAGTATGTTGACCAAGCATTGCAACATAGATCGAGAGATATGGAAGAGATCGAGCTATAAAAAAAGACCTAGTTCAAAAGGAAAATATTGACTAAGATAACTAGAGTCCACCTACTTGAATACATGACATTGATGGAGACCCTAAATTTATCAAAAGAAGGTAAATATAAAATTTTGAAGTATCTCATACCTTGCATACAGATTTCAAGAGCATAAAGTGATTTGACAATTTGAGCAACTAATAAAAGATTTCAAGAGTGATTTGGACAAGAATCCTGAACAAGTGAATATCTAAACCATGCCAAGTAATTTAAAGGTGAAAGAAGATACTTCAAACCCTAATAGTGAATATGGTATCTCCATTTACTGCTTAAATGAGCCAAGAGCTTAGTAAAATTCAACTGGTGAAGAGTGACACTTTTCCTCCACCAAAGTTTCATGCTATTCCAAAAATTGCAATGAAAGGAGATTAAGTGGGGGTACTATCCTTGATATGAACCAAATTTATTTATGATTCATAATTTTAGGAGCTACTACATGTGTAAAATCAGAGTAGGAGACTATGAGATCAAAGAAGCATATGAAAAGTTATGCAATGAAGGAATCTTGAAGGATGAATATAAAGTTGTTGAGAGGAAAGGGTTAACTTGTGCCCTATAATTCCTAAAGAATTTCAAGATTGAATGGATTAAAGATTTTTTTGAGAAGAATCTATGACATGAAGTGTTGGTTACATAATGAAACCATGAAGATCATGAAGGAAATGATTCATAGAGTGATACACTATCTAACCCTAGATAAGAAGAATACCATGTGATGTCTAAGTCATAAAGAAGTTGAAGCAAACACTAGAGCTGAGTGGAATGGAGAAGGTCTATCCATTACAAACATTTCTAATTCACTAATTGAATTTTTAGTGAGGGTTATAGCTGAAAAATTCTACCAATCAAGCAAATTGAATAGTGTATTGTGTACGGAAATGCATCAAGCATGGAAGATAGTGATTGAATATCATGAGTATGATCTTGTTGAGATGCAAAAAGTGCAACTAGCAGAGAATTTTCCATCTATAAGGAAAGAAAATAATTCAATGCATATGTTTGGATCCCTCATTATATGTATTTTAATTTATATCCAAAAGTATTTTCTTGGTGTTGGTGATATTGTTTGCGAATAAGACAAATGTTACAAATGCTTACTTTGAGAAATTTAACCAAAGAATGAAAATGAGAATGAGGATAATGGAACAATCAGTCACAAGGTATTATAGTGATATTTTTTTCCTTGTAGATACAAACAACACATTTGTGAATGAATTGAAGCCAAGGAAGGCTTGGCTATAAACTTTTGACTATAAAATTGATAGTGATATGGTGAGTGCAAACATTATTGAACTATTGAAAGAAGAGATAGACACTGAGGCTGAACCTTTTGGTAAATATGAGGAAGCTATTGACAAAATGAATATAAATATCAAGATTGCCTCTAAGGAAGAGAAAAGGAAAAGAATGATTGAATACCTAGAAGAAAAAGTGGGCACCCTAGTCAAGGGAAAGGAACCACTACAATTAACAAAAGGTCTTGGAGAGGATGAAGACAAAGATAGTGGTGATGAGGAAGAGGAAGAAGTAGAAGGAGATAAGGATAAAGCTCTAGTTGTTGTTAGTCTACTAAAAAAGAAGGCTCAAGGAACCAAGCAGAAACTAGTATTGGTAACATAAGAGTAACTAAGAGGGGAGGGGTGAATTAGCTACCACTAAAAGAAATCCATATCCCTTAGATATCAATAATAAATTCCTTGAAATAGACAACTCGGTTAGAACTAGAAATCTATTGTAACTAGGTTAACAAAGAAATATAATATATTAATGTGCATTAAACTTTAGTAACATAGTTTTAGAATGATAAAGCAATAAGAAAATAACATGAGCACATGAGACACCAAGATTTAATTTGGAAAAACCACCAATGCAACTAGTTAGAACTTTTCACTCTTCTAAAGTGAGCTTTGTTAGGAACCAACTCTATTAAAGGTTACAAAACACACTATTAGGTGTGATCCTATTAAAGGATTTAAATAACCCTATTAAGAGTGGCTTTTTTAGATGTCTTAAGACACTTCAATATAAAAGTGCTTCCTAGTTAGATGATTTTGCAAAATGACAATTCAGTCAACTTTATTAAGAGATTTCTTTATTGCTACAATTGTTAGAGTAACAATTATTGACCTAATTAATGAAGCAACTAGATTGTAGATTTAGATCACTTTTTTCACTTATCCTCTGGATACTTCTTGATAAAAATATTCTTTGTAGCTCCTTGGATATTCTTCCCTTAATCAATTATCCTTCTCTATTTGCATCTTATCTTCTTCAACACTTGCACACTATTCAATCCACATCTTGATCTTTCATATATTTGTATTTCAAGTTGGCTTAAATATCCTTACAAATAAACAAATAACATCCATTGAGTTAGCTTGAATAAACAAAATAAATAAAGAAAATTATTCTGATGTAGGTTGGCTTGAATTGAAACTGGGTCACTTAGTTACCACTGGGTTCCATAGTAACTGATCTGACTTGGTTTACATTGATCTTCTAACTTTATCACAAATAATTTCCTTTAGTGACTAACCTATCTTAACTTCAACTGGATTGCTAAACTTTTCTTCTACTTGGCTGCTATAAGAGTCTTTAGAGCTCAATTCCAATTGGCATTGTTCAGTTAGAGTATAACATTTGTGTAACATCAATGACATTATACAATTGAATAATTGTTATCAATATCCAATAGTGAGACCCCTTTCTCCTCCACCACCAAATTGACCAAGGACTAGATGTTGCAAGATTGTTGGAAGCATGAATGTTGGTGATATTCCTACGGGGGAGTATTGTAGATATGCTACTATGATGGTATGTTACATTCATGACTGAGTTTGTCATTGATCTGAACATAGTTATTTTCTATGGTATCTAATAGAAGAAAAGTGGAAAGATCAAGTTGCTATAGATAGCTAGTTGACTATTCTAACTATTTGAGGTTATGGGAGATACTTCTAAGTATCTAGTATATGTAGTTAAAATTAGAAGTTATGTAAGATTTGGTGATTATTGTTTTGAGATAGAGTTTATAGAGGCATACTCTAATGAACTTTTTATGTCTCTTAACAAAATTGTTAGTCTAAGAATCAAATTTGAGGAAATGAAGAAGACATGTTGATGATGGCATGGCTAAAATCACTCATCATAATATTGCATGTATGGAAAGTTATTCAAGTTGCAAGGCAGAAGATTAATGGTATTATCACTAAGAGTAACATGTTCTTAATGTGGTCCTATAATGATTAATTGAGAAGGGCTAATAGTAGACTTATGGAATTGTATTATAGACTTGGTATAAAGGAAGGAAAATCTCCTTTATCATATGGAATGTTTTTGATTGATGATAAGAAATAGTAAGATCAGAATGCGAAGTTGAGCAGAGAAGAGTGGAAATGAAGGAAAATTCATTATTGAGGTTTTTCTGAGTGATTTGAGGTTTGATATTTGGATCTAAGGTTTTTGACCTGGTCTACATGGTCTAGAAGTGATTGGTTTGGTTGAAAGGACAAAGGAAAGTTTTAGAAATAGGGATTACTGAGAGGGGGGGTGAATCAATAATTTGCAAACTTTAGTCGCCGACCAGATATTATTACTTAATTTAAACTATGTGTAACAAAGAAATAAATAAATGTTGAATAGTAATAGTAACAATGCATAAAGATAACTCATAACACCATACTTTGTTAACTGGGGAAACCCTAGCCAAGGGAAAACCCCAATGTGGGCGATACCTGTTGGCCTAGTTTTTCACTCTAAGTATTTTGTTACACCCTATAGTGAAAAACACTTTCTTTTTGTGTAAAATTTGTGAAAAGGGTTAAAACCCTAGAGTGATATCTTTCAAAATTTCATAAACCCTTGTTTTGGTGCCCTAGCCTTTTAAGTAGTGGAAATTAATATTCTAATTAAACTACACGAGAAGCCTTTATCCTAAGTTTTCTTTTCTTTCCCATAATTGTTTTATTACTTTTCACGAAATAAAACACTTTACTATAAGCAATGCCCTAAAAATGATTATTTTCTTTTGGTGAAACATCTTAATTGTGGTGGTTTTTTTTGGCCAACCGTTGATCTTTTCCAAGATCAACATTGAGTGCATGCTTGCATTCAAAATTTGCATGACTTTTAGGAAAAGCAGGCAATTGCCTTTGTACCATCTAGAATTTAGTGACGTTGGGTTTTAACTACACCTCAAAGACTAGAACCTATTAGTACTTTTTCAAAAAAAATTTAGAGCTATCAGTAAGGGTTAGTTCACATTCAATTTTCTAGCAATATCATTGGTGGAGCCGAGTAGTGGGGGTACTTTTTCTACCATATCATTGAGTCATTGATCTTTGGAAGATCAACATGGGTTTACTACTACTTCACAAAGATGTGCAATGTTTACCTAATGTGGTAAATCAGCCACTTGACATGTAGTATATGATGAGGTCATGGGCTTTCAGTTTTTAAAACATAGTAATGTGGTATATACAGTTGGAAAATTGTCAGAACAGGTTGGAAAAGGACAATGCATTTATGGGATGGCCTTGCTAACTAGATAAAAAAAGAGCAAGACCTATAACACTGTTGATCTTCCAAAGATCAATGGTCAATTCTTACCCACAATATGAAAGTGAATAAACTTTAGTCAAAGTAGGGAAGTGCCTTCTCACCATGTGGTAAAGTGGGACTGATCATTAAGGAAATTATTGAGTCACACAAGGGTGGAAAAGCATGATGATACAAAGAGCAGTGATTCATAAGATGGTAAATTTATTTTCCAAGCTAGAAGATGAGTCTACCAGTAAGGCCATAATTTTAAAGTCATATTTGTAAAGTTGTAGTGATTTTTTGTGATCGTTGGTCTTTGGAAGATCAATAATCAGCACTTCACTGCTTTAGAAAAATGACTGAACTTTAGACAAAGTGAGGAAGCACCTACTTGATGTATGGCAAGTCTTCAAAAGTTTTAATGCAAATATTTTTATTTTTAGATCAAGTTCTCTAATGCTTTATGATCAATGGAGGAAATTTAAATTTCAAATCATAGCATGAAAATTGAATGTTAGAAGATTTAATTCTATTTAGTGACACTTTGTGTGACCTTAATGCTACAACATATTGCCAAATTCATAATTTTTGAGAGAGAAAGATCACAAAATTATTAGAGTGCAAGTGTTTCCAAAGCTAGGGTAAGAATATTTTAGGGTTTTTAGCAATTTACAAAGTGATTCATAGAGATGAATAAGCTATAAAAAGATAGGTAAGTTTTTGAAACATCTGATAATTAAAAATTGTGATCGTATTAGGGTAAATTGAGAAAAATGCCCCCTCGTAAAGATACTTGAAAAGAGTAGTTCATGACAATTTTTTGGAACAAATGCTTCCATCAGTAAGTGAATTAACTAAGGGTACAAAATTTATTCAAAAAACCCTAGGTTATTAGTCAGTGAGGGTTTCTATGTTAAGGAAAATTACTTGAGGGATGCAGAGGTCTCTATCGGATGATTAGAACTTTTCAAGAAGTGGTTTGTAGAATGAAATTTAGATACTCCAATAAGAAATGTATGAGAATTTGGTATAGCTGAATTGATTGTCACTAGAGTCTTCTTTGATGGTGACCTACTAGCAAACATGGCCAAGAAATATGATCCAATTACTAAGGTTGTAAAGAACCATGTATGGGAAAACCTTTTTAGGGTTTCACCAAACTAATTATAGAAGTATTCAAGCTCAACCCTAACCATGTTATTCATGAGAAAATTAATGTGGAAGACCTTTAGGCTAGATATGATGCACAATGGACATATCTAAGGGGAGGGCCATTACAATAACATTTTGTTAAGGTTGGATCATTTCCTTTGGTCACACTGAATGCCCCAGAACCCTTGCTAAAAAAGTATTTTTATCCTAGAGCATAGGCCTTATATTTCTCTCTTTGAAAAATCTTTGGAATGGACGAGTAAGATCACATTCAAGGCTCTATTATTCTTATTATAGCTCAAACTCTATAGTATGGAATGAGTTCAATTCTAGATTTTGCTACTTTCTTAGCTAAAGAAATTTATAATGGATAAATTGGAATAGCACAGGCTAAGGTTAATAGGCCTTTTTGTTGGTACTCAATGTCAATGTATATCTACCTATATAAAGGAGTTACTTTTTTCTACAAAGAGATGAAATTGGAATTGGAAAGAGATGGAGAAAGGCTCCTAGTTCAATTATGGAGTGTAGACATGACATGGGAGGTCACTGATGCCAGTTTTGTCAGATTTGACAAATATTTTGCTTCAAGGCTTAGATTTTTGTTGAGAGGGGATAGCCCTAGGATACCACAACCCCTATTAGAATTAATTAGACCTAAAGATCATGTCAAAGGGCTGTTGGTAAGTCATAATTGGGGAGATATCATCCCATATGTTGTTTCTACTATTTTTAGAATTTCTGGTTTCTTGGGAAAACCCTATGTGTTACCTTACCAAGTGCCTCTGAAGGTAGGAATTGCAAAATGATTATGGCAAAATGGATTAGTAGATGAGATAGATTTGTTAGGAAGATCCAGAGGCACTCTCTTTCCATTAGTTACTATCATTCATGATTTTATGTTTGTTAAGAAGAGATGGAGAAATTTGTAGATATTTCTAGATAAATATCAGATGGCTCGATCACATGCTTGTATTGTTGATTCAGAAGGATTATATGACCTCATTAGGAAAAGGAGTAAGGCTAAGTTTCAGACACAAATTGTATATTTTTTCAAGGATATAATCATAAATAAGTTCTCTTTGCAAGAACAAGAGGTCAAAAAAGAAAAATGGATAGTCTATAGCAAAGTCTTCAACTTTATTAATGCTTTTGAGCCAAAATATGATCCCTTGTCAGATAAATATTTTTGGGTAATGAAAATAGATGTGTTAATGAACAACATTTCTAGGATCATTCAAACATTAAATGAGAAGAAAGAGGTTATAACAAAAGCATATCCAAACAGGGCTACTGAGGTGGAGAGGAGGTTAGCCAACAATATGGTTGTGACTCTAGGTCAATATACATTTCAAAGAAAGGTCGGATATGTTGTGGCTCAAAATATACAATATGTTCCTCCATACAAGAGGCCAAGATCAAAAATCCCACCTCATACAATTCCCCCAAGAATTAGAAGTTGGAACATTGATAATCTTCTCATATAGGAGAGTATTCATCATCCCAAACTCCACTCAGAATAGATGATGAAGCATCTCTGAGAGAAGAGCTGAGACAAATTTGAGGGGAAGGAGACATTGTCATTACCACTACTAATATTGAAGGAGGAGTACTTGAAGAGCCTCATGTGCCATATTTTGACCTTATTTTTTCAAACTATAAAGGTAGGGAGATAGACCCTATAATTGCATAGGTCTCTCAAAAATTTATCAATGATGAAAAATTTGTAAAGTCTAGAACCTTTGCCCAATTTTTGTGGAGAAGGAATATAAGCAATTTTGAGGCTAAGCACAAGTCAACAAAAGTAGAGAAACCTAATAAATTGGACTCTAAGATTTAGGAAGAGGTTAAGGTCAATTTCATGGAGGAATTTGCACAATTGACCCCTAAAGGGGGAAGGCAGTTATTTAAAGAATCAAGAATTTTCATATTACCTGAATGGGACATAGTTAATGCTATGATATTTTATTTTGTTAGGAAAGAAAAGGATACTCAGTATAAAACTAAGGAGGAAATTTTGTAAGCACATAGAAGAATAAAGTACATCAATGATCACCAAGTATTGGTGATTTGGTCTATTGAAGAAAGAGACAAAACTATAATACAAGAAATCTCAAGTGTTGAGGATACATGCAGTATCATTGTGTATAGGTCAGACGAAGTGGACAATGAGAAGGTGAATAAAATGACCAAGAAGAGAATCAAACAATTGATACATTAGTAGAAGAAGACAAAATAGAACAACCAACCTCAGTGATAAGTACAATAGTTCTGACTAATGATATGGAAAGTAAGGAATCAAATATAACTATTGTTTTAACAATACATGATGATGTAAATGAAGAGCCTCAAGTTGAAGTAATTCTACAAAAATCAAAGCTAGATAATACTAGAATTAAAGGTAGAGTAATTGAGAGGGGGCGTGAATTAGTTACTCACAAAAATTAATCCATAGATCCCTTAGATGTCTTAAAGATCTAGTTACTACTGATACTCAGTAAACATAACAAAAATGCTATAACTCGGTAAATTAAACTATTACTTATCTTCAAGAAAACATGCATGCAATTGAAAAAAAAATTAACACAAGAGACACTAGTTTTAACGTGGAAACCCAATATGAGAAAAACCACCAAGTAACTAGTCACCAATTTTTCACTCTTCTAAAGTCAGCCCTGTTAGGAGCCAACCCTATTAAAGGTTATAATACACACTATTAGGTGTGACCCTATTAAAGGATTTAAGAACCCTATTAGGAGTGGCCCTGCTAGAGGTCTTTAAAAAAATTCAACTAAACTATCACCTTGTTAGAGGATTTACAAAATGGTTGTTAAACCAACTATGTTAAGAGATTTGAAATCACTGCTACAATGGTTAGAAAGAAACAATGAATTGACCTGAACAATATGCAACTGAATTTGTTGGCTAAAAGTCTCTATTCAACATCATTAGATCCTCCTTGATCAAATATGGCTCTACTGCTCCTCAATGATCTCTGATCATCCTTCAAATTCGCTTCCACAATAATTAGTCTTCATATCACATTAATTCCACACACTTCCACACACTTAGAATTTGCAACTTGACCTCTTACTTATACCATTTAGATTGTCAAGTCAGCCCATTTACATGTTACATTTACCAATAAACTATACATCAGCTGGCTAAAAATAATACTCTAAACAAATAAATGCTATTTCATAAAATAATGAAATCCTTTACTGGCCAACCCTACTCGGTAAATACTACTTTCAAAAATTTCCTAAGTTAACCTTCTTGACTCGGTTAACATTGCAATATTCATAAAATCCTTTGGCTGAAAAGTTTACTCAGTAAGAACTCAATTCCTTCATGAGAGCTTGGTAAGAACTACTTCTACCACATTCCCTTTGATGACCGAGTGAGCTCGATAAGAACTGCTTTTGCCACATTCCCTTTAATGACCAAGTGAGCTCAGTAAGAACTATTTCTACCACATTTCCTTTGATGATCGAGTGAGCTTGGTAGATTCTATCCTTTTGCCTCACTGACCATCTGAGCTCGGTAGACATTGTCCTTTGCCTTGCTGACCTTCTGAGCTCGATAGACACTATCCTTTGCCTTGTTGACCTTCTGATCTCGGTAGACACTATCTGATGATTAATATGACATTTTTGTGACATCATGGACAATACACAATTTGAAAAATTGTATCCAACAATCTCCCTCTTTGGCATTGATGGCAACACAACATGTCATAGCAGAATGAAATTTGAAAACAAGTCTTTTACTGACAGAATACTTCACTTTCTTTTTCAAATACAACAAACTCCCTCTTTCATAATAATCTCTCCCTCTTATACAAACTCTTATTATTATTTTATTTTTTTTGGAAAATTTTAGAAAGATATGATAGTATACTCTCCCTCTTTGACAACACATGCCAAAGACAACTCAAAATAGCTGAATAGCATTGTACCTAATTTACTAATTCATATGCAATGTCTTCAATTGTTTGCTACACCAATTGATAGTTCTTCAATTCTATTCCTATTGATGCATCACTAGAACTATATTTTAGTGAGCTTCAGATAGGGGAATGACCCCTAACTTACCTCTTAGATATAAGAATGCATCCTTAAGTAAAGGCTTTGTGAATATGTCAACAATTTATTCCTTTGTATGGACATATTCCAATCTTATTTCCTTTTCTTGTACCAATCCTCTAACAAAGTGATACTTTATGGCAATATGCTTGGTTTTTGAATGCATCACTGAATTCTTGGAGATGTTAATTGCACTTGTGTTATCACAAAACATAACAACAAGTTCTTTGATTTCTTGCTTCATACCTTCCAATAATTGTTTAAACCACACAATGTTTGATCAATTTACTGTTGTTACAACATAGTCAACCTCTCCTGTGGATTGAGATGTACAATTTTACTTTTTTCTTGTCCAAAAAACCAACCTTTTTCCAAGAAAGAAAGCTCCTCCAGTTGTGCTCTTTTTGTCATCAATATTTCTTGCCCAATCTGCATTAGTGAACACCTTTAAATCCAATTTTCCTCCAATTTTATACCATAATCCATATTATTTAGTTCCTTTTAAGTATCTCATGATCCTTTTGATTGCTAGCATGTGATTTTCCTTTGGTTTTGTTGAGAATCTTTCTACAATTCCTACTGCAAGGGTAATTTCTAGTCTTGTGTGCACTGCATATTGCAACTTTCCAATCATAGATCTATACAATATCTAATCTACTTCCTTTGATTCATCATCCTTGGTAAGTTTTAATCCAATACACATAGGAGTTCCAACTGATTTGCAGTCTTCCATACCAAACTTTTTAGTATCTCCTTGATGTATTTAGATTGAATGATGTTGATGCCATTCTTATTCTGTTGAATTTGAACACCAACAAAGAATTTGATTTTGCCAAACATTGACATTTCAAATTCCTTGTTCATTTCTTCTAAAAATTCTTTGCAAAGATCATCATTTCTTGTGAACAAAGTATCATCTACAAATATTTTTGCCAAAACAATCTTATTATCTGGTCCTTTCTTTATGTACAAACTACTATTGTCATTAGTTCTTTGAAATCCAATTTGAATAAGATAGTTATGCAATCTTTCATACCATGCTCTAGGGGCTTGTTTCAGACCATATAATAGTTTATGCAATTTGCAAACCATGTCCTTCTTATCTAGATCAACAAAATCTTCAAGCTATTCAATGTAAACCTCTTCATCTAATATGCCATTGAGAAATGTTGACTTGACATCCATCTGATAAAATTTGAATCCTTTGAATGCAGTATATGCAAGTAAGGTTCTGACACCTTCCAATCTTGCAATAGGAGAAAAAGTTTCTCCATAGTCTACACCTTCTTCTTGAGAGTATCCTTTGCATACCAGTCTAGCTTTTTTCCTTGATACCTTACCACCTTCATTTAGTTTGTTTCTGAATACCCATTTTGTTCCAATCACATTTTTGTCTTTGGGTCTAGGTACAAGAGTCCATGTTTTATTTTTCTCTATCTCTTCTATCTCTTCATTCATAGCTTCAATCCAACTTTCATTGTCTAGTGCATCTTTGACATTTCTAGGTTCAAAATCAGCAAGTAAAAAAGTGCCTTTCAACTTACTTCTTGTCATTATTCCTTCTAATTTATCTCCAATGATCTGATTTGGTGCATGATGCCTTCTGAAATACTTGGCTAACATGGGCTCCTTGCCTTTTGAATGACTTGCACTATTATCCTTTTATGTTTCAACTTCTGGTTCTGATTCTAGTTGCTCAAGCTCGGTAGATGCTAACTCAATAGCTTCTATTTGTAACTCAGGTTCTTGCAGCTCGGTAGGTACTGACTCAATTTGAACTTCTTGAGACTCGGTTAATGAAGACTCTGGAGTTGAGAATTCTTGATTAATAGGTATACTTGGCATTGTATCAGGTTCAATGTAAAAAAATCTTCAGTAGTCTTCAAGTTCCTTTTTGCTTTCTTCTTTTGTTCTTTCTGCAAACTCATCAACTTTCACATGTGCACTTTCTATGACTTTATTAGTAGATAAGTTCAAACATCTATATGATTTACTTTTGCAAGAGTATCCCAAAAATATTCCTTCATCACTTTTTACATCAAATTTACCTTTTCTAGATTCTTTCAAAATGTAACATTTGCTTCCAAATACTTTTAGATAACTTACATTAGGTTTGTAGCCATACCATAACTCATAAGGTGTTTTGAATAAGTCATTTTTCAGTTGTACTCGGTTCAAGGTATGAACTGCAATGCTGATAGCTTTCTTCTAGTATTTGATAGCAATGCCTTTCTCAATCATTAAAGTTCTTGTACAATCCATGATAGATATGTTCCTTCTTTCTACTATTCCATTTTGTTTCAGAGTTCCAGGTGCTAAAACCTATCTTTTGATTCCCTTTTCAATGCAAAAGTTAAATGAATTCACCACCTTTGTCAAATCTTAAGCATTTCAGTCTTTTTCCTATTTCCTTTTCTACTCTGGCCAAATACCATTTGAACTTTTGATTTCTCTCTGAGGTACATGACAGTCATCATTCTTGAATAATCATCAATAAATAGAATAAAGAATTTTTCACCAGTATAACCTTCAATGCTAATAGGTCCACACAAATTAGTATGCACAATTTTTAAAACTTCTTCAGCCTGATAGTTTTTGCTTTTAAAACTAGTATTTCCCATTTTACCAATTTGACAATTCTTGCATAGACCAACCTCAGGTTTTTTTTATGTTAGGAATACCTCTTACTTTCTTGAATTTATTGATCTTCATCAAGTCATCAAAGTTTACATGACATGACCTCTTATGCCATAACCAACTTTCTTCAATTTGAGCAATGAAATATGAACATTCACCAAGTTCAACATAGAATAAGTTACCTTTTGTTTTAGTGCCTAATCTAATCAGCTTTCCTTTGTCAATCAACAATCTTTCTTTTCCATGCATAAATTCTACTTTGAATCCGTTATTGAGTAGCTATGCCACACTCAAAAAATTATGCTTTAGTCCTTCTACCCAATATGCATTATCACATACAAGTTCCTTGGTTAGTGAGATTCTTCCTTTTCCTCTTATATAACAAGGTTTATTGTTACCAAATCTTACACTACCACCATCATAGTCTTCAAAGTATTCAAACTTAGTTTTATCACTAGTCATGTAATGAGAACAACCACTATCTATGATCCATGTATTATTATTTTTTTATATGAGAAATAAGTGTCATTTCCTCATCATTATTAGACTCATCTTTCATAGCAATGTAGACAATTTCATCTTCTTCTTCGTCATCAGAATCATTAGAATCTTTAGCCATAAAACATGTTTTGTTAGCTTTATCCTTGAATGATATGAAGTCTTTCTTGCCATTGTACTTGTGACCTTTCTCCTCATCTTTGTTCTTCTTATTTGGGCACCTAGCTACAATATGTCCAATTTTTTCACAAGAAAAGAAGATTAGAGGAACCTTACCTTTGTATTTCCCTTTGCATATTGAATATTTTCTTGCTAATAGAGCTTCAACCACTTCAAGATCACTATCTGAACTTTTTTTTGATTCTTCATTACTGTCTCATTGTGGATCCTTCATATTTTTTCCTTTTTCTTTGAGTGAAAGCTTGGCTTCAAATGTTGATTCAACAATCTTGGTAGCTGGAACATAATTGTTATAGTTGTCTAGCTAAAATGCAATCAATCTTCCAACTATGGCCTCTAAATTTATTTTATGATTTTCCTCACATCTTCTTTCTTGAATTGTAGAGACTTTGATTGCATAAATGGGAAGTAGAGTTCTAAGAACTTTACTTATAATTGTCTCCTCATTGATGTCTCCTCCAGATGCTTTTATTGCACTAACACATGCTTTTGTTGGATACAATCGTTAATTGTGTATTGTCTTTGATGTTACACAAATGTCACATCAGTCATCATACAGAGTCTATCAAGCTTAGATGATCTGCAAAGAAATTTACAGTGTCTATCAAACGTTCTTGAACTTTAAAAAAAAAAATTTAATGATTATCAAGCTCACTTGGGCATCAAAAGATTTTTTAGTAAAAGTTAGCATTAACCAAGCTCCCAAGGTTAATAAAGAAAAGTTAATGTTTACCGAGCTCACTCTGGCATCAAAGGATTTTGTAGCAAAAGTTAGTATTAACCGAGCTCCCAAAGTTAACAAAGAAAAGTTAATGTTTACTGAGCTCACTCGGGCATAAAAGGATTTTGTAGCAAAAGTTAGTATTTATTGAGCTTGCAAGGTTAACAAAGAAAAGTTAATGTCTACCAAGCTCCCAAGGTTAACGAAGGAAAGTTAATGTCTACCAAGCTCCCAAGGTTAAGAAAGGAAAGTCAATGTCTACCGAGCTCACATGGTTAGCGAAGGAAGGTTAGTGCTAATCGAGCTCACTCGGTCTCCAAAGGATTTTTGTAGGGTTTGTAGTATTTACCAGGCTTCACTTGGTTAACACTAGAAAACCATTTTGGAGCAGTGGTTATCGAGCTTGATCGGCCAACAAAGAATTTTACTATTTTGATATTAAGTTTAATTGCTTCATGCGGCCGACTAATGTAATGATTTTTTAGTTATTGGTGTAGACACCTAAAAACCTTTAGAAAATAAAGTATTTTTATTTTCTGAAAAAGTCCTGATGACATCATCATTTATTAATTAATTATTTATTTAATTAATTAATTAATTTTTATGCCATTAAATCCCTTTATCTTAATTAAAAATATTTAATTAAGGAATCCCTCCCAAAAATGTTTAAATCTTATTTAAACATTATTTCCTTATTTATTAATTATTTAATTAATAAATTGACCAAAAAACCCAAAATAAATAAAAAAATTATTTTTTGCCCAAAACTTGGCCAATCTCCTTAAGACCACTAACCTCTTCCAAAATCTTCTAATCCTTCTTTAATTTTAATTAAAGGCTAATCTCATCATTTCCTTACCCTAATCCCAACTCAAAATATTTAATTAAGATTAAAAATTAATCCTCATGTTTATTAAAAAAGTTTTAATAAATATCTCCTCAACCCAAACCCTTGAAATAAATAAAACTTTATTTATTTCCTAAAAATCTAATTTATCCTCATCCTAAGAAGTTCTAGACTCTTCTAGAAAGTCTTCATCCTCATCCTAGGAAATTCTAGACTATTCTAGAAAGTCTTTATCCTCATCCAAAGTCTAGACTCTTCTAGAAGATGTTTTTAAACCTAATCCTAATCCCCTCTTAACCTTGTCACATTCCCTAAACATGGGTTAAGAATTACTAACCCAAGCCAAAGTTAACAAATATCTCCTCCTTCACCCACCCTCATTAAATGCCATCCACTTGCCTATCCCTAAGCTAATCCTAAACCATCCTAATCCATCCTCTAATCATTTGCACATGCCTAAGCAAGCTTAAAACCCTCCTAATCAAGTCCAAGTCGAAATTGCTCTCATCACCCTCAAAATATCTCAACCATAAAACTTTATGAAGCCCACTAGGCCATAAATGACTCTTCCAAGCCCTTTTATTGCTCTTACAAGTCATTATGAGGGTCTTTATGAAGATTTTATCCCTTGAGCCTCCTTTGTTGACTCATCCTCTCACCATGTGACATGTGTCACTCCTTGATTGTCTGTAAGGAAGCACAATCCATGTGCTCACCTCTCATGCAATCTGAGCCCTCCATGAGCTTTTTCCCATCCTTGCATCTTAGCCCTCAATCCCTCAAGCCTCTTGCCTATAAATTGGATCCTTACCCTTTGCAAAATAACACAATCCATGAAGTAAAGTCATAATGCCATTTTGAGAAGCCATTTTACATCAAAACCATACACTCACACCCAAATTCCAACTCCATTTGAAGCCCTTTTTGAAGCATAAGCTTGAGCATACATCCTATCTATTTAGACAAAGCTACTCAACAAGAGAGCTTCTCATTGAGAGAGCCCATTAATGGCTCATATTCTCAATTGAGAGTTCATCTTAGTCTATCTTGAAGTTTATGAATTTTGTTTAGTTTGTAGAAGCTTTATTTAAATTTGGTTTCTATTAGCATACTAACATTTCTCATATACAATTGGAACCTATATTTGAGCTGACTTGATAATCTGAAAGGTATATATATAGATGTTCAAGTTGTGAATTAGTGTGTGAGTGTGAATATGAGTATATGAATAAGGATGGAATAAGCGAATTAAGAAAATTTTGATGAAGGATTAGATATCCTGGATGAGATGCAAAGTTGTATTCGAGCAGCTAGGATCCAATAAAAGCACAACAAAGATCTATAATCAGCAATAGATAAGTTGCATATTATTCAGGTCACCTCATTGTTGCTTTCTAATCATTGTAACAGTGAATCTAGAATCTCTTAACAGAGTTGGTTTAAAAACCATTTTATAAATCCTCTAGCAAGGTGATAGTTTAGTTGAATTTTTCTAAAGACCTCTAACTAGGCCACTCTTAATAGGATGATTAAATCCTCTAACAAGGTCACACCTAAGAGTGTGTTTTGTAACCTTTAACAGGGTTGGCTCCTAACAGGGCTCACTTCAGAAGAGTGAAAATTGGTGACTAGTTACTTGGAGGTTTTTTCCATATTGGGTTTTCATGTTAAATCTGGTGTCTCTTGTGTTCATTTATTTTAATCTTTACAAGCATATTAATGACTATGAATGTTAGATAAACAGTAATTAATTAATCTACCGAGTTCCAATTTTTCTGCACTATTTACTAAGTATCAACAGTATGTAAAGACATCTAAGGGATTTATTTTGGAATTGATTTTTGTGGTAACTGATTGACCCCTCTCGTCTCAGTTACTTCATCTATATTTCCAATAGCTTTAACTCTTTCAAAATACTTTGCAATGTTTTCATCCTCTCTCATTCTCATTTGATCAAATTGTCCTCTCAAACTTTCTACTTTAGCTCTTCTTACATTATCATCTCCTCCATAGATCTCTTTCAGCCTTTTCAACATTTCAAAGGTAGTTTTTTAATCCTTGATGTCATCAAATTTTTCATAACTTAGAGCAGATGCTATATCTATCATCATGTTGTTGTGAGTCTTCTTTTCAACAATATCATTGACAAATAATGTACCTAAAGGTTCTTCATATTTTTCATCAAGGTACTTTAGCCCTGTATCACAATAGAATCTAGATGAAGCCTCATCAATCCTTGCCATGTTGAGAAGTTGTCCCTATTAAGTCTTGGAATTTCCCTTTTGTAAGACATCCTAATCTTTAGCTTAGATCCTTGAAATCTTTTCTTGTAAGCACCAAAATCTCTAATACCAATTGTTGGAATTAAAGGTAGAGTAACTGAGAGGGGGGGGGGGTGAATTGGTTACTCACAAAATTTAATCCATAGATCTCTTAGATGGCTTAAAGATCTAGTTATTGCTGATACTCGATAAACATAACAAAAATGTTGTAAGTCGGTAAATTAAACTGTAACTTGTCTTCAAGCAAACATGCATGCAATTGAAAACAAAATGAACACAAGAGACACTAGTTTTAATGTGGAAACCTAATATGGGAAAAACCACCAAGTATCTAGTCACCAATTTTTCACTCTTTTTAAGTGAGCCTTGTTAGGAGCCAACCTTGTTAAAGGTTACAATACACACTATTAGGTGTGACCCTATTAGAGGATTTAAGCACCCTATTAGGAGTGGCCTTGCTAGAGGTCTTTGGAATAATTCTACTAAACTGTCACCTTGTTAGAGGATTTACAAAATGGTTGTTAAACCAACTATGTTAAGAGATTTGAAATCACTGCTAGAATGGTTAGAAAGAAACAATGAATTGACCTGAACAAGATGCAACTGAATTTGCTAGCTACAGGACTCTATTCAACATCATTAGATCCTCTTTGATCAAATATGGCTCTGCTACTCCTCAATGATCTCTGATCATCCTTCAAATTCACTTCCACAATAATTAGTCTTCATATCACATTAATTCCACACACTTAGAATTCACAACTTGACCTCTTACTTATACCATTTAGATTTTCAAGTTGGCCCATTTACATGTTACATTTACCAATAAACTATACATCAATCAGCTATAGATATTACTCTAAAAATATAAATGTTATTTCATAAAATAATGAAATCCTTTACTAGCCGACCTTGGTCGGTAAATACTACTTTCAAAAATTTCCTAAGTTAACCTTCTTGACTCGGTTAACATTGCAATATTTGTAAAATCCTTTGGCTATTGAGTTTACTCAATAAGAACTAAATTCCTTCATGAGAGCTTGGTAAGAACTGCTTCTTCCACATTCCCTTTGATGATCGAGTGAGCTTGGTAAGAACTTCTTATGCCACATTCCCTTTGATGACCAAGTGAGCTCGATAAGAACTGTTTTTGCCACATTTCCTTTGATGAGCGTGTGAGGTCAGTAGATTCTATCCTTTTGCCTCACTAACCATTTGAGCTCAATAAACACTATCTTTTGCCTTGCTGACCTTCTAAGCTCTGTAGACACTGTCCTTTGCCTTGCTGACCTTTTGAGCTTGGTAGACACTATCCTTTGCCTTGGTGACCTTCTAAGCTTGGTAGACACTGTCCAATGACTGATATGACATTTGTGTGAAAGACAATACACAATTTGAACAATTGTATCCAACGGATACATCATAAAAAAAACTTATTGGTTACATCTTCTAAGGAGTTACAATAGCAACAAAGACAATCATGAAATCTACAACATTTTAAAGTGTAATAAAAGTTGGTCCCACCAAAAGAATATTTAAATGTAAATTTTTTCTATCATACGATATTTTGTCTTTTTGTGACAATAACAATGTAAATATCTTTTTTTCTTAAGGAGAGTTGTTAGTAATCTCTAAGCCTAAAGCTTGTTGCATCTTAAAATATATAAGTGAGATTCCAGGGCTAGAGAAGGTGTCCAAGTCATTTGTAGAATTTTAGTTTTACTAAGCTTCGTTCAGTCCAGTCTTGATGCAAACTTTATGATGTATTTTCTCTGCAAGTATCTATGAATACATTGATGTTACAAGATCTTGATGTCTTATATTGATTCATTTTGAGTTCTATTACCATTTTTATACAATTTTCAAAGAAAATTAATATAAAGATGAACTGTCCCCATATCTTTCCTTCCAAAATCTTGTCTCCATTTTTATTACCTAGATATCTTGAAATTGCATGTAAAGATTGTTCAATTGAATGCAATTAGGCTAAGTTGTAAATCATTTTCACTATTGCTTTAATTTAATGAATTAGGTAAATTCTGTAGTGAATATGATAGGATCTCCATGGTAGTAGGGAGGATATGTGTAAGAATGAGTTTCAGTGAGAATTGTTGATAACATTGATTGTAATGCAGTCAATTATGTCTGGAAATGGGATTAGACTCTAAATCCAAATGGATGAGGAACTGATCAATTAGTTCAATCTGCATATGAAGAAACCATGAATAAGCATTAATCTTAAACTCAAAATAAATTTTACTTTAATGTTTGAAGAATGTCAAATTTGGTCAACACTTGTTTACATTTAATTTCTGAGTCTTAGTTAGCTACTATTGCCCAAAATTACCTATAGATCTAAGAAGAATTGTGACTAATTTTCTATTAGGGATGTGTATTTTTGTAAAAACGTCATGGAATGAGTGAATATGTATACAGTATTAGATTTTAAATCTTTTATCCCTCAAGTGCACTTGCCTTGGTTTTGCAGAGCCAAAAGAGTAGCAATTTTTTCATGATTTCGTTTGACGTTGGGTCCAGATCTTAAGCATATATAACCATTTATGAGAAATAGATAATCCTTACATTGTTGTGATCTTTATCATCTTGGTATTAAGTATTGTGTTTCTTAATAGTATAAAAACACCAACAAAATGACAACTCTACTGGAGAGTTGTACAACACATGCTTATGTGTGACATTTACTACAATTTCTTTGGTTGTGTCAGTATATATTTTATCATATTACTTAGTTATTGATCATGGGTATTTTGGACTTTTCTAGTGACAATTCTTGAGAACCCTAAATACCATAGGTGTACATTGACATATACAATCCTTACAAAGTGTCTTATCTATCAAGCAAGAGTTGCAGTCCCAAATCTATTGTGATTGGTTTCTTTGTATATGTCAAACTTATTCATATTGTCTTGTGATATTTTTCCTTGAGTTGACAAGTTATTGTATTATACTTTTCTCTAATGATAGGGTGGTGACTCAGTCAAGGTTTTGAACCTAGTGCTTATTAGTAAGTAATACCAAAAAAATGGTTGAAAAGAGGAAAAGTACATGAACCTATGCAAGAGCCAATCCTAATATACCATTTTATACTGATTTACCCCAAGGTGGTCGAAAGAACCAAAAAAAAAATTAGATATAAATCCCACTTGAAAACCAAGGGGTAGTACATCAGTAAACTCTCAATATCAACCAGTGGTAGGGAGAGCATTTTCTCTATTGAGCTTTGAATCAGAAACCACAAGGCTCTTAAGAAGAATATTTAGTGCCCCATTTCAAGATGAAAGGAATTATCAAGATAAGAATATATCTCCAATGAGAGATGCATTACATAGACAAGATGTGATAGATGAAATGAATCATAGGTTGGGATACAAGAATGTAATGGAGGATCCTTTCAATCCTAGAGTAGTTTCATATATGGAGACAAACCTTATAGATCTAGATGACCTTGTTGATTCAGGGGCCACTTCTATAGATCCAAAAGAGGTATAATCAAAAATAGGAGTTTTAAAGAAGTGGTTTGTACAACATGAAGCTAAACATGCTCATCTAGAGAAAGAAAGAGAGTAAGCCACCTTGAATGCCATTGTTGAAAGAGATAACTTGCTTAGAAGGATGGCTACCTTGAAGGAGAAAAATAAGAAGTTAGAAGAAAAGACTTTAGTCCTTCATGCTAATGTCTTTGGGGATGTTTAAAACCTAAGATCCAAGGTTATAAAACAAGAAAAGATCACAAGCCAAAGATAGGAGCTATCATATCCCAAGTCCAACCCTTCAATCCTGCCCAAGTAGACCTTGTAGAACCTACTATCAAGCAAATAGATAAAGGAAAAGGTAAGGCTATAGGAATCCAAATAAATGAACCTCAAGTTATACCAAGTAAGTATGGGAATCCTCCCATGTCAAAATTAGATATGGATTTGGAAAAGGCTAGAAAGGAGGAGGATCTTACCAAAGAGCTTGAGAAGGTTGAAAATGAAACTCAGGTAGTAGAAACTAGGAGAAAGATTTAGTTCATCAAATACAATTTTCCTTTAGCCTCATGGACAAATTTGTCCACTCAAGACACAATTTTTACACCTAGTTGTGGACCAATAATATCTAATCAAAACATATCTCAATCTACACCTTCACCATCATCTATGACTAGTACTCAGATTCCCAATGTTCAAATACAACAATCTCAAAATGTTTCCCATAATTAGACCAATATAGAAACTACATCAAATGTTTTTTTGTTTTTCAAAAGAAGCCCATATACCTAGAAAAGTATAGACAAATGTCATTATTAGGAATCCTTAGTTCTCCACACCCAATATCATTTGACCTAAGAGAAAAAGTTGTCAAGTTTTCTATAAATAAAGTTGTTATTGGTGAAGAGCATCTAAGAATTTTTATAGATATGCTAAATTATTTTGATGTTGAGCATGAGGATGTGATAATGAAATAATTTTTTCACTCACTAACTAAGGATGGAAGGGATTGGTTTAGAAGTTTCCTAATGACAACATTAGTTCATGGAGTGATTTAGAAAAATTGTTCAAGGAACAATATGGAGATAACACTAATATTAGTTTTATGTTGAATAATTTCAAAAACATCAAGAAGAGTCCTAATGAATCTACATTTGATTTTAATGTAAGGTTTCAAATGGGAATATAAAATTATTCTAGGTTATAAGATTGAATGAGGATGTCTTCCTTACAACTTATTTCAATGCCTTTGATAGTAAGATGGCTTATTAGTTTAGGGATAAAGATCCTAAGACTTTGAGGGATGCTTACAAGGTTGTAGTGAATATTAAAAATAATAGAAAAGCATCTGGTAAGCTATGAAGGAGAGATTATATAAAATTGTTCAGTGCCAAGAATTATAAGACCAAATGTCTTGTTGTTAGAAGGAGATTTTCTCAACATTCTTGGATGCTTTTAGATTATCTGTAACATTGGAAGCTACCTTATCAGGCTTAGGAGTAATTTTTTCTACAACTTCATCATGCACAACCTCTCAATTTTTGTTCACATACTTGGATTTTTCCTTATTAGAGGTGGATCCTTGTTTAGTGTCCTTTTGAAGGGTTAACTCATCCTTTTTGACCATGAATTCCTCTATCTAGATAGCTCATGTGACCATGTCTTTGAAGGTGCATGAACTTTAAAGTTGAACTTTATACCCAAAATTAGGTAAAATATTATCTGTAAAGATATTAACTTTTTCCACTTCAGGGATTTTGCATGAGTATTTTGTGTAAATTTGTCTCCATCTCTAAAGGAATTTGAGGAAAGGTTCCCCAACTCTTTGTTTAAGGTTATACAAGTCTCAAATGTTAACTGCATGTTATATGTTGTGAGAGAACTATTGAATAAATAGGTTCACAATCTCATCAAATATTTTGATACCAATAGCCAAGCATGAAAATCACTCAATAGCCTAACCATCTAGACTTCTAAGGAATAGATGCATGAGATATTGTTGATTACGCATAAATTCCATAGATAAGGCACCAAATTCCTAAAAAAGATCTTGGGGATCAGTAGTTCCAAAATATTTATCATACTTAGGTAACTTAACTCCTCTTGGAAAAGAAGGCATATCTATACTCTTGTAAAAAGGGAATGGACAAAGAGCATCTAGAGTGTATGTTTTTGTAGGTTTGTCTTTATCATGCATCATTTGGGCTAGTTGGTCTTGCTGATCTTTAGTTATTTTTGCAAATTAGATAATTTAGTTTCCTCTTTAGGTGCAATGATATTTTCAATGTTAAAGTGATGAGGTAGCTTGGCTCCCTCTTGAGAAAGTTTAAGAAAGTATTTCTCTTTCTCTTTATCAAGTAAGATTTCCATGATGTTCTAGAATTTTTTGTCCTTACAACATTTTTCCATATGTTTGAGGAGCATTTCTACCTCTTCTTCATTCTCATTAGTAAAAATTTCCTTATGTCTTTCATTCTTGTGTTGATCTTTGTCTCTACTATGTTCTCCATATTTAGGTTCTTGATTAGCCATTTTAGGGATGTGATAATTTTTAGTGTATGTTGGTTGAAAAGGTTGTCTGAATAAGAATTCAATTATGTTGTTTGGAGATGTATGACCTTTGCTAGTTTTGGAATCCTCTTGATATAAGGGATTCTTGGTTTATTGTAAGTTTATAGAAAAAATTATCTGAACACAAGATGATATGATAGGTGAAGGAGATCGTGAAGACTCCTCACTAGATGAATTTGAAATGGACCATATATACACCTAGGAGTGACTTGCATAGAGCCATGCAAAATTTTGTAGAACTGGGCATCAAATTCTGGATAGATGAACAACTTTGATTGGATTTTGAAGAGATTTTGCAAGTTTCAGACAATTTTGTACAAATTTTTGATTATTTTGACAAGTTTTAGATAGATACAAAGATAGTTTTCATGTTTTGGACAATATTTTGGTGTTGAAAAAGACAATTTGTTTTTAGATAAACACGAGAAGCAAGCAATTGTTATAAACAATCCAAACAAGGACAGAGCAACTTAGAGGGATAGGGAAGTCTTGAACTTTTGTTTATTTGACAAGTTTGGACAAGTTAAAATACTCAATAACAAACATACTTTATCCCTATAAAAAAAAATGGTAGAGAAGGAAAAACCTTTATGCCATAACTTATGTGCATGCATGCACCTCATATAGCTACATCACCTCACTAGAGGGAACCCATATTTTTGGTGTATTCCAAGGGCTCAATAACATATATGCTAAATGAAAACCCTTTTGGGAAGGGTTAAGAATATATACCACCTTCCAACACCTAGGTACATGTCTATGGTGAGTATCTATAGGAGAGATTCTTCCCCCTCCTTGCACAAAGATTTTACCCCCTTTTAAAGGTGAACTGGGTAGCAAATAACTAAGAGGTTTTTACTTGGCTTCTAATCATATTAATCCCTAGTGGCTCTAAAAGTGAAGTTGAGGCTAATAGCCCACACCAACATTTGTAAGTGCACACACTTGATTAGCAAGATTGGGGCTAACCAGTGCAATTTATAGAGCCTCTTCTTGATATGCTATATCAGAATGAAGAGGAAATTAATATGGCATTGGAGTCTTTTTCTCTAAAAATCTTATTTTTTATAGTGATTTGGAATCTTTAGCCAAAGAAGTGTGCTTACTCAGGTCATTCCTGAGGTTGGATCACTTTGGTAGGCCCTCTAAAGGTTGACTTGGATTGGTGGTTAAAATCAAAGGGTCCATGTTTCTAATTTCCCTCAAGGGGAAAGAGCATACTCCTCTACCTTGTCACCTTAACCAAACATGCAAGACATGATCATCATTGAGTTAGCTTATTGATCCCACCTTGTCCTATTATGAGATTTTGATCCCCTAAAAGAAAATCATCATGTCTTCATTAAAGGCTTCATTTGGTAGAACCACTAACTTGCTTACCTCCCTTAGGTACCATATTTTAGAGGCTTCTAGGTTTCTAATTTACTCTTGGGCATCACTTCCAAATATTAAAGAGAATACTCCACTATTCCCCTATCTTGCACCCTATGAAGTTCACAATCGCTATTTATACTATGTGTGGAAAGGAATAAAAGAAAACACAACATTTAATTGGGTTTGAAATGAATCTTCGACATATGTATCTTTGACAAACATCATGCAATCACACAACTAGTACATGTTTCAAGTGTCTTGATAAGGTGTCTTCGACAAGCACTTCAATATGATCATTACTTGAGAAATCATCCCAGAATGAATATGAGATTATTCATCTGAGTAATACAATAGTTTGACCTATTGCCTTCTAACTAGAAGGATTTTGCCTTTTCTCTTAAAGAAGCTGATAACCAGACCTCTAGTACAAAGTATTTATAGCTAAATGAGAATGTAAATTATACTAGATGAGATGCAATTAAGATAAGAAATTAAAGAGCATACTATACTAAATGGATGCATTTAAAAATCTAGATGATATTATAATGCAAGAAATTAAAGCTATGAAAGTGTGAGAAAGATGAGAAAATATTCTAGCATAAGTTCGATGCAAGATCAATTCAACCTCTATAATGAGGAATCAAAGGCTCCTTAAATAGAATCTTAGGATCGATCGATGGTCATGATCAATCTGAATGAATGGTCAAGATTGAAGATGAGACTCAATTAGAATGGAAAATTCCTTATGAAAAGAGAGTTAACTGATTTCTTTTTGAGTGGAATAAAGAGTTAACTGATTTAAATTTGAGTGGAATAAGGAGTTAATTGATTTAATTCCTTTTCCAATTTTAGTCCACCTAGAGTTTCCATTTTTGAATTCAAGAGAAGATTTGGAGAGAATATTTAATTTAATAAAATAGAATATGACCTCATACATGGATAAACTTTAATTAATTCAATAATTAAAAAGAGAAGTTATCTTACTAAGTCAAATACATTTAATTCTTTTATATACTAGCTAAAGAGGTAATTTTAATTTAATCAAAGTATGAACACTTATAATTAAATTAAACTTAATTAGTAGATTTAATATAACTAATTTGAGTCAATACTTAGGAATTAAATAAATAATATGATTAATGTAGATTAGGGGTTTTTGCATTTGACACCTAGGTCAAGTAGTTGTTATTACCTAAGAAAATAGGACTTGGGAATGATTGAATAGACTAGAACTAGTTAATCATGGTATTGTAGAATGCTAATATGGATCTTTCCTTCTAGATGACTAGAACTAATGTGAGATTTCTACTTCAGAGTCTTAGCTCCAATTATCCCTATAGGAGATCAAGTAGAAATGCTTGAGCCACCCAATTCTTGAGTGACATGTGCTTCATGGCTTAGACTTGCATTCTTAGAAGATTTCAAAATCCATTGCTATCACATCTACTTTTTGATGTTGTTAGCCTTGGCTTTCTTTTCATCTTCAATTCTCCTAGTGTTCATATAGTTCTTGGCAAGGTGTCCAAGTTCTATACAAATAAAACAACTTCTAGTGGTGTCTCTTGTCCTCATGTGATGTGTTGGTCTAATTTTTCGCATAATAATTTTCCCTTGCCTAGGTAAAAAATCAGATTGGATCTACTAATGGCGTGAATTTTTTTTAAAAATATGTGAATTTTCTCCATCCTTTTCAAACTTTCCACACCCTTAGTATCTCCTTTTCCCTTTTATTTCTCACCACCCAATCCCTAAAAGATCTATGACGATCGCTATCTCGCTACGAAAAAATGCAAGTGTTTTACCCTTAGCAACATAGCGACTGCCGCTAAGTTGAAAGGTGATGCCATCAAATGGACATGAAATTTTATTGTTATGTCAAAAGCATTAATGTTCTGGCCCCAAATTATGCATAGTCACTAGAGGTCACTATATTGCTATTAGAAAATTTTTGTTTCTCTCTGTTAGCTACATAGTGCCTTGATGGAAAGTAATCCTACAGCAACATTTTAGATAAAGTGGGTCCCAAACAATGCTTTGCTAGATATTAGTTATAAATTTTTGGCACACAATGGCATCTAGTGGGATACACATATACAACAGGAAAAGTGATGGCACCGGAGGTTGCTATATTGCTATTGGGAAACTTGTTCTTCTCACTATTAGCGACATAGTGCCCAGCCAGTAAACAAAAACACATGGTGGGACATAGGTAGCATGGTAATATGGCCAAGTTTTTAAAATATGAATTTATATGCCAGCTGAGAAGGGTTTTCTCACGTCATAAATAACTAGACCCACACCCTAATTCATGAAACATATGAAAGATTCTAATCATCAGATCAATCATATATCTATAATCATTGCTATCTCGCTATGTTGAGTTGCACAAAGGCTACAAACAGTGACATAGCAATAAGGGGCCTACCATATTTCTCTTCAGTAATGCATCAAATGTCTTCCACATGATCAATGCTGAATCAATAGTCCTCGCTATCTCACTATGGAAAGTTGCAAGTTATTTAGTCTATGCAACATAGTGAATATGGGATGCACCACTTCTTTAGGGTACTTTGTGCAGTTTCTCTACCTTTGATTTGGTCTCAGATTGATGGTCGTCACTATCTCACCATGAAGAGTTGGTAGGAGGATATGTATAGCAAGATAGCGATTCAGCGACACATGTCCTCAAAATTCTATGGGTCCAGTTCAAAAGTGCCAACAATGAAGGAAAGGTACAGATGGAAGCATTTTATTGGGTTGACTGCCAGTGTGTTAAGAAGAAAGTGATTCAAGCCAATTTTGATTCCATAGTCATTGATCTTGTCTTTATCAACAGTTGTTGCTTACCCATAATTTCAAAGGGCAAGAAATTTAAGGCATGTGGGTAAGCAGTAATGAGACACGTGGCCCCACTCTTAAGGATATAAAGTTTGTTGCCTTTTAAATGAGAACTACCTGATGTGGTGAGGATCTACATATAAAATTTAAAGCTGATTGCAATTTGGAGGTAATGGTTACTAAGAGTTAAATATGGCATAGAGCTCAAGGCTAGGACACAAAAATCTCATCCAGCGATCTTGAGAGTTGCGGCTGGAATTATATAGAGAGGAGGTACAAATTTAATGTTGCAAATGAAATTGCAATCAAATTTAGACACATTTTCATCTAATTTAAGTTCTTCAGCCATTGTAAGGATGAATTGAATGTTTTGGAGGTAGTTGAAGCAATTGTTTTTTTTGGAAACTACACAAGTTGATCTTCATGGCAAAGCAGATAGGACAAGTAAATATTGGATTTTTGGAGCCTCATTGTAGATTGTGATGATTTCTTGATATTCCCTCATGAGATATTTGCATATTTTAAGTGGGGATATAGCAGATATTTTGGCATCATTTATGGTTTTCAAGGGGCAGGTAGATGAGGAAGTTTAGTTTCAATAACTCTAGATTGAAGACTCTTCTAGTGGGACACATGTCAAATTCAGATGAGAGACCTAGAAAGATCTTCTCTCCTTTATATCTTCCTTTTCTACTTATTGTAAGGGTTCCAATTTTTAGGACTTGTGAGACCACAAGGTTGGCTCTAGTTTTTAGAGTTGTGATACCAATTTTCCTAGTGTTCCTCTATTATGAACAACATATTGTATTCCTTTCGAGGCATTTCATATTACATAGTCATTCTTTGTGTATTTTCTAATTTTTGATATGCAGATGATGTATTGGTTTCAAGGAAATTGAAACAGAGAGTTTAACCTTCTTAGTTTCATTCTGATTCTCATCTCCTTCTTCTATTATTTGTAATGTTTTGTGTTTGAGAACAAAGAGCTTGAACTCAGTTGCAATCCCTTAGGATTGTATATTATAATAGATTTGGTACTGGAACAAAGAGCCAAGTAAATGCTTGTTTATACTGATAGGGTTACAGGTTACACCAGAAGGATTTTGTGATAAGTATGAGAGTTGTTATGAAGATTGATGTCTATTTGCAAGTTAAATAGATAGATCAAATGCCTAAATATATGAGTATAATTTAGGTATCCATCTGCATGTTAAGGTTTAGTTGATGCCCAATGGATAAGGCACTAGTTATCTTGAAGGATACATGTTCTCTATTGTTGCATACCCGAGTTATGCTAAGAAAATCAAATCTTTAAATCAAAATCAAATTCAAATCATCTTTACATTTTATGTTGAAGAGCTATAATAGAATGCCCTCACTCAACTTATGAGATTCATAGATTTGCATTTAGCTATTGTAGATCTATGTCATTTTATGAGTTGTTAGGAGATATAAGGGTCTTCATCTGTTGTAAATAGGTTCATATTTATGTTTTAAAAATCACTGGTACTATATATTTGAACCTCAAGGTTAACCCGCCTAGGTCTTGCAAAGCCTAAAGTGAAGAAGGATTTATCCTTATAGTTGGCCCAAGACTACAGTCACATGCATCCATCATAGGAATTTTTTAGCCTTAGATGCATTTGTCTGGTTTCCTAGTTATTTTTGAAACTATTAAATTAGGAGCCAACATGATGTTTCACATAGTTTTCTACAATGTGTCCAAATTCTCCACAGTAGTGGCATCTACACCATGTGTTGTAGTCCCAACCAAATATAGCTTTCACAATTTGTTCTATTGGGTTCAATATCTTGGTTTTGCATTCAAAAGATTTGTGCCCATGCTTCTTGCATTTGTGACATTTTCTTTCAAATTTTGGTTTCTTTTTGCATTCATTAGCTCTATGACCATGCTTATTGCAATTGTAACATTTTCCATTGAATTTAGCTTTACCATTATTCCAATAGTTGTTTGATGTATGACCTATCTTACAATAGTGATTGTAAATAGGTCTTTGATTCTTTTGAGCTCCTTGCTTGGATGATTCACCTTCTTCTATGTATCCTATCCCTACTTTACCTTTTTGTCTGTATTGAATTTTCTCATTCAACTAATTCATGTATGCTTGACATTTCATCATCCTTTCATTGGTTTTCTTTTTAGTGTTTAGATCATTTTTCAATCTTTCGTTCTTTGAACTTAGATTCATGATTTCTTCATTTGCATTAGTAAGATGATTGATGAAGTTTTCCTATTGAAGAGATAGATGCTAAATTTAATTGTTCTTTTCTTCTATCTCTTCTTTTTCCTTGTCTTTTTCTTCCATGACTTCACACAATCTTACTAATTAAATTTCTTGTTCTCTTTTCAACTCTTTAACTTCTTCTTGATGGTTATAATTCTTTTCTAATAGTTCTCTGATTGCCTCATTAGCTTCATCTAAATTTTTTTCTAAATAGATATCTTCAATTCTTTCTTCAGTGTAAATTTTGTCATTCATCTATACTAAAATAAATTTTCTTCTTTTCAAGGATTGACAGTGTTTCTCCTTTGCTTTCTTAAGTTGTCCAATGGCCAATTCCAAATTCAATGTTTTATTTTCAATAGCCTTATCAAGTCTAAATACCTCCATTGCCTCTAATTTTTTTTCAAGCTATTAAACTTCTTCTTTGAGAACCACAATGCTCTAATAGGCTAGGTTATTGAGAGGACAGGGGTGAATTAGGAACCAATAAAACTTAATCTTAATTCACCAATTAATCCTTCATATGTATTTTGATCTAATTGCATGTATGAAAAACTTAAAGCATTAAAATATTCATAACACTTTAACACAAGATATGGTGACCTAGAAACCTTCCAAATAGAAAGTAAAACTAGGGTGGGGATGATACCCAAAAGATTTAGTACTGAAGTATAAAGTTGGCTAGTTAAGGCTTACAAGATCAATAAGGACTACTAGGTCCACCTTGGAAAAGAATTTACAAAACATACAATGAAGTATGAACTTGATAAAGAGATTTACAAAGGACTTTTAAATTTACCTTGTGAAAGGATTTAACTATTCCACCTATTAGGATGAACTAATGGTTGATCTCTAATCTACAACTTTGATTTGTTGGTTGAGATTTCTTTGGAGTGTAATGATCACCTTGCTATGATAGATAAATATTTTTTGCTCCTTATACTTGTATACACCCTAAAATGGTCACCTAGACTATGGGCCCCCATTATTCAATTTATCAATTTATCAAATTTCTTGAATCAATGGTTTGCAATATTTTATTAAATCAATTCAAATCAATTTCTTTGATCAAATTCGATTATTTTATTTCTAAGGTTGATCATTTTATCCTAAGTCTTATTTAATTAAAAGAAAATCTCCTCTTTTAATTAAATAAAATAAGTCTCCATTTAATTAAAAGGAAACCTCTCTTTTAATTAAATAATTCATCCGCATTTAATTAATTAAGAGAAAAACCCCTCTTTTAATTTAATTAAATATCTCCTATTTAATTAAAAGAACTTGCTCCCTTTTAATTAAATAAAAATCCCACTTAAATATCTCTTGTTGATGAAAGGGAAATAAAATAAATTCTTTTATTTAATTTCTACACTTAAATGCACATATTTCTAAGTGGGACTTATCTTTTTACTTTCTTCTCAACCACTCCTCTTTTCTCATTGGTGGAATTTCGTCTCACATGGATCAAACTCTATTATCCCATATTGGTTGTGAGAAGTCTCTCACCTCCATAATTTCCTTTATAAGGGAGAGCCCTCTCCTCATTTTAGACACGGATGATGTTATTGTTATGTTGTAGGTTTTGAGAGCAATTTTTGAAGGAGTTTTTGAATGCTAAAGCTTTTTGTGGAGAACTTCTATCTTCTTGTCTCATTCTCTCTTGCACCCATGGCTTTCATCATGGGATTTTATCATTGTATTTTCATGTTAGTTTAGAGTCATATTTTCTTTCATAAGATTAGATCTTGCTTTCATAGATTAGATTTTGCATTGTTATCATATAGATTAGTTTTCATCTCCATTTGCATGCATTTTGGATCTTTGAATCTCTCATTTCATGGTGTACTTGCATGGGCATGAACTAGGTCAAACTGAGGGCCTCCATTGCAAAACCCTTGCACTCCATGACTAGAGAGCTATGAATCACCATTTGAGACCTCATTCTTGAGTAATCTTGAATATAATGATTCATAGAAGTGTGCTCACATTTTAGGCATACATTTTAGGCAATTGATTATGCTGAATGGATATCCAATATTGTTCTAGTTTCCAAGCACGATAAATCTATCAGGGTTTGCACAGACTTTCGTGATCTTAACTTGGCATGTCCTAAAGATGACTTTCTACTCCCTAATATTGATATGATCATGGACATGACGGCTGACTATGAGATGTATTCACTTATGGATGGGTTTTCTAGATACAATCAGATAAAAATTGCCCCAGAAGACCAAGAGAAAATGACTTTCACATGTGCATGGGGAACCTTTTGTTGGAATGCGATGTCATTTGGCTTAAAGAATGTTGGTGCCACATACCAGTGGGCTATTACCACAATTTTCCATGACATGATGCATAGAACCATGGAGGACTATGTTGATGATACCTTGGTCAAAAGTGCTAAATGCACCACTCATCTAAAAGATTTGGGACCCATCCTAGATCGTATGGAAAAATTTAGCCTTCGACTCAATCCTAAGAAATGCACATTTGGTGTCACATTAGGAAATTTGTTAGGATAAATTGTATCTGCAAAAGGAATTGAAGTAGATCCGAAGAAAGTACAAGCAATAATGGACATGCCACCACCTCGGAACATCAGTCAGATGAGAGGACTATAGGGAAGGCTTCAATCTATTCGTAGGTTTATTTCACAATTGGCAGATAGATCACAACCCTTCACAAAGATCTTACATAAGGGTGTGAAATTCAATTGGAGCCAGGATTGTGAGCAAAGCTTAAAACAAATCAAACAATATCTTGTCAATCCTCCAATCCTGATGCCTCCTATTCATGAGAAGCCTCTGCTTTTATACATTTCAGCCACTGACACATCTCTAGGAATCCTGTTGGCTTAGGAAGACAATGACAACAAAGAAAGAGCTATTTATTACTTGAGCCGGACACTAGTCTCTTATGAGAAAAACTATAGCATTATTGAGAAAGCTTTCTTAGCAGTTGTCTTTGCTTCCCAAAAGTTGAGACACTACATGCTTGCCCACACTACATGGCTCGTGGCTAAAATAGATCCCCTAAAGTACTTGCTCAGTAAGGCAGCTCTCATAGGAAGACTGACTAAATGGGTCATGATACTCAGTGAGTTTGACATCCAATATGTTGAACGCAAGGCTATAAAGGGGCAGGCAATTGCATATCAGCTAGCTGATGCACCCATATAGATTTTTCTACCCATGAACATTGATTTTCTAGATGAGTCGATTCTGACACTCACACATCATATGTGGGTTATGTTCTTTGATGGGTCCTTCATTCAACAAGGATCAAGTGTTGGCTTACTTTTTATTACACCACAAAGATATTCATTGCCCAAAGCGTACAAGATTTTGTTTCCTTGTACAAATAACATTGCTGAATATGAGGCTTTGATCAATGGCTTGAAAATTGCAGCTGAATGGAGAGTGGATTAGTTAGACATCTTTGGTGACTCTCAGCTTGTTGTCAATCAAGTAAATGATGTGTATCAAACAAAGGATGAGAAACTAATTCCTTACAAGTGCATGGTTGATGACTTGAAGAAGTATTTTGGACACATCACCTTCAAGCAAGTTCCCCGAGCAGATAATAAGGCGGTGGATGCCATGGCTACTCTAGCCTCCCTGCTACAAATGCTTGAAAATGATCTTCAATATGAGTTCTTGGTGGAAGCATTACACTACCCAGCCTATGACACCCTTGATTCTAGGATGATCTATTCTATTATAGGACAAGAATCATCCCACTACCATCACATTTATTACTACCTCCATAATCAAACCATTCTGAAAGGTCTGACCCAGAATGAGAAATGTTACCTAATATGTAATGCTTCACATTATGTCATTATTGCTGATGATCTGTATAGGAGAGGTCTCAACGGAACACTCCTTAGGTGTTTAGAACCCGAAGAGTCCAAACATGCACTAATTGACATTCATGAGGGCATTTGTGGATCTCATTCCAATGGCCTCACACTAGCTCGCAAACTCCTTCGTGCTGGTTACTACTGGCCTAAAATGGAGCAAGAAGCCATCAAGTATGCTAGGTCCTACAAGCAGTGTTAGCTACATGGGAATCTCATTCACGCTCTAGCCAGAGAGCTGATTCCCTCTACTACAACATGGCCATTTCAACAATGGGCCTTCAACTTGGTGGGGAAGATTCACCCAAATTCCTCTAATGGACATAAGTTCATCATCATGGCTATGGATTATTTCACAAAATGGGTAGAGACAATACCTCTCACAGTTGCTGATGGAAAAACTATAGCGCTTTTCATCACAAACTACATCATCCGCAGATATGGTGTACCATCCTCAATCATTACTGACAATGGAGGACAATTCAAAAATAAAGACCTTAAGGAATTGTGCAAGAAATTTAAGATTACACAACATTGGTCTTCCATTTATTACCCCCAGGGTAATGGCCAGGCTGAGGCATCCAATAAGGCAATCCTCAAAATTCTTCATCGCATAGTTTGCAAATCAGGAAGAGACTGGCATCTCTAGATCAATCCAGCTCTGTGGGCATATAGGACAAGCATTAAAACTCCAACGGGCACAACCCCCTTTGTGTTGGTGTATGGGGCAGATGTTGTGCTTCCAATAGAGGTTAAGATTCCTACCTTGAGAATCTCTATGAAGGGCCTTATCATTGATGACGACTATAGGATAGCTCAGCTTCAAGAGCTTGTATTACTAGATGAATGACACCAAGTGGCATGTGATCATCTATGAGCATATCAACAAAGAATGGCAAGAAGCTACAATCGGAGGGTTAGGCCAAGTGACTTCCAGCTGGATGATCTCATCCTAAGAGAGAACCCCAAGAATCAACAACAGCGAATATAGAAGGGAAAGTTTGAACCAAACTGGCTGGGTCCTTACATCATTACTACAGTATATGGATCTGGTGCCTATCAACTTTCCACAACTGAAGGAGAAGTTCTTAAGGAACCTATCAACACTCTCCACCTAAAGTGGTTTTACAGTTGATTTAATCTCAGCAATCTCTCTGTACATATCTATATGTCCTGAAAAAATCTAAAAATAGGAAAAAAGTCCTGAAAAAAAAAATAGTTATCCTGGTGAAAAACTAGCAATAGGCGCCTTGGTAACACCAAAAAAATTGAAAGATCTCAAAAAATACAAAAAAATCAAAAAAAAAAACAAAAAAATCAAAAAAAAAAAAAAAACAAAAAAATCAAAAATACAAAAAAATACAAAAAAAGAGAAAAAAGAGAAAAATACAAAAAAAATTGTAAAATAAAAAAGTGTCATTGGTGAAAACCTGGAAACAGGCATCATGGTAGCAAAAAAAAAAAATCTTGCCAAGAAGGTGAAAACCTGGTAAACAAGCACCTCTTGTTCCCAATGTTCCATCTTGCAGCGCATCTTCTGGCTATTCTGTACAGTCACTTTCATGCTTTTTCTTTCCTGTTTTTCTTGCTCATGTATCCATGGATTGAGTCTTGTCCCAGCTCGGGGGCATCCCCCCTTAGTGTCACTCTTTTCAAGGTTATCCTCATAGAATCTCTTTCGTGACAGTCACCAGTTGTTTCAAATTGTGTCTGCCTACTGTTGCTAGTGTCATGCTTTTCGAGATTCTTCTCATAGAATCTCTTTTGCAATAGTCACTAGTTGTTTATGCTATGTTTGCCTACTATTGCTTAGGTCACATCTCCAGCTTCATTTATGGAAGATCTCTATTGCATCAGTCACCAATCATTCTGGCTATGTCTATCTACTGTCGCCCAGTCCTATTTAGGTTCTTCATCGTGAAGATTCCTCTTTGACATCAGTCACCAGTCGTTCTGACTGTGTCTGACTACTATTGTCACCCTACTAAAGAGATTTCTTTCGAATGTATTCTGGACATTAGCACTTGACATCAATCCCAAAACATTGAACTCAAAACTGATGTACTTGTTTGGATATGTTGATAATTTTCTTTTATTTTTTTGTTTTTCTTTATCATATCTCCTCGAGCAACTCGATGATGTCATCTTCGACTAGAGAAGTAATGACTAGAGGCATGATCTTTTTCTTTGCTTTTTGTTTGAAGTTTAGTTCCAATAAGTTGATCTACTCCTATAAAAGAGGTGTCCACTATAAGAGCCTCCATCTCGTATTGGATGGCCGTGTGTACCTCGACTCCTTTTATAAGAATACATCAATAATGTTGGTGCTTCTCCTTGTTTGTTGGAGTGAACTCTTCATGCTACAGTAAATACTAATACTCATCCTGCTAAGTGAACGTACGGGTCACTGCGAGTATATCTAGCACACTTCTGTCTCAGGTTACGAACGCAAGGGTTGTTGCGAATAGAATGAATACTGAATGCTTAGCATAAGAGGGATCTCCTATGTGTTTGGTGTGCCTATCATGCAAGCAACATTCTGGTCATCCTAGCATTTATGTTTTGATGCTTATGTTAACTTGCTACATTAAAAGGGACAAATGTTCTGGTCATTCTGGCTTCTTGTGCCTCGAATGCTTACATTTAATCCCGACAAACCAATAAGGTATGTTATATTCATATTTCCATGATTGCAATGTCAGTGGGAATTGTATAACCTACGAGCTTTGTTCTATATCCGGTGATGATTAAATATTGAGGTTTGGTAACTAGACCTAGGGTTGCATTTAACATAGTCTCGCAAATTGCATACTTCACTTGTATAAGCATGCGATTCAATTGTGAATCTACTTTCACCTTCTCTGATGAGGGATTGTTGATCTCTTCAAAGTATCATGTTCTTCACAACTGCACAAATGATCGATTAATCACTCTTTTGGCTACTTTGGCTGCTTAGAACCCATTTTTTTTAGATTTAATTCAAAATCTAACACACTTAAGGGGCTCAAAAATGCATTTTAGAATTTTTGGAAATCCAAATTCTTTTGATACTTTTGTGATTCTTGGAATCTTTTCAAATCAAACTTTGACTTTTGGACCTCAAAATCACTTCGGATCAACTTCCACATTTCTTCAGATCATTTTGATCTCTTCAATTTCTTCTAATCATTCTGATCTCCTCATCTTTTCTTTAGATCATTCTGATTTCTTCTACATTCTGTTGAATCTCAAAATTGATATACTACTTCACATCATATTTTTGGTGTGTCATCTTTCAATTTTGCTCCCAAGGGGGTAGGATGATTACATCATTGAATACTTATTGCTTGGGGCATCTCATTCCCATCTTATGTCCTTATCACTTGGGGCATCTCATCACTCAGGGCATCTTGTTCCCTTCTATCTGGCATCTTTGCTATCTATTTTATCTTTTCATCAATTGATCAACCTTATAATAGCTCCTCTCAGAGTTCGATGGAAAGGTATTGGGATAGTCTAAACCCCAACTCCTAAGGATCAAGCCTCATTCTAGGGATGATTCTATGACTCATGATTAGACTTTGTTATCTTTTAGCAATCTCAGGTATCTAGGTGTTCTATCTGGATCCTTGAAGGTTAAGCTCCATTTTGGAGATAATCTTCTAAATGCTTTCAATCTCAGGTATCTAGGTGTTCTATTTGGATCCTTGAAGATTAAACTTTGTTCTAGAGATAATCTTCTAAATGCTTTCAATCTCAGGTATCTAGGTGTTCTTTCTAGATCCTTGAAGGTTAAGCTCCGTTCTGGAGATAATCTTCTAAATGTTTTCAATCTCAGGTATCTAGGTGTTCTATCTGGATCCTTGAAGGTTAAGCTCCATTCTAGAGATAATCTTCTAAATGCTTTCAATCTCAGGTATCTAGTTGTTCTATCTGGATCCTTGAAGGTTAAGCTCCATTCTAGAGATAATCTTCTAAATGCTTTCAATCTTAGGTATCTAGGTGCTCTGCCTGGATTCCTTGGGATTAAGCTCTGTTCTAGAGATAGTCCTTAAAAGCTTAGCAATTGGTCTTCGTATCATCAACTTCAGAACCAATCCTTAAATTAAATCACTTTTAATAAATACACCTATCTTGATTTATTAAATGTAATTATTTAATTAAATGAGAAAGGTATCTTCATAGTTTCACTTGTGACTAGTGATGATTGTGTGATTTTTTTGATGTCCGTTAATAATGGCCCAATGATTAAAATAAGTTCTTTACATTCTCTAATGAATGATGAACACAGAATCCTATGTTATAGTTTCTCTTTTGCAAGTACACCATTGCATTTTCATGTAGCTTGCATTATTAGACTTCATGTTAGTTTGCATTTTTAGGCTACATTATGAGTTTGAGAGGGTTCTTGCTTCATCTTTATTGTGGACTTTTAATCAACTGTGGTCATGTTTTGATCTTCATTTCCTTATCTTCTTTCATGATCTCAATCAAAAATTTTATCTTAAATAGTTTATTGATTTTGGGGCATTTTCTTTTCTTCTTTCTATTTTCTTTCCATATCTTTCAAACTCCTATCTTCCATTTTCTTTATCCCCCACTTATTTTCTTCTAAAATCACCTTTGGGGCATAATATTTCATGCTTGATGATCTACCTTGGTTCAATGATTCTTATATCTTTCATCTTACATCAAGAACCTTATCTTTTGTTCAATTTGATCAAATTTATCAATTTGTTGTCACTCCTCTATCTCATTTCGATTTCGATCATGAGGGGGCAATAATTATTAACTTCAATCTTTGATTCAATTTCTTTCTTTGACTACATGTGTTCCCAAATCGATCACACATTAGTCAAAGAGGGGCAAATGTATACACCCTAAAATGGTCACCTAGACTATGGGCCCCCATTATTCAATTTATCAATTTATCAAATTTCTTGAATCAATGATTTGCAATATTTTATTAAATCAATTCAAATCAATTTCCTTGATCAAATTCAATTATTCTATTTCTAATGTTGATCATTTTATCCTAAGTCTTATTTAATTAAAAGAAAATCTCCTCTTTTAATTAAATAAAATAAGTCCCCATTTAATTAAAAGGAAACCTCTCTTTTAATTAAATAATTCATCCACATTTAATTAATTAAGAGAAAAACCCCTCTTTTAATTTAATTAAATATCTCCTATTTAATTAAAAGAACTTTCTCCCTTTTAATTAAATAAAAATCCCACTTAAATATCTCTTGTTGATGAGAGGGAAATAAAAAAAATTCTTTTATTTAATTTCTACACTTAAATGCACATATTTCTAAGTGGGACTTATCTTTTTACTTTCTTCTCAACCACTCCTCTTTTCTCATTGGTGGAATTTCGTCTCACATGGATCAAACTCTATTATCCCATATTGGTTGTGAGAAGCCTCTCACCTCCATAATTTCCTTTATAAGGGAGAGCCCTCTCCTCATTTTAGACACAGATGATGTTATTGTCATGCTGCAGGTTTCGAGAGCAATTTTTGAAGGAGTTTTTGAATGCTAAAGCTTTTTGTGGAGAACTTCTATCTTCTTGTCTCATTCTCTCTTGCACCCATGGCTTTCATCATGGGCTTTTATCATTGTATTTTCATGTTAGTTTAGAGTCATATTTGCTTTCATAAGATTAGATCTTGCTTCCATAGATTAGATTTTGCATTGTTATCATATAGATTAGTTTTCATCTCCATTTGCATGCATTTTGGATCTTTGAATCTCTCATTTCATGGTGTACTTGCATGGGCATGAACTAGGTCAAACTGAGGGCCTCCATTGCAAAACCCTTTCACTCCATGACTAGAGAGCTATGAGTCACCATTTGAGACCTCATTCTTGAGTAATCTTGAATATAATGATTCATAGAAGTGTGCTCACATTTTAGGCATACAATACTACTTGTAGCCTTCTTACTTTGCACTTCTAATTTTACACATATCTTTCCATATTCATATTATACTTTATTTTATCTTTGGATGGGATAAAATAAATTATATATATGCCAATCTAAATTATAATTCATCAATGTATTCAACAATACAAGTTTCACCAAAATACACAAATTTGTCCCAACTATTGGTACTTGGGTTCTGAAGACAAACTTGGTGAGGTTTTGATACTCGTCTATCATTGTCAACATTTGACATCATAATGCTCTTGGTAGATGTAGAACCTTATTTCATACTAATAACTTCCAAGTAGTTTGAACTCGATTAGAACTAGTGACTTGGTGAACATTGTGAAACTCGACATATAAACTAAATCACTTGCTTGACACTATATAACTCGGTCAACACTAACACTATGAGCTCAGTATAAACTGAATCACTTGGTTAGCACACCCTAGCTTGATCAACACTAGATTCACATCATTGATTTTGTAAACTCTGTAAACACTAGAGAACGCACTGTGTAACTTAGTAAAACCTATGAAGCTTGGTTCATACCGATAATCATTATCTCAATAGATACTACTCGGTGTGAACTGAATATTGTTTCTTGAACTTGGTAGCAATTTTAGAACTTGGTAGAACTTGAATTACTTGGTTAACATAGTAAACTACAAGATAAGATCAATAGCTACTAACCATTTGATTAAGTGTGTGTCACTAATAAATTTTTTTGACTATAATGTGAACATAAGCTCCATATTTCCATAATTTGAGCATCTATATTATATCCTAACCCTCTCAACTCTTCATGTTGATTCTCATTTCCAAATGAAATTGACCTCTCTTGTCTTCTCTTTTGGTCATGTAGAAAAGATGAGCTGATATCCCATCCTGGGAAAATAATCATGCCATTCCTTGTCACCAAGTCTCTTGCTTCTTCAGTAGTGAGGGCTTTACTGGCAGGGTCATATCCTTGTAGTTTATAGACTAATCCAACAACCACTTCATTAGAATCACCTACCTTCATTTGTAGAGCTAACTCATTCTACTTTATTTTGAACAAGAAAGTTTTAAATTTCTCAAATTTGATGAAGTTGTCATTATTCATTAATTCATGAGCTTCAATGATTCTACCATCAATCATTTGAGCTTCCAATTGCAGCTTATTTTCTCTCTACTCATCTTCTAATGCTTGAGATACTAGAAACCTCATTCTAATATCATCCAAATATTTACTGCCCCTTGGAAGAATCTGAAGGGCCTTTTGTTAAGCCTTTTCTGGCACTTCTACCATATTTTCTCTTTTATTTCTTTGTTTTGCCCACTCAGAACTCTCAAGAATGTGCTTTTTAGGATGATATTCCTCAAGTTGATCCCCATCATTAGTGAGCTCAACAACAATCTCATTATCTAAATATTAAGGATCAATCTTCCTTCTAATCACTTCAGGGACTTGTGATTCTAATTCATCAAAGTTCTCTGCACATTTTTCAATTTAGACCAGTAGTCTTCCTTAGGATAGCATCCCTTGATGGATGAATTTTCTTTTCTCATCTCCCATTAACTAACAATTTCTCTATATTTTATCATCCTTTCCTTGTAGACATCTTCATTCAACCTATTGGCAATGACATCTTCTTCCCACATAGGTTTTGTGGGAGGCAAATTGTTCCCTCTAATTTTCTTCAAAGCATGTCTAGCTACATTGAATGGTTCATAAATTCTTGCTGGCCCAGTTTGTAGTTTATAATTTCTTAAAAATGCATTGGTTTCCTCAATGGTATTTTTACTTTTGTAAATTTTTCCTACCTTAGTGCATCTACACAAAAAGGTTCCTTTCTTGATATCTTTGCCCAAGTATTCTCTAATGAAAGAAATCAATTTCCAAAATACTTCTATAAACCCTAGTCTCTTAGGAACATACTTGGGTAAGATATGGGGTGGGTGAGGGCATTGAAAAACCCTTATAATAGTATATTCTTCAAACAAGAAAACACTTCCCTAGTCATGTGTTAATTTCTTTCTAGCATCAAAGCGCATTTTAGGTTTAACAACCTTTCTGACACTCCTAGGGATTCTTTCAAATAATAACCCCATCATTTTCAAAATTGGATTAAAAATCATTATAAAAATAAATGACATTAGAATATGGGTAGAACATCTACCATACCCATGTCCATATTTGTACTAGTAACCTTTCTCCCCATTCTTGTGTAGACTCAAAGAAGATCTAATCAAATATATCAACATTCTTGAACATGATCAGATGTGTGATCAAGGAGAAGTAATGCAATTTAAAATTCTCCAATTGTCCTTCCTGAACAATAGTGATCTCATCATGAATTCTATCAATGATATGCTCCACAAAATCATACCCAAAATTATGATTTGTGTATTGGATATTCAAAGCTATGAGATAATGTGCTCATAGAGCGTTCATGTTTCCATCTAAACCTAAGGATTTGTTGATTCCAAATATAGTATTCTAAAAATATCTTTTAAATAATTTGAGGGCATAACCTTTTTAACCTCTTTCTTCTTTGGAATGTTTCCAACATCCTTCATTGATGAAGGAATGTGTCTAGTCATTGCCCTACCCATGTAGAAGTTCTTATGATTCTTGAAATTTTCATTCACTTTCTCTATCTCAATTGGTAGTGACATAGGTCCTCCCAAGTCAAAAGATTCTATGAATGTTTCTTTATCCAAGGATAGGAAAATGCTTCTATCATTTTTGTGCAATAACTTGTTAGCAAGATTGTAGCACTTGATTAATGCTTTCACTAGGTCTATATCTACAAATACTTCTGGCATAATTAACTTGACCAAGTTTCTTACCAAAGAGTTATAGATTAGAATCTTTCCTATTATATTCTTGTAGAAATACTAGAACAACTTATATCCATTTCTATTGGGAACCTCTACATCTTTGCAAAATACATATGGGTCTTTAAAAGCATGGTCATTTGCATTTTGGGAATTGCATGAACCAAGTAAGATATGCATCCATTCTTCTACAAAAGTGCTAGGAACTTTTCACTACATAGTTGGGTCTTCAATCACTACTAGTGTAATTAGTTCTCCTTCTCTTTGAGCCATTTCTCCAATAAAAATTGTCAACTTTGTATATTGAATGCTGTAAAATCACTGGAAATCACTCTACAACTCAAAATTTCCTCAAAAAATGTAGGAAATTATGAAAACAATAATGAAAATTTCCCTATCTTTCAGACTTTTTTTTTGTAATGGGAGCATTACATTAATGGCATTTAAGATTATAACACTTGAAAACCTATCAGTTCTTGAAAATTTGGCAAAACCTATGCTTTTTCATATCTTTGTACATCTAGCTCATGTTCTTTTTATCCATCTTAGACATCATTGTTAAAAATGCTTTTATACCTTAAAATTGCAAGCTGTGATGGTGTGAAAACTAATGGATCATGTCTTCAACATGAATTGTATGTTTTTCTTGATTTTGGATGTGACGATGTGAGCAGGGTTACCTTTTAATGTTTTCCAACCTCACATCTTCTCTCTTTAACTATTGAGTCTAGCTTTTGATGTTGGCATTGTCTTAATTTTCTCCTTCGTACCTTCATGTTATTTTACCCTTCAAACCACCATGATCTAGTGATGAATGCTTTATTTACTATTTTTCACCTTCACTTTTGTTTATCCCTTAACATATTTTATCCTTGCAATGTTGTGATTCTTTATGTCTGTACCTTATTTCTCCTTCACAAGCGTTAGAGAAAATATTCATTTTAACCATGTGATGTTGCACTAAGAATTTTCTTTAACAATTTACTCATCTCACAACATCAGAACTTAATACCCTAACTTCCTATAGAACCATGAAAGAGTGTGATAAACACTTTGAACTGTAACAATTCCTTTTTTTGCAACTTTGCATCATTATTTCTTTACCTTTACTCTTGGCTTGTGAAGAAGAACTCGCATTTTGTTTGAGCATTATCTCCTTTTGCAAGATCACCACTTGAATTTTAATTGTTATGTAAACCCTTACAAACTTGCACTAGTTGTTAACCTTAACCATTCTGAACTTATCTTCGCATGTTCACAACATCAATTTGGTAACCACAGTTAAACCTTATGATAGTGTGATCTATAGTGTTTGCCACTTTGTGGCCTTTACTCTAATTCATTCATTAACTCAAGTGATGTTGTAATAGTATAAATCTCAACCGCTTTGAACTTGATCACTCCAATATTGCAAATAAATTTATCATTTTTCATCAGATCTCTCTAAGCTAGTGATAAACATTTCTTCTAATTATTGGACATCCTTTGTGGTTTTGCAACTTCAAATTTTCCTTCACAACTCAACTATGCAATCATGTGCACAAGGCTTTGACTTGACTATTTTCTTTTCTTTTTTGCTTTGTGACTTAAACCCTTAACTCAGTAGGTGATCCTATGAAAGTGTGATCACAAGCTTTCACAACCTCACTCCATTAACCCAAGGTTTCTTTAACTCACTTGAAAACTTGTACTTAGTGCTAACTCTTAACCATCATGGCTATTTTGCATCTTTATAGCTTATTCTTGATAGTTTATTTGATCCCCCACAATGTTGTGTTGAAATATCTACTAACTATTTCCTACTACTCACATGGTCACAACTTAAGATATGCCTAATGCTTTATGATCTATGACCTCATGATAACCTCTTGAATTAAACTTTTCTCTTTATAGTAGCATCACCACTTGAATTTCCTCAAGTCAAAAATGACTTGCAATCATGCACTCTTTCTTGTTTCACTCATTCACACCTCCAACATTGATGTTATCATTAGCCATTATGAAGCCATGTTGAACTTAAGATAGACTATTTTTTTTTTTCACAACCCTAGAAATGGTTAGTGAGTAAAGTGGAATGATGTTGCAATAATAGACACTTCACAATATCACAACTTTTAATATATATAATGTCATGAAAAACAAAGACAAAAATTAGCTTAAAACTTAGGGATATAAATATATAACAAGAATTTTCACATATCCCTAATTTAAACTTGTAAACTAATTTCAAAAGAACTTCAATTGATCAAAAAGATAAAACACTTTGACCTAAGGTTTTTCATAAGGGCTAACATAAATTTTCAAAAACTCTAAGTAGTTTAGAGATAGTTCTTCTTAATTTTTACAGAATTTTCATTAAAAATGGGTAGGTGAAAAATCAGGCTACAACTAGAATATATGCACCTTATACATATATCACAAAAATTTAAAAATCCATAAAGCAAAGACAAGGTTCAAATTGAAACTTTCAGCAAATCTCTATATTCATTTCCTTGAAACCAATACATCAAATGTATGCAAAAACTCATAAAATACACAATAGATGACTGCATTATATAAATAGTCAAAAGACATTATACTGTTATTCATAACAAAGAAAAATGTTGGGCCTAAATGGTGGGATCATAGCTAGAGATCTACTCAATAGTTTGGACAAATAGCCAACCATCAACAACCTAGTGGAATCACAACAATAAAAAATTTCTCCAATAGACTGGAACCAACCTGAAAGAAAGAGAAGAGAAGAGATTATATAGAATGGAAGACATCTTGAATCTATTATGTTGTTGCCATTTTTCCACTTGAAAAACCTCCATCTGTCGATGAAAAACTTCTCTCTACTCTCTTCCTGTTACTAACAGTCAAATCCCATCATTCTGTTTAAAGATATCCATGAGAATTTTAACTAGAATGATAGAATCATATAACTAATTTGCAAGGGGAAACGAAATAGCCAGTAAAACTTATGTCAAAACCCATGCCATTTGGTTTTAGAGGAAAAAAAACACTTTCAAAAATAGTTTCATCCAAATCTAGAGCCAACAAAATCTCTTGTCTATTTTCTAACTGAATTTAAAGCTCAATGATGAAAAATACTCATTCTATTGAGAATGCCGCTAATTTTACAAAACTACATGTAACTTTTACCACTGAATACCTACACATACTTTGACTAAAAATGTGAAAACTTTGTCTTCTCCCCTTTCCAATGATATACTACACTCCACATTTTGGATAAAAATGACCCACTTGGTGCTTGATTGAAAAATCAAGCCCCTAGCCATGAACATGACTTTAAAGGTTGAAAAATTTAAAATATCATTAGTAAAAAATTAGTCAAAACTATACAAGTTAGTCAGTTTCATTTCAAATTCTTCCCTTTTCAACTTCTAAGAATGTGTGCTAAGGAGGCACTATTTTAATTATTTTAAAATTTCTCATTTATCTTTATTTCTCCAACTATATCTGAAATGCCCTGCCACTTGGATGCCACATGCTGATTCTTTATTTTCTCTTCACTATCCACTTAACCACTTTTTGGAACCCACACAATCTCAAGTGTATCTTTCAAACATCAAATTTTGGCCTCTCCCAGTCATACCAAATGGCATAGCATCTTAGTACATCATCTTTTCCTTTTTAGTCTTATGATCTTACGCTAGCATAGTATCATATCCTCTCCATCTCAAGACTTATGACCACTCAGATTTTTTGTAGCATCGTAACTGCTCAATTTTAACCATCTAGCCATATGAAATTTTGTAGCATTGTATCTATAGAATTGAAACCTCTCGATCATGTGATTAACCACTTCTTAGCTACAAATTTAACCCTTTTCACACAATTGTAGCTCAAAGCCCTAACTACGGGTTAACCACCATGACCATGTGATTGCCCATTTCACACCACCACACCTTCTCACAATGATTGAGCATTAAATTTCATGAAACCATGATGTGGTTAACTTTAATTGTGTTGCCCTATTATCACGGTTAGGCTTAACTATGCTCTAACAACTGTGAAGGCACACTCAATTCCAATTGCAACATCACAATCTATTTATCTTAATCATGTGCATCCCCTATAAAGTCATGATCTCCTCAGGAAGCATGCCACATGTTTGCTCATCATTGGGCCACTAGTCCACCTTGTCATCTCTAGGTCCTACATGTCATGATTCAAATTTTTGGCTTTGTATACACCAAGCTAGCCATAGTCCCACCACACATGATAATTGTGTGACATTGAAGACACTTCAAATGTGATTTTTTTCATAGTTAAAAACATTTGAAACCCAATAGGTAAGGAATGTGGGATATTTCTTCTACTACTATATGCTCCTCATGTCTCCAAAATCTTGCTCTCTATAATAACACATCAAAATAGAAATAAAACTAGTTTCAAATGTTCCTAATTTGCTCCTCTTCACCCACTCGATATTTCTTAGAAGACAAGGAAAAAGATAGAATGCACAATCAATTTGTTTACTTATGTATTTTGAATGGAAAACCTAGATCGTGGATATCATATTGGAGTCACTACTCTTTATGTCCTACATAATGCTCTCTACCTGTTGTTGGTCTAATTTTTCACAGTGCAGAGAAGTTCTAAAATTTTGGTGAAAAAATCATTTAAGTCATTGTATCCTGCAAATTAGGGTTTCTTTCCTTATAATTCTTAAAATTTTATGTTACCTTGGTCATGTCGTAGTTTTTGTGTTGTTTGAATTTTATTAAATTCTCAATGTTTTTCATCAACATAGTCATTAAAATGCCCTAAGTCTATTGAAATCCTAGGTTGTTTTTAAAAATTTGAAAGGGTTTGCAAAACACCTAAGTTCCTCCTTTTATGGTCTTATAGTGTTAGGGTTTCCCATAAGAATAAAATGCTTTCTTGCTCATGTTTTCATGGCCGCACTTCACCAAGTGGCATAAGGGCATAAAGGAATTCATGTCTCATGAGGATATGGTCGTGCATTCTATAATAGCGGAGTGGTCCACATTGGGGTCCTCTGGTCATACAATTGGTCATTAGGCAAAGAGCCATAAAGGTTTTTTATGCTTTGAAGATGGGCTTATGGTTCCATGATGATAAGTCAAGCAAAAAAGAAAAAGGAGTTTATTAAAGTATTTTTGGTCATACATTGTTCTATTAGGCATATGAGTGTAATAGGTTTAAAAGTGACCATGTTAGATGGTTTTATGGGAATATGAGTAAAGTGTTGAGTGGGTGGGTGGAAAGGTCTTGTGGTTTGATCTATGCACTTACAGTACGTTAAATGGCATAAAGGTGTAATGTCCTGAGATGGCATATAAGATGGCTCATGAGAAGACATAAAGTGGTTTACGATTCTATGTATAAGAGGGACTCATAAGAATGAAGTAAAGTTTAATTTTTTTTACGTGCCTTTGCTACTTTGACTGGTGGGTAACCGTAAAACAATTTTATAAAGAGGAGCATGCTGTGTGGGACTTGTTGAGTTGTTAGATGGGCCTTGATGAGAAAAAATCAAATGGTGACATATCATACCTATCAAATGGGCCCAACCCACATGGCAAATGACTTAAGTTTTTCATTTTGCATGTGCCTCAAATCCATGGCGATGTTCTTTTTCTATTTTCCTAAGATCTGATTTGGGTCATTGATAAATAAAAGGTAAAAATTCTTAGTACACCTTTATGAGTACATGGTTACTATATGAACAAAGAGTTGTTTCATCATTTTCTCTATGATTACAAGCTAGGTATAAGTGTAGGAGCATAAAAGATCAAAAGGGGAATGAAAATAAGTCTTTACATTGATATGAGAAGAGTGAAATGTAAGAACGTGATGCGAATTATAAAAGCTTTCTAATGTTATGAGTATGAGGTAACCCAACGAGGTGCAAAGGAGAATAAAGGAGTAGTAAAAAGCATTATGATGCTATAGGTAAAGCCCTAAGTGTATGAATAGAGGATGGATGTGTAAAGTGTTATGGTGCTCTGAATATAGAAATGAGCATAACAATGCAAAGAAGGTTTTTAGAGGCTCCAGTGGTACGTGTGTGTATGAGCATAAAGGGTAAACTAAAAGTTGTAATAGAGGTTTTATGCTAGTATGAGGAGTGTGTTGAGACATAAGAATGTAAGGATCTTATAAGAAGGTTTGAGATTCTATGATATAAAGGGATGCATAAGAGCGTAAAAGGAATTTAAATGCAATGCTTAAGAAACCCTAACACTTCTATGTTTGGAGCATTCTGAAGTATCACCGAACAGATGTAAAGGCTTGCTAAGTATATCTCTAGGGTTATGAAGATTGAAAGGTTTTGACTCAACATGTAAATAGAAGACAAAAATTGGAAAAGAGAGCGGCTAAGGTGTCATGCCAGTTTAGAAAAAGGGACAAATTCACCATGGCCAAGTAAAATTTAAAAAGTAGAAAAGTACACCAGGATCAAATTACACAGTTGATATTCCTTGCTAATAGCCTACCAAGGTGGTATTAAAAACTTGTGCATGCAAAATTTATTAAAAGGTTGGTAGATTGCATGATTAAACCATAAATATTTGATTGAATGTTTAGAGTATTTTCCATTTTGAAGAGCTTGTGTTTTTTGTTCTGAGAATTTCAAAAGTGTCCATAGCCTCATGATTTCTATGTTACTATTGCAAGAGTTTGAGATATAATTTGCAAAGAAAATGGCTGACAAGGAAGTCAAAGAGGTTCCTATAGAAGAAGTAGAGGTTGAAGATGAGGGTGATGTTGTTGTAGAGGTTACAACTGAAGGAAAAAGGAAGAAGGGTGCTATAAAAATAGAGAAGTCAAGGGTTAGGAAGCTAAACAAGCATGCAAAAGACTAGGTAAAAATTATTCTAGGGTCATCCAATGCAATTTTGGTGAATGACCATATTTTCAAAGACCCTTACTTCCTATGTCGAAATGCAAAATGCCCTAGAATTGATGGTTTTGTTCTGTTCATGTATTTCTACTACAATAGAACTAAAAACATACCAATCTGCAACCCATGGAATAGGAACATGGAAAAATTAATATTCCCAGAGTTATTTATTGATGTGGACTTGTTAAAGGCACTGATAAATTCTTACAATCCAGTCACTATTACATTCCATAGCCATAACGAGAGTTTTTTGTATGCACTGGACATAACTTCTTTCATAGAAGCTTTTTGGATTAGAAGAAAAATGGATGTGCCTACTGACATTGAGGACTTACAAGGGAAATTTAGGAGGAATAAAACTTATTTTATGAACAATGTGATGCTACCCCACATCCCTTAAAATGTGAAAAAGGCAGGGCTGATTCCAAAGAAGGTAGGTAATCATTTTCCATTGAGCAAGTTCAAGAATTACTTTAAGAATATTGTATATGGACTGCATAAAGTTTTGGGAAGTGATGGTGTAGAGGACTATGTATATGGCTCATTATTTTTTATGGCATTTGACATACAAGATCCCTTCCACAACAAAGAATATGATTATGTGGCATTCATCATTGACAACATGCACAATCAAATTGTCAATGCAAAGAAAGGAGAGATGAAAGATTTCAAATTTCATCATTACTCGTTGCTAATGCACCTTATCATGTATTAAAACATTGGTTGTATTAGCCAAGACTTCATCAATCAAACTTCTAATAAATTTGGTGAGTTACCTTTGCAAGTATGGACTTGCGTTTGGGATAAAAACTTTCATTATTCAAATGCACTTGCGTTTTTCAATTTGTTCAGTTCTATGATTATGAGAATGGTGGACCATACTTTCTTTAGGGCCCCAAATATTTTGAGAACTTTTCTTAGACCATCCTTTTTGGATGAGAAAACTAAACTAGATTGTAACTGGGGGGAGCATATTTTTTTTTAAGGAGTGCACATTGATGAGAGTATATGCAAGCCCACAGCCTCCTCACATATTGCCCAAACATGTACCCCCTAGGTTAGCTATTATTGAATTATTTTGGAAATTTTTATTAATGAACAAAGAGATGTTCCCTCCTTCTCTACACAAACCCACATTCATTCATAGAAGTTTCAAGGTAGGAGATTTTGAGATTGGGAAAAATGCATATGAAGAGTTGAGTGAATACCTAGGTCAGTATAAATTTTCTACTAGACCTTATAGGACGTATGACCTAGAGAACAATGTCACAAATGAAGTTAAAACCATTAGGGGTTACATTCTACCTCCTAGAAAGCCAATCCCTATAGAAGATTTGATTTCCAACATAGTAGCAATAGGGAAGGCTAATAAGCTATTAGGAAAATATGGTGAAATAAGGAAGGTGGAGGAGGCCTAAAAAAGGACCAACCCTAATTTCAAAGGTTTCTACAAAAAAAATCCATACCCTGGTAACTGAGAAAGATGGTAAAAAACTTTGATTATATCATGTCTCAAATGCCAAATGAGCTAGAGTGAGAGGAGGCCACTATGATTAGAGAATCCCCTGAGCCGAATGTGTAATTGGAGGTTGATATTGAGGAGGAGTAGCCATCATCAACAACTTGGGTGCCAAAAGGAAACAAGAGGCAAAAAATAATGCACATCCCAGAGAGGGTGGTGAGCAGGGCTCTACAAGTAATGCTAGGAAATGATGAATATTTTGCTGACATCAAGAAAAATTACGTACATCAAAGGGAAATAAAGATAGGAAAAGCCTCTAATGATCTACAAATTGTAGCTTCTAGGTTGGATGATAGACTCATCCAATCTAAAAAATTTATGGAGGATGATGATTTCATTAAATCATCAGAATTTAAAAGTTTTATATATAAAATAAAACATAATGAGCTCACATTGAGCTTTGTGCTAGGAGAAGATCCTAAGAAGAATAAAGAATTGGTTGATAAATTGCTGGCTTATGATCCAGATAGTGAAACAATGACCCCTACAGAAGCCAAGGAGTTGGTGCATAGGAGTGGTATGCTTCTGATACCAGATTGGGACATTGAGAGAGCTTTTGTTCTTGATCAAATGATGAGACAAGACAAATCAATTACCTATGAAGCTAGTAGTAGTAAAGGACTAAAGAGGGAGTCAGGATTCAATATAGACACAAAGACCCTATCAGTGTGGAGTGTTTCCCTTGACACCAAAAATCCTAAAATTATGGACATATAGGAGACTACATAGGGTAACATGATTGTGTGGACACTAGACAATACCACTGGAAATGAGATCTCTAGCCTATTCAAACACTTTGCACTCATGAATGAGGCAAAGGTAGATCAAATTGAGGACATGCTAGCTGTTACATATAATGAATGTTTAAATGTCAGAAAACTGTATGAGAAAGAGCTCAAGATGAGATATGTGCAAAAGCAAAGGATAGAGGAGTTGTAAGGGAGAATTTAGAGCCTAGAAGAAAAAGTGGCATCCCTAAAAGACCAACTCAAGATTTTAGTGGAGGAAAAACATGCACCTAGACATGTGGAAGAGGTAAGGCACACTGTGGAAGCAGAAGCCCAAACAAAATATATACCTATAGGGGTGATAGTACTAGTGCTTGTGGTTAATGTGGAAATAGAGGTTCCCAATTCTGACAATGCAATAAAGAAGAGTGTTATGATGAATGTGCTAATTCACAAGATAAGAATCTTGAAGAGAATCTCTCAAGATGCATATAATATATTCATCAATTTACAATCTATAGAATATATGTGCAAAGAAGTAGTAGGATGGCTTGATCCAATTTTCCAACAATAGGGACCTTACATGCAATTCTTTGATAGGTTAATACCATTGCCACCCAAGAAGGTAGACCTTCCTAATAAGGTTATTTCTATTAAAGAGGGCATGGACAAAGGAAAGGATCTACTATAGTTCTTCACAAGAAAATTGGCAACAATTCAAAACAAGATGAAAGTGCTTACCAATGGTTTTTATTCTTTAATTCTTTCTATCCTTGATTTTGATAATCAAGTAAAGGATTTAAATGAATGGTCTAATTCTTTTGACCATATTGTAGACTTTCCATAGGTGGCATCCATTTTTGAAGGTGATATTGATGAATGTGCTTTTAATGAACTCATTGATACATTCAAAATTGAAACTGAGATGAATAGATTTATCATAGAAGGGAAAGTGATTATTGATGCCAGGTGGCAAACATCTATTGGTGAGTTAGCAATAGCCAAAGCATGCGAGTGGACAAAAAAGAGAGAGGTTATTGTATGAGAAGAAATCGTAGAAATAAAGGCTTTACCAATAGGGGGCAGTTAAAGAAAAAAGACAAAATTAAAGATTTGATGCTCCAGCTATCATTTGCAACTATTTTTGTTATTTCTTTTTGAATTAAAGTGTCATGGATATTTTGAAAAAGGTTGTTGTATTTTTTGTTGTAAAAGGACACCTATCCATCACATTTTCCCTTTTCTTGTTGCAACTCATGCTTATATAAATGAGTTTTCAAGGCATTGTGATGGCTAGAATGATTGTATATTTTTTATCTTTCAAGGCAAGTACAGTTAGTCCAGTCATATGTAATTGTGTTTTAGTTTACTTAAAATTATGTACTCTTTGGTGATATGAAGAAATGATAGAATCAAAAAGATATTCTAGGCTTTTCATTAAGTTTCTATTGGTTATTGTAGTAGTCATCTAAAAGGATAATGCAAAAGGGTATTTACACTAGATCTATGTCACCAATTTCTATCTCCATTTCATAAGTTTGTTAATTTTGATATCATTTGAATAAGGTTCAATTGATTGAATGTAGTTTGGATGAGTTGTATATTAGTTATATTGTTGCTTTTAATTCAAAGGATTATGTAAATGCTTCAGTACATTAGTAGAATTCATGAGTTTATGAAACGGATATTTCATAAGAATAGAAATGGGTGGTTACAGTTGATAAATGCAATTACAAGTTAATTAAACAAGATCTCCTACCAATAGTTGACTCTTTGCTCCCATGGATAAGGCACTAGTCACATCAATAAGAAATGGTTGAGAGTAAATTCTCCTTCTACATGTCAAAACAATTATAAATTCAAAATCATTTTCATTCCATTTTGATCAAGGTTATAATGCTGGTCAACACTCATTTATATTTTATTTCTAAGTCTTAGGTAGCTACTATGTCCATGAATAATTGTAAACTCAAGGAGAATTATGACCAAATATGCTTATGAGGGATGTGTATGTATAATAGAATATCAAGAAACAGAGAAGTTTTGTATATGTTTGAGATAGAGGATGAGAATCAGAATGAAACTAAATTAAGTCTCATACAACAATATCCTTGTGAATCATCCCCTTAGGTATACTAACCTTGGTTTTGTAGGACCTAAAGAGTAGAAAGCCATCCTTGGTTTTGTTGAAGTTGGGCCAAAATGGTTTGCACATGTAATTGTCAATGGGGAATAGTTGATATTTAGATTATGTGGGTATTATCACTCTAGAATTGGGCATTTTGTCTTTTTGTAGTTTCAAACACCAACATCTACAACTAGGAGTTGAACTGTAGAAGAGAATTACAAATTATTATTTCCAAACATTTCAACTTTATAGAAATAATGAAGGAACTATCTCTCATCGCTATACCACAAATCTCCTTCCATGACCCTAATAGGCATCATCACTATAGGGTATAACAATTATTACCTTATCATAATAAAAAAACAATGCCCCTTCGATCACTGGACTCGTTATCACTATTTCAATAATGATCTAACATCTCCAAAACTCTTTGTCTCCAAAACCTATAGCAATGTAAGACTTATCATCACCATTCGCTAGAACTGAATGTCACTTTGCCAATGTTTGATGATTAATTTCACCATAACATACAATGAAAAATTCATATCTTTCTTCCTTTACCCATCAACATAACCTATAGAGAAAACCTCATAGGTCATCACCACAACCAGATTGATGACATCTCAGTTGCTAATGATCTCTATAGTCTATAGTGATATGCTTTCCTCTATCACTCATCGCCATATTGAAAATGAGTCTTCTCTGCCTAGAATTGAACCCAATTTCTATATGCTATAGTGATATCCTATCCAACTTCAAGCTAAAAATTTTGCAATCATTGTATGCTATCCTAATATCTGATGCCTCATCATTATAGCTATAGTGACAACCTTATAGGTCATCATGATAGCCAAACCCATGACACCATGATTGTTGATGATTGCCATAAGCTACAACGATATCCCTTCCTTGATTGCTATAGATATAATGATATCTAAAAAACATATACAATCTCTTGCTTGAAAATAAAACTTAGGGTAGAGGTCAAAATGATCACAAATTAAGGAGATGGCTTAATGTGAAGGTAGAAGACATGATCCTTAGGATAATGCAAAAATCATGTGCTAGGGTAAATTTTTTGAATATGGCTAGGGAAAAACCTATCATATTAGGGTTTCTATTGGAAATCAACAAAAAATGCATAATAAACCCCAACTACATGATATTTCATGATATTTTCACATTAAATTTCCAAAATTTTAGCATAGTGAAAATAAGGGCCAACGCAACCACTAATAATATAATTGGTAGATTGTTCCTATAGCATAGGTAGTTTTAGTAACTCCTACATGTCATTACATGCTTTGTTAGAGTTAATTCATTTATTGGTTTTAGCATAGTTTTCCTAAAGCTCAAGCATTTGTATTCCATAGGTTAGTCTTAAGATTGAGAGAACTTAAAGCATATACTTTGTGAATGCCATTCCAAGTTTACATCCTTGGTCGATAATTAAACAAGATTAAATAATTCATTTAGAAACCAATTAGGGTGTCTAATCCTGAATAGGTCGTCCATTTTTGTAGGTTTATAATACCCTTATTTTGCAAGGCATTTTTGGTACCATTTTTTTGGATGGTGTTAATTTAAACTTATCTTAGTAGTTGCATTTCTAGATCTAATAATCTAGAGCTTAGTCTTAAGAAGGAATTTTATGCGTAGAAGGAGATATCTCCTTGGGAGATTTCTTCCTCATAATAATTAGGAAGAACTATTAGATATTTTTAATCGTGAGCCTAAGAACCTAACAGTGAAAAAAAAAAAAGAGGAGCCCTTTGAAAATCCTTTTGTTGATGCTCAAGAATGAATACTTTCATCCTCTAAATAATCATTGCATTTGAATGACATTTTTTCTGAACCTGAATACCAAGACAATCCACTTGTCCTTGTTATCTATCAACCACCACCACCAAGTCCTCCTCCAAGAATGGCATAGCCTTTTCCTCAGCCTATATTTTCTTTCCCTATTCCCCCTTAGCAAGGTAACCAAAATTTCAAGAACATACTTACCACTACATTACCTAAATTCTATGGCCTTATTACATAAGGCCCTAAGACATTCCTCTTTGAGGTTGACACTCACAAACTAAAAGTAATTCCCATATACTCTAAGAGAATATGCTCTAAGATGGTTCATGGGGTTGGGTGCCAACACTATAGTAGATTGGGCTGCAATAAGCAATATGTTCCTTTTAAAATATAACGAGTATTGTAGGAGAAGAGATTTGAAAGGAGATAAAATTTTCAAAATGTTCCAAAAGGAAGAAGAAACCTTGGAGGATTATGTCTCAAGGTTCATGTTCAACTTGTAGTGTAATGCACAACACCAACTAAACAAGGAATCACAAAAATATATGTTTTTGAAATGTGTGACTAATGGAAGTATTGGAGCCCTAGACCTTATGGTAGGAGGAGACATTACTTAGAAAAATTGCACTAACATAAAGAATATATGTCTAAATTATTCAAGGGCTATTGTGAAGAAAGATAGGGATTTAGAGACCTACCAAATAAGTCCAATGATGGTTCAAGAGTATCTAAGATGGAGCTATCCAATCTTCTATCTAACTTCAAGCAAGACATCATCTATGATGTAACCACTCGGTTGGATAGTATGCAAGCTAGGAGAAATGAGGAGGAATTGTAGAGAAAAGAAGAGAAACTATACGTGCAAGATAATTGCATCTGTGGACACTAATCCAATGACCACTAAATTTAAATCCATAGAAGAGGATAATGGAGAAGTTTTCTATGTTTTTAAAAGGCATCCATGGGATCAAAGACAAGGTATGCCTCAAGACCCCATGAATACTTTTGGTTATAATAATAATAGTAGTCAATGGCCTAGTCATAGCCCTCAAAATTCCACCCCAAAAGGATATAATTGGAATTATAACTAGTCTAATCAATAACTACAATATAACCAAGCCTAACAAAAACAACCACCATTTAATCCATACCAAAAATAGTTTAATTCATACCATTAACCAAAAGAAAATGACCAATGGAAACCACATGGTAACTAGCAACAACAACCTCAGTGGGGACCTACCTAGCCTAGTCAACAACAAGCTCTCATGCCTCCACCTCAACAACAAGCTCTTATGCCTCCACCTCCTTTTTAGAAAGAGGGATTAATAGGGGGGGGTGGGGGGTGAATCAGTAATCCAAAAACTTTAGTCCCCAACTAGATATTATTCTTTACTTTAAACTACACTTGACAAAGTAATAAAGTAATGCTAAACAATAAGAATAACCATCCACAAAGATAACTCATAAGACCATATTTTGTTAACTAGGGAAACCCTGGCCAAGGGAAAACCTTAGTGGGGATGATACCCACTAGCTAATAAACTGATATATAAGTTCCTTGTTAGAGGATGGACCCTGTTAGGAGTCAATGAGAAAATTTAGTATAAGGAATCCCTGTTAGGAGACTTTGAATCCCTGTTAGGAGATTCCAACCATGTTAGGAGTTATAGTATAGTAGATGCAAGATGAGTCCACTTCCCCAACATGCACTTCTAATTACAAGAAGAGCTGACTACGCAAAAAAGTAATCAGACTTCTAGAATATAGAATCTTTCTTAGTTTGATCTCAGATCTCAAAGTAGCTTCATAAACTTTGCACATATCGCTTTCACAAAAGTTTGCATACAATTGCTCAACATCACAACTACTTCATCTTTCATCACAAAAATTTCCTTTGTATAAATACCATGCCTTTATAAAAATTTCTTCTAGGTTAGCTAAGACCATAATACACTTTTCCAACTTAGAGTAAACATCTAGGATGCCGGCCCTAATTGGACAAGTAATTATTTTGTAAACAAAATAATTCTTTCATTTAATTCTACTGCCCTGTTTCATTTAAAACATGAATATCTCCTTTCTATATAGTTTGCACTAACTTTTGAGGTTATACACATCATCACTAACATGTATACTATCTCCATCTAACTTTTCTAGTCATAATATGATATCAACAACAAGTTATAAGCAAAACAATACATTATTGTATACCAAATTCCATACTTAGACAATTTTCTAATTACCAAAAGTTATGTATCTTTATTTCTAAGGTTTCTTGTGAGCATGTACATCATGTGTTTCCATAAATGACAAAAATTACATATCTCCATTAGCCAATTGTCAACTATCTCCCCCTTTGGTGTTGATGGCAACAAAATAGGGAAAATTGCCTAAGTAACAAAAACTTAAAATAAACAACACATTCACATCTATCATAATTTGTCCATATTTATATATGCTCTACCTTAAAATATAATTACAATCTTTTTTACCTAATTTACAATTTTTTCATGCATTTTCTTCCCTTTACAATTTTCTCAATGAACTTCTCCCCCTTTGACATCAATGACAAAGGTTAGAATGTCAAAATTTATCAAAAATTATTTTCCTTCTTTAGGTTGATATAATCTCCATGCAATCATCAAAATTTTCCTTAAGATTATTCATACCTTTAGTCCATTTCTCCTTGGTAGATTCAATAGAGTTGAGAATTTCACATAAGGCATATGGTTCAATCTCAACTGTATTAAGGTCTGAATACAAAAAGTTAGAATTAGTGTCCTTGGCCTTGACACATTCCACCAACTATTTCTCAACAATAGATACTTTTAGATCAATAGACTCTCTAAAATATGATATTCTCTTCAAAATTTGTTCCTTCCAAAGTTCCAATTTCCCAATATCATTGTGAATACTGGCCACTTCTCCTTCAAAATCATCAATCTTACAAGATGGGTTTTTTATTTGGCTAGATAGAGCCACTAGCTCACTCATTTTTTGCCAATATTAATGTCAATGTATTTAGTCATTTTATATGATAGAGTACACTTAATGTACAATATCTTACCATCCTATAGACACTTTTGAAGTTCCTTGATACAAGTATTAGGACTTATCAGATCATTCTTAATATTTTGACAAATGGTGCTAAACAAGTTAACATCATGTGTGATATGTGTCTTTGCTTCTACAAAACTCAAAAAATTAGTGAATTCTTCATCAAATGATTTTATTATTGCCTATGGCCTCTATTCTAGATCTACCTCTATGTTTTGTACTACTAGAGTACTATGTAGTCTATCAGTAACCTCCATCAAGGTTTTCTGTAGGCTCTTTACTATTTTATTTTTCTGAATTAATTTTGATAAGGATGAGATCAAATCAATTTGATCATCATCATCAGTTGCTAGGTTGGCAAGTGAAAGTAGAGTAGGTGAACTAGAAGGTTTAATTTCATCCTACCTTTGCTTCTTTGCCACCTCTTTGACTCTTCTTTCCTCTTCCTCTTTATTTTCTCTTCCGTTTCCTTCATTTTCTCTCTTCTCTTCCTCTTCCAATCTTTTCTTCTCATCTTTAGTTTTCCTTCTCATTTCTTCTTCTGCTATTCTTCTCTTTTCCTCCTTTTCCTTTCTTTTCATTTCATCCTCAAGAAATTTCTTCTTGGCCTCTTCTACTTTACTCTTCACTTCTTCTAATAGTCTCTTTTCCTTTCCAATTTGCCTCAATTTATCTTCAATACCCTCTGAATGAGATTTAGGTAGATCTCAACTCTCAAATGGATTAGTATCCTCAATGTTAATGGTAACATTGGTATGATATATCTACATAGTGTCACCACTTACTCACACTTCCAAGGTTTTCGGTGTGGGTGAAGATGCAACCTTAGATTTTTTCAACATCTAACTTGTTGCTACTATAGTCTCACTTCTTTACTTGTATTTCTCACCCACCATAAAAAAAAATGGTCTCACTTTATTTCTCAAATAAGGAACAAGATTATTCAATAATCTCTTAATTTCTTTTTCATCATCAGTCTTGCAAATAGTTCTTAGCATAGACTTCTGGAGTTCTAAATCTTCTTCTCTTTTTGGTGCCTTTTTCTCAACAAGTCTATCATAGACTTTTTAGTTTACTATGCTTTCAATATCCTTCTATTTCAGATTGTTTGCTATAATGTATCTCATAGTAGAGATATCAAACTAATCTTTCTCAAAATTGTTATACAAATCATAGAATTTATTCATTTGAAAAATGTTGTCTTCAATAGAAGAAACTAAATTAATCTTCTCTATCTTCAACTTCCCAAGTTTTTGAGCTTTTCCTACTGATTTCTTAGAAGTTGTTACCTTTTCTTCTTTCTTACTTCTTGTTCTTCTTCTTCTTCACCACTAGACTCAACAATTGTCAATAATTCCTTTTGTCTCTTGCTTGGTCTAGTGGCTTGTTTCTTGACCCTTTTAGTCTTTATGGTCACCACTTCCACTAATCTCTCAGATTTTCTCTTTGGTTCACTAGGTTGCACATCTAATACTACTACATATAGAATTCTCTATTCTAAAGATGTCTCTACAATAGATACTAACAAGGGTTGTATATTCAATATACCTTATTTCATGGTTTGCTTAACTATCTCAAACTCATTCTAAGTCATATTGGTCTTTGATAAAGCTTTCTTCATAATAGACTCAATTTTCTTGTGAGACGCCTTCTCCAATTATGCTTGATGAGTTGATTGGGTAATCTCATCATATCTTCCAAATCTGTATTTTGCTTTATCCTTCTCTGATTTCAACAATAAATCAATGTATCCAACTATTTTTTCATAATTCAATTCATAACCTAAGGGATCAATAAATGTTTCTCGAGGTAATACTACTTTTATATAAGTAAAGGATGTATCAACTATAATACAAACGTCTTCCTTAACTCTATATAAAATTGCACGTGCAATTTTGAATCTCTGTCTCATTTCATTTTGAAATGTCTTCATTATTAGGTTTCCACTATCCAATATCTTATCCACATGATGTCTTTTGCATACTTTTGTGATCTTCTCCATTGTACATCTATCACTGCTCATTATCTCTATGACTAATAGATATGGAAATCTTTTAAGTACATGAAAGTATATGTGATTGATTAGTGACTAAAATATAAACACATTATTCTTAATCCTCTTGATCTTTTCTAGGTTCTTAAGTAGTTTCATTCTTAGAATTCCACTAAGATTTACTTGTTCATTTTCTACACATATCTTATAGGTTGTGTAGATGAATCCAACTGATAATTCATCAATCTTTGAACTTGTACACATAGAGTAGGCAATAATTTTACTAAGGAATCTTACATCATTTTTCTTAATGGTGTTAATCACCATAGCATTTCCATTATATACTACCTTGGTATAACTCTCAAATTTCTTCTTAACCATTTTCCCACCTATGGGTACAATGCCTTGTTTACTAAGACTAGTTACCTCATGAATAAGGTTGGCAAAAATATCAACTAGACTATCTTGCATCCATAGTTTCCCATCATGTATTCTACTTAATATGATCTGTGTCTACTCATCTATGTCTAATTCATGTTAGAAATGATATTTGAATAGGTCTAGTTCCTTCAAATGTTCAAATCTTGGGTTCATTATTGTATTGTGGTTGAAAACTAATACCATATCCTTGTTCATATATTCTCTCCCAATAGATTCAAACTTATAGTTAAGATAACTTCCTACATCTTCCAAATAAACTACATTTTTTGGAGTAATGGATAATATTGAACTAGGGCTTCCTTCTATAGATCTCATGGAAACAACTTTCAACTTAGGTCTGTCCTCATTCTCAACATCATGCACTACTGACATATCCGTGATTTTATCAAATATGAGCTTTTATTGAATAAATTCTACAAAAAAGTGATAAAATACCTTTTCCAAAAATAGGGTTTGCTTTGAAATATCCTTGACAAGTTACTTTTGAGTTCTTTATATTTTGGCTATATTCAAAATGAAGTGAAAATCAAGTATGTAGTCCATTTATTCCATCAACTTGAACTTGCATTAATCGTGTACTTTACAAACATGAGAAAGCTATCAATTATATTCTATAATCAAATAACTACTCAAGATCTTCTATCCTATCTTCAAATGCTACTTGAGGTTTTCCATATCTATCCTTCATCATGACAAAGCTCCAAAAAACTTTGGTTCATGAAATTCTTAGCAAAAACATAGTTTTCATCTTTTACTATAGAATTGACTTTTTGTAATAATAGTAACTCTTACTTCCTTCATAAACCTTTTAGATAGGCTCCAAATTAAAAGTTAACTTAGATATCATCTAAACTTAATACACCTTTTCACAAATTTACAACTTGTATTTTGATTTATGAGTGAATTTACAAATTCTAGTGTTGCGAACAAGCTAAATTCAACTTAATTGAATCAAACTCAATAAATAGCTTCAATCTTCCTATCTCATCATCTTCTAGCTTTTCTTTTGAGATGTCTAATCTTTTTACAAATGCCTCATTGAGTTTTTCACAAAGTTCACTGACTGCATTCCTTTGTTCCTCATTTTTTTTACTAGTTCTGAAGTTCCTTTCATGGTTCCTTCTATCATTTATGACATTTATTTTGTCATTCCTTTTTTTTCTAATGTTTCTTCCATTATTTCTTCTATCTCTAAAGTTTTTATCCATTTTGCAATACTTTTTTGTATGCCCAAAGTTGTTACACAACTAACATACTAGTGTTTTTCTTCTAGGATTCTATTGATCATCATGTGCATGAAAATTCCAAGCTATGTGTCCAAAGTTGTTACACTTATAAGACATGATATGTCTTCATTGTTTTATCTATAGGGTTAGTATTCCTAGATTTTCTACTATTCCTTCTATTGTTATCATACTTAAGTTTCCTACAATCAATTGCTTGATGAACCATACCATGAAAATTATGACAATAAAAATACTCAACATAATGAAATGGTTTATTTGTACAATGTCTTTTCATATGACCTATTTCATTACATGAAAAATAATTAACTCTAAATTCATAACTAGTTTCCTTAGGAGATTCCACTTGCTTTGGTCCATCCAATATTTCAACTTCCTTGACTTGCCCAACTTCTTTGGGCTTATCAAAAGATTGACTAGATTCAATCTTATCATCATATTTATATTTTTCTTTTAGATCTAATCTATTCTTAGGTTTCTTTGCAAATATGTTAAATAGATAACTAAGACCAGTCTTATCATATGTGGGTCTCTATATTGACATTGAATCATCAAGCTTTTCTCTGCTAGAATAGAGCTTCTCAAGTTGTTTCTTGCATTGAGTTAATTCACCTTTCATAATAGTAATGTACTTGTGAATTTCTTCATTATATTCTTAATAATGTTTCAAACTCAAATGTCTTCTTTGCCAAATTTTCTCTATGATCTATATTCTTAGTCTTCAAATCAGATTTAGTTTTGCTAGGATCATTCCTCAAAGTCAACTTCAGATTGGCAATCTTCAATTTGTTCTTACAAGCAATAAGTTTATTCCATACAAGTAAATGATATCCACCTCAGATTAGGAACTACATTGGCTACACCCAAAGAGCCTATAATAATGGAAATTGTTGATACTGAGGACATACCTACGAACCAACCTACTACTATTCAACCTATTCCTCAATCTGCACCAATATTTACAAATCCTCCTTATCTACAAAGATTGGCTCAATCAGCTCCACTTAAATAAAATCCTATTGTAGGGGATCTAATGGATCAACTCAAGAAAATGATAGTGCAAAATTCCCTTGTTGGATTCCCTTAAAGAAGTCCCAATTTATAAAAAAAGCTATTAAAGAAGCATGTATTAAGTAGTTTGGAAGGAAGAAAATAGATATTGACACTGTCCATGTTTTGGGACAACTTTCATGATCTCATGCTAAGAAAAGTCTTAATGCCCAATTACTTTGATCTAGGGATGACCTTTGTTATCCAAATCTGATGCTTGTATTGCATGTCACTCAAGAAAAATTACCATATCAGATGGGATAAGTACCAAGAAGCTAACTTTGTATTCTCTAGGAAAACCCTAAGTTGAAATTGATGAAGTTGTTTGGCCTGATTTAGGTGATGCTATACTTGAAGAAATCTTGGTGAAACAACTCATGGTCATTGAAAGAAACTTGTTTTTGGAGTCACAAGAAGAATATGATATACTAGCAACAATCATCAGTAACCAATATGGTTCTAAGGAATCTTCTCATGATGTCCCTAATTTTTCTCTCCAAAAAATATTACCAAAGTAGACCTCACTTGAGTCTCCTACAACATTTGATTATCTCGACACCTATTGCCTCATGAAATAAAGTCATTATCACTTGCAAATTTTTTGATGTTGGATAAGTTTAAAAGATTTGAAATTTTCTTAGGGAAATAGTTGAATGTTAATAAGAATCTTAGTAAATCTCAGATGTCTAGTCTTCTCACACTTTTGCAAGAAACTCAACAAGCCTTTGCATGGGACTACACTAATATGATGGGGTTAGACCCTAAACTTTGCACCCATAGAATCTATATAAGCCTTAAGTGCAAGACCATAAGACAAGCCCAAAGGAGAATAAATCCTACCTTGAGAGATATAGTGAAGACAAAGTTATAGAATCTCCTTAGTCTAGGTTTCATTTATCCTATTTCTAACAGCCTATGGGTTTCACCTCTAATAATTTTCCCAAGGAAAGGGGGAAATGATGAGTTTATGTTAACTATAAGGAGCTTAATAAAGCCTCTAAAAAGGATCACTTTCCACTACCTTTCATTGACCAAATTCTCAATAATCTTGCCAATAAAAAATATTATTCATTTCCAGATGGCTTTAGTGGATATAACCAGATCCAAATATCATTAGAAGATTAGGACAAGGAAACATTCACCTATCTACAAAGAATATTTTCTTTCTCACTCTTACCATTTGGATTGTGCAATGCACTTGCTACTTTCTGGTGAGCAATGTTTGGTATTTTCTCTAACATTTTTGTTGATTATGTTGAAATATACATGGATGACTTCACTACTCATGGAACCACATTTTAGGAGGCACAAGCTAACTTAAAGAAGGTTCTTAAGAGATTTTAGGAATATAACCTCTCCCTTAATAGTGAGAAGTGTTACATGATGATGGAAGTAATTGTCTTGGGACACTACCTTTAATCTTTTGGAATCCAGGTAGACCCTATAAAAATTATAGTCATAAACACACTCCCCACACCAATCAAGCATAAAGATGTCAAGGATTTCCATGCTCATGTTGGTCACTATAGAATATTCATGGAGGATTTCAACAAACTTGCCACACCTTTGTACATCTTGCTAAGAAAGGAGACTAAATTTGAATGGATAGAAGATTGTGAAGCATAATTTTAGTAGTTGAAAGATGTTTTGACAAAATCACCTATTCTTAGAGGACCTAATTGGAAGCTTCCATTCCACATCCACACTCGTGCATCTGACTATGCCATTGGAGTAGTCCTTGGATAAAAGGAAGGTATTGTTGAACATCCTATTTACTATATTAGTAAAAACCTGCAAAGTGCTAAGCTAAATTATACTGTTACTGAAAAAATTTGTTAGAAATCATCTATGCACTAAACAAATTTAGGCACTACACCACAAGTTATGAAGTATTTTTTTACACCGATCATTCTACCATCTAATACTTGATGAACAAACTTTCCATTAGTGGTAGATTAGCACACTAGTTACTCCTCATGACAGAATTTGATGTGAAGATAATTGACAAACCAAGAAAAGCTAATGTGCTGAATTTTTTTTTATAAAGATTACTAATGCCAGATGATCTTGTAGTAGTTGATGATAGCTTCCCTAATGAGCACATATTTTCTATTGATTCTTTCAATCCATCATATGCATACATAGCCAGTTACCTTGCTACGCGAAAAACACTACCTCACTTCTCACCTAAGAAATGTTAACTTTTGGTTGAGAAGAGTTTTAACTTCTCATTGATCTTAGGATTTGTGTTCTATATAGGTCCAATCCAGGTCACTCAAAGATGTGTTTGAGAGGATGTGACTTATGAAATTTTATGAGCATGTCATGATGAGCTATGTGGAGGCCATTTTGTAGCGAAGAGGAAAACCTATAAAATTTTGACAACTAGATACTATTGGCATACTTTTCTTAAATATGCAACAAAACATAGCAAGTGTTGTGATAGATGCTAGTGCATTGGGCACCCAAAAAAGTCTAATAAAATTCCCTTGTAGCCTCAAATAGTGGTCACACCATTTAACAAGTGGGGTATTGACTTTGTTGGGCCCATTGAACCATCTTCTCATGGGAAGTTGTATAACTTAATATGTACTTACTATGCCACAAAGTTGGTCAAAGCTAAAGAAATGAGGAATGCCATGGATCACAAAGTTGTTGACTTTATCTATGAATGTATATTCACTAGATTTGGACTACTATGAGAGATAGTCATAGATCAAGGAGCACATTTTACCTTAAACCTTATCTTAGAGATGATGAATGAATTCATGGTGGATCATGGTAAATATTCACCATATCACTTTTAGGCCAATGGTCAAGCCAAGATAACTAATTGGGAGATAGAATTCATTCTAACAAAGATAGTTGTTGTTCACAAAAAAGACTAGGCTATTCATCTTCCTGAAGCCATTTGGGCTTACTATACAACATGGAATAATACAACTGGGTTTACCCCTTTTGAGCTAGTGTATAGAAAATCAACATCCATGCCTATTGAGTTTCAATAGAAGACTCCCAAAACAACCTAAGACTAGACATTGATCTTACTTGAGCCAAGAAGACCAACTATTATGATTGAATGGATTAGATAAGTAGAGGAAGTTTGCACTCCACAACACTAAATTGATCCAATAATAGAGAAAAAAATGGTGTTACAAATTCATTTGAGAAAGGAAATTGTATGTGGGAGATTGGGCATTGTTGTGTGATTCCCAATACTAGCACACATGAGGAAAATTTCAAACTAGATGGCTTGGGCCCTATGAGATACTCTTGATATTTGATAATGGTGTGGTTCAAATTTTAACCATTGATCCTGTATGGTTCAAGCTACTTGTCAACATGCATAGACTCAAAGTCTATAATGAACTAGTTAGCTGTGAGGAGTTCTTGCAATAGTTCTAGCACAACAAAGACACATTCATTCCTATAGCCAAAGAATTTGGTTCTCCTACCAAGAATTCTATTGATTCTTGATTCCATTCAATATCTGCATAATAAAAATTTCACCTTTTGTAGAATTATTTCTCCATAACACACTCCACCTCAGCTTCTCTCTCAACCATCTTTCCATACCATCTCATCACTTCATCAATGTAGGTGATATTTTTAGAGAACTCTTCCTATAGCACCAGCTAGGTTCATGCCACATACCCTTGTACATATTTTATTTTATTAATTAATGTTTTTAGGAATTCGTGTCATTTTAATTTTCCACTCTTACATTTCCTTGCCTAGTAGGATCCATGCTCTTACTTAGATGGGGGTGAAATATTCTATTTTCAAAAATTCACTTGTAAACATTGAGTTTCTTGTTTTTGTGAGATGCGTGTCGTCATGTGCTTGCTGATCTATCCTTCCATAATTGAATCATAATTTTTGTAAGGGAATTCAAGATATTAAAAGTTGAAGTTTAACTTTTAATGATATCTTAGCGATGTGTTCTAAGTGGTAGGCCTTAACATGAGTGAACTATTATGTGGTTTGATGCAAATGAAGATATAATTAGATTTTGTGCACTAAACTCTTTTAATTCCATGAAACAAGTACCGTTTGGTACACTATTTTTTTTTTGTCTACAACATCCTATGCCATAACACTGCAAATTCTACTGATCTATCATTGTTATGCTCTATAAAATACCAAGGTTTTGCAAAAAAAATAATTTTGTGTTCAACAATGTGAGGAGATCTTCACACACATGAGTTGATAGATCACAAGGTTTTGAAAGGCAATGTGTCCAGTTGTGAAATGTTTAGAGAAAAGGATGGTTGAACTACTACTTGAGTCTTAAGGGATTAAATGAATAATTTGATCTTCCATTTATAAGAACTTTGAAGGATATATTTGTAGTGATTAAAGGCTTAAAAATTGAATTTATAGAGGATATTATGGCTGAACTAACTAGTTTTCCATAGGCAGATGAAAAGTGGGCAAAGGATCTCGACTTGCATTTAGCTAGGACTCAGTTCACTTTGTATGACAACCCTTTTCTGGACATAGATAAGAAAAAAAGAACTTCTAGAGTATCCTTGACCTTAAAATTCGTTCAGCTAGCTGCATTTATCATTCAATATTTCACCTATGAAGGGTGCTACAAGTATTTGCATGGCCTACATTTCAAAATTGTGGGTCATCTTTGGTACAACAATAGACTAGTAAATCTTCCCAACTTCCTATTTAATATTTTGAAAATGAAAGCTTCCTTAGTTCAGCCAAGAAAAGACTAGTCTATTTTGTATTATTGTTTGATAAAGTTAATTGTAGAGAGATAATTGAATAAACAATTGATTGGGACATGGGAAGAATTTATACAAATGAATGAGGTAGAACTTATATTGGTTGGCCCTAGAGGCTAAGGTGTCCAACGTAGAGAATGAACATCCACTAGATTTTGCAAAGTCATCTCAAGGACAAAAAATGTTCTTGAAGATTCTCCTTTCAATTCTAGACTACCTAGGAAAATAATTTGCAAAATTGGTGCCTCCACTTCTAAAAGAAAGAGAAATAAAAATAAAGAAACTACTAATGTCCCTAAAACCCCACTATCTATAAAGACTAGGTCCACCACTAGGGGAGACAAGGGTAAAACTTTGGAACCAAAAGAGGAAAAATTAGAGCAAAAAACTAGTAGTAATAATGATAATGTTGATGAAATCTTACATTCACATGGGGAAGAAACTTCAAAGAAACCTCTTGAAGAAGCTATAGAGGAAATGACCACTAGCAAGAAGAAATGAAAGAATCCTCCAAGCTCATCCACACCCCCTATAAGAAGAAGTGAAAGGATTTCTAGAAATAATAGGGATGGTGAGGCTTCTATTCTAATTGTTAACCTAGAATGCTCTAAATTTGTGGAGACGTCCTCTTCGAAAGGTGAGTTTTAGCAAAATGTAACTAGGGATACTAAATTCAACAACCAGAATCCACAAACAAAAGTTAATCCTATGTTAACTATGAACTTGTTAAGATTGATGAGGATTATAAGGAGTCTAAAGAGTTTGATTAAAAAACTATTATGCATGACATTTCAAGGGATACAGAAGACCTCCCTTCTAAAGAATACCCAAAATTTAGACAAGAGATTGTTGAGGAAGTGTTAGAAAAACTTAAACAAGATGGATTAGAGATGTTGGCTAAGGAAAAATTTGATTCTAGTGGGAAGGAAAATGCAGTAACAACCCTTTCTTTATGGAAGGGATAATTATCCACACCATAAAGCACAATAGAAATTCCTCATGTGGCACCTAAATGGGTAGATATTCTCAATCAAGAACCCTTGCCAACACCTAATTTATCTACACCCCTAGTTGTAGGGATAAATTTATATCAACAATTTTGGTGGGAAAGGGCACAATGGAAATTAGAAAAATAAAAACTAAAATGTTCCATTATTGAGAAAGGCCATCAATTGGAGCAAAAATTAGACCAAATTGAGGTTTTGAACAGATGGATTGAACAAATCATAGGGTTGATTCCTAAGCTTTTGGCATGTAGATCATCTTCTTCGGTATATGCATTATTCCTTAAGAAATAACTTGTTAATTTTAAACTGGAAAGATTTGTAGAAGGATTTAGTTCTTTGATTTCAACTCATGAATTCTATGATGCATTCTAGTCCATTCCAATGACCCTAAAAAATTTGTTGTGTGAACTATACCTACATAACTTGGTAGTACCAAATGATACAAAATGGAACTCACTCCTTTATGTAGGAGATGGTCAACTAAGGGAAGCTATATCCTAGATAGATAATGATATAAGAAAGGAGTGTAAAGCTATACCACATAGAGATACTAAGATACCAACTCCCTTTCTTATGAGGCTCGAAGTTCAATATTCCTAATGGACATTTCTAGACTCAATTTCTATTACAGGAAACCCAAGTAGAGCTAACAAGGTATACCTAGTAAGAGAGAAAGCTTTTATAGATTGGGAACAAAATTCATCTCATGATTTTGCAATAACAATCAATACCTCAAGAAAAAGATGGATACATATGTCACATGATGTGAAGCCAAGGCAACCTCACTCTCTGTAGAATGTAACTCTTTCCACTAGAAGAGTCCCATGGTAAATCAACTTAGAAAGGAGTCTATGCAATTACTAGCTTCCATTAAGGTTTCACCCTCTTTTGCTCCTACAACCATTACTAACAATGAATTATAATGAAGAATATCATGATATCTGTATAGAAGTCCAGTGATGGAAAAGGCTTCAAGAAAATCATGGGTATTTTGATTATGTTAATGATAAGACAGGGGAAAAGACAACTAGTGATTGGAGACTTCATACTAGAATCCTGAATTTCATGGTTGTTGGGAACCATCAATAGTTCAGCTGGGGGGAATGATGGGCCTCCAAAAGGCCAGCTTTCTTAGTTCTTTTTATCACCTTTCAAGCAGTTATTTGGCAAACAAACATAAATTAATGGTTTTCAAGAATATGAACTTATGGTTTTTATGTGTATGTTATATATATATGTGTGTGAAGAAATGAAGTATAAATATGGATAGTTTAAAGACATGATATTGGATTGAATTCATGAACAACAATGGTCTAATACAATAGTTATACATGCTGATAAATGTCCTTGCCTATAATATGTTTTAGGTAGTTTTCCTCCTGTAGCCATAGGACTTGCAAGAGTGTTAATTGAAACTTTACACATTTTTCCTAATATTGATGATAAGAATATATATGCATATGGAAGGTTGTGTGCACATTGATTATTTTGTAGGTGTTTACTGTGGGCATTCAAGGACCAACATTACAATGCTAGAATAGTAAAAGCCAACCATGGATTGCAAGACCTTTGCAAGTAGGGAAAATCAATTTCTATTGCATGAAACGTGTGGATGTAGTTCCCTCAACATGCTATATTTCTAGAGGATTTATTCATGTTTAATTTTATTTCTATTAAAAAAATTTATGATTCTATAACTGATTCTCATTTATGGAGTGATCTTAGATTTAGGAGGTAGTTGTAAATTTTCCTTTAAATAAATGACTGTTGTAACTTTTGAAAAATGAAGTCAAAAGAATTGAATGAGTTGGTTTTCATAATATAATTATTGTGATACTATTTTTGAATCAAATTTAATCTTTCTCCATGAATGAATAAAATATACAGTTAAGTTTATATCTTTTATCTTGATTGTATTCTTTGTTCGCTCAACGAAGGGGGCCCACTTGGTGGGTGAATTGTTTTTTTAGAGTAGAATTATATTTCCTATTCATTTCTAAGTAAGGTAGATCTCTTTTGTTCCTAAAAGTACTGATAAAAAAATTAGTAGACTATTCCTATAGCATAGGTGGTTGGAGTAACTCCTACCCGTGATTACATGTGCTTTGTAAGAGTAAATTCATTTATTGGTTTTAGCATAGTTTTCATAAAGCTCAAGCATTTGAATTTCATAGGTTAGCCTTAAGATTGAGAGAGTTTAAAGAATATACTTTTCAAATTCCATTCCAAGTTTACGTCCCTAGTTGATAACTAAATGAGACTGAATAATTCATTTAGAAACAAATTAGTCTGTCTAATCCTAAATAGGTAGTCCAATGTTGTAGGTTTCTCATACCATTATCTGGCCAAGCAGTCATATTTACACTATGGCATATCAATACAAATATGAATGAGTTTTCCCAAAATGAGATCTCCTCCTAAGTCTTATGACTTATCAAAAATGAATACAAAAATTCATTACCTATACATGATGCTCCTTCTCTATACTATTCTCCCTTGTATAAATTGCCACCTTGTTTTTGAACACATGATGTCACTATTACTGGAGTTAAACGAGTTGAAGTAATCCATGTGTTTCAATGAATTCCTTGCGAATATTGGTAATCATGACTAGTGTATGATTCCATGTTGTCCTTGCTTCCTCCAAAATTTGATTTTGCAGTTGTAATTGTTTAACTAAATCAATCAAACTCTCAACCACTGATAAGTTATGATCTTTTGTAATAAGATCCTAGGTTGTTTTTAGTTTTCTCTACATTATTGCCAAATAAGGTATCAAAATTGCCCAAATTGAGATCAACTAGGATCTCATAGTGTTGTCTTCTACCTGAAGCTTAGCCATTGTACCTTGAGCATTCAGTAGAACATTGTAATGAGATATGCTAGGTCTTGCTAAGTCTAAGATAAAACTATTGGATGCCTTCATCTCAGCCTAAGTCTTATCTACCTATGCATGAATATTATTTGTAAATCTTAGGACATCTAAAAAAAATCCATACACCTGTTGTACCCTATGTACAATATCCATGATCACCTATTCTCGTAATAGCACCTTCTTCTCTACTATAATTATGAAAACTTTATCCATAACCTTGGTCTCAACTCTTCTTGTTGACCAATCCATCAACATATCATTTATTTCAAAAAAATTTGCACTCACTTGATCAATGATATGTACAAGTTGATCAATAATAGTTTTCTCTTCATCTACATTGACGAACAATGCTCTCCTTAATACCATAAACCATAACATAAAAAAATAAACAACAACAAATGTGAGAGAAAAAATGGACTTCTTATTTGCACACCAAATGTAGAATTATAGATTTTACAAGTACAATATGCTAAACCTCATGGTCACATTCATTATAGTGGTCTACAAGACAAGCTGTGAACTATCACCCAAAGCTATCCAAGACAATGTTCGATCCTTTCTTAAATAGGCAATTTTATGCCACCTAGGAAGGTTCCAGATGCTCAAAATTAATACCTATGGTTGACAAACCCTAACAATACATATAGAGTTGGCTAAATATATATTTGACAAATTATTTTATAAATTTTGGTAGCCCAAATTTTGAAGGCCATAACTCTCGAACTGTTTCTCCAATTGGCTATTATAACCACTTTTTGAAAATGCTAGCTTATGATCTATAGGCTCAAAATGATACAAGTGCCCTTCCATTGAGTTTTTGGACATCATTAAAGAAATTTAAAGACTCTAATAGTGAGCCTAAAGATCTACAATAACTTCTCTGCTACTTAAACTGGAGCAATGAGATTTTTATGATAGGCTTATAATTCCAAAATGAACCTTCATGTAGAAAGTGAGAACATTCTAAGCTCATATGAGAAACTTTATAAAAATAGCAAGTTCCCATAAATAGTAACTACCCCATCTACTAGTCCTTATTAAAATAGAAAAGACTAAATATAAAATATTTTTGGGTGATGCAAGACTGCTCCTACATTAGACACTCAAGGTTATTTGAGAAGCGAGTCTGTCACATTTTAGGTTTTTAGAGGAAAACCAAAGAAATTAACCTCCTCCCTTGTTAGCCATGATGAATCTTCCACTAGTCTCCCTCTCCATTTGACCAGATATTCCTCATAGGTTTTGTTCTTTGTAATTTTTCCAACATGACTGTCCAGTATCTCCTCAATCTCCTTTGTAGCCAAACTGGCTACTCGAATACTCTACTACACTTCTATAACTTCATCTCCATCACCTCCTTCATAATAATCTATCAAATCTAAAATGTTAAACAATAGTGAGATATTCAATTCATTAGGAAACTCCACTTCATAAGCATTTCTAGAATCATGTCATTTTACTATCTTGCATGGTCCAAACTTCTTCATCTTCAACTTATTATATGTACCCACTAGAAAGTGCTCCTCTTTCAAATGAACCATGACTTCATCTCCAATATGAAATTCTTGATATCTCCTTTTCACATTTGGCTTAGCCTTATACTATGTATTTATCTTTATGATGTGCTTTCTTACCTCCTCATGGATGTTCTTCAAATGTTCAGTAAATTCTTCTATTTAAGCACTACTTATCTCTCCTTTGCCCAACTACTAATTCAAAAGTATTTCTGGGACTACTCCCATATGATTTACCGATACTCGTATTCAAAAAATTATTATATGCAAATTATGCCTATGGTAAAATTAGATCCCATTCTTTTGGCTTGTCTCCAACCAAACATCTTAGCAAGTTTCCCAAACTATGATTCACAACTTTAGTCTGTCCATCAATCTGTGGATGATGTGATAAATTGAACTTTAAATTTTTTTTTAAATTCTTCCACAAAGTATGCTAGAAATACCAAACAAATTTGGTATCTCGATTTGAAACTATACTCTTTGGAAAACCATGTAATCTCACCACTTCTCTGAAAAATAATTCTACTACATGAACAACATCACTAGTCTTCTTGCAAGGAATAAAATGCACCATCTTTGAAAACCTATCAATCACAACAAAAATAAAATCATGCCCACACCAAGTCCTTTGTAATCCAAGAACAAGATCCATGTTGACATCCTCCCATATCTTCTTTAGTATAGGTAATGACTGATACAACCTTTCATTCCACATTACTCCTTTCATCAGCTAGCATACTCTATAACTTTGTACAAACTTCTTCACATTTTGTTGTAACTATGGTCAATAATAATTGATTAGAAACCAAAGATATAGTTTTATCTCTACTAAAATGTCCATCCAACCCTCCACTATGCTTCTCCTTGATGAGATTCTCTCTCATTGAACTTATGGGAATGCACAACTAGCTTCCATCAAACAACATATAGTCCTAGATCATGAAATCCAACCACTTTTTCTTTTCAAGTATAAAAAGTTATGTACAAGCCTCCCATGCTTCACCAAAATGAGGATCATCTCAATAAAAAGTATAGAGTTCCTTGAACCCAACCACCTCTATTTTCATTTTTGTTAGCAAAATTTATCTTCTACTAAGAGCATTTGTAACTCTATTAGACTTCCTACTCCTATGTTACAAAACAAATGTATAACTCTACAAAAACTCAACCCTCTTCAAATGTATTTGGTTTGATTTTCCTTGACTATTTAAACATTGCAAAGCTTGATGATAAGTAGACAAAAAAACTCCTTAGGAAGAAGATAGTGTCTCCACTTCTTCAATGGTTGAACTATAGCACAAAATTCTTAACCATAAACATAATATTTTCTTTTTTCATCATTCAACTTCTCACTAAAATACAAAATTGATCTAACTCATAATAGCTCCTATTACAATACCACTATCATCATAGTCTACTTGAAACACCTTGTTAAAATTAGGAAGTGCTAAAACAGGATGCTCTATAACTTCATATTTCAATATATTAAAACTCTTATCTGCTCCTATAGTCCAATTAAATTCTTTCTTATCCCCTCTCATTATTTCAGTCAAGGGTCCACAAATACTACTAAAACCTCTTATGAAATTTCTATAAAAACTAGTCAGTCCATGAAAAGATCTTACCTTTGTCACACTCCTTGAAGTACACCATTCAAGGATAGCCTTCAATTTCTCTAGGTCCATTTTTAGACCTTCTACTAAAACTAAATATCCTAGGTACACCAATTCCTTCTTTACAAAACTGTACTTCTTTAGGTTTATCAACAACTTTTCTTCGGTCAAGTTATCAAACACCTTGCAAATATAGATCACGTGCTCCTCCAATGTCTTACTAAAGATCAAAATATCATCTAGGTAAACAATGAAAAACTTACCTAGAAAGTCTTTTAGTACCTCATTCATGAGTCTCATGAAATTTCTTGGTGCATTGGTTAGCCCAAAAGGCATGACTGATTGATTGTGCAGTCTTTCTTTCATCTTGAAAGTAGTCTTCCACACATCACCTTCTCTGATACAAATCTGATGGTATCCAATTTTTTGGTTCCTGATTTAATAGAATTTGAATCACCAAGTATGCAAGGAAAGAATTCATCTATGGGTAGATATCTCCAATAATGGATACAATTCACCAAGAACCTCGACCAACTATAAGGCTACACCCCTTCTTCACTTTAGGCTTTGCAAAACCTAGGCAGGTGAACCTCTTAAGATCTAATTATGTGACCCATGCAATGAGCATAATTAGGATCTAGAATAATAGATGAAACCCATAAATCTTCTATACTTAATTGAGAAATCACTAGCATGAAATAGCTAAGAACATGACTCATGAAACTGGTAAGCTAAGTAAGGGTTAAACTTTGAATAACTTTCAACATAAAAAGGAAAATTGATTTAATATGTTGATATCAACAAGACCTAGGTATGAGCAATAAAACTGAATGATCCTACAACCGATCAATGCCTTATCTTTTGGGAAATTACATGAATTAAAACCATACAACTCCTGGAAATCTTTGACATAACTCTGACATCAAGATCCCTTATCTATCTTTCACCTTGTGAATAGACATCTGCATCAAAATAAATCTCATACTTAGACTATCCCATCATGAAATCTGCAAACCCTGTGATAAACATCAAGCAATTACATGGCTCTTTGTTCCATCAGCAAGATACTTCAATCACATACATTCCTAAAAAAAATGCAACCTAGTTTATGTTCTTTGTTCAGAAAATAGAAAAGATTACAAATCCATGAATAGGAGACAAGATTCAACATCAATGTAAACCCCTCTATTGTGCTTTATTCATTTTCCTTGAAAAAAAATACATGAAAGATGTATAGAAAATAACTCACAAATTACCTAAAAAATCCAAACTATCTACATTAAAACTTAGATGCTTCTCATACAAGAAGAAATGCTAGGTGTGTAGCTTTCATAGCCTGAGCAGAGCTCCTAGAATTGAAAATTGAAAACCAACCAACAACCTTACAGAAGAGAAAAAGATAGAATAAAAAGAATGGAGGCAATTCCTAGATTTGATCAAAAGATGACAAGTGTCCCCTCATAATTCCTTCCCAAGAAGCTAAATCACCTCTCTCTACCTTTTGCAATCAACTACTAATCATATCCTTTCTATTTTGCCTTTCCAAATGCAAAGTATATTAGCAAAAGATAAAAATCTGATAACTAAACTCAGATATGTACCAATTGATCAATTTGAAGCCAAAACACCACAAAGACTCAAAATAACTAGATATAAGAATCCATGAATGTGTTTAAGGTGTTTTTCCATTGAATTCTACAACTAATGATTCAAAACACCTGATAAAACATGCAAATAAATCTGAGAGACAAAACCTTATGTAGCATGTACCAGTGATGATCTATACAAAAATGAACTTCATATTTGGATAGTTCAGCTTTTTTTTGGTTCTAACAGTCTATTGAAATGCATATTTTGCCTACTGGAAACCCTCTAAAAGTCAATTTGAAAATCTACACCCTTGGTATGGCTCTAGTCTGAACTTACTTTCTTAATTTTTTTTGCAAAAATTAAAAAACTTTCCTAATCAAAACACTATGTTATATCCATATTGAATTAAAAATTGATGTGACCCCTTTTCTAAAAAAACATTTAAAAAATTCATATTTAAAAAAATATATTTTACTTTTTTGGTCCATGGGGTGCTTGACGTGTACCATGTGGCACCATATTATTGGCCACCCAATTGCTCCATCACCACTTGCCTACTCTGACTAGATTGCCAACTCACTATGCATCCTGGGTTGACTACCACATGACACCTGGGCACATTCCTGCATTGTTTAATCCTTGAGAAACTTCTCCAAGCAGGAAAGTGCCCAACATAGAGTGTGTTTGGATCCACATTAGCGTATTGATTGTTTCATTTAAAATTTTTGCACGGTGTCTCTAGCTAGCTGACCATAGTGGAAGCTTCAGTGCATGCTTGACTTTTCAAAAGGCATGTCCCTTAGGACACAATGCATATGAAGTGAAATTGTATCTAAATGCAACTTGACTTCCCAATTTCATGAATGTAGGACTATAACTTGTGACTATTTTTATCTCCCTTGCTTAAAGATTTAAACACTGCTTTGTCCTCCTTCAATTTTGGTTCCTCCCTTTGTATGTGCTAGAGAGTTCTTTATACCCTGTGACTTTAACCCTATGTTCATGCTGTGTGTATTCCTTTTAATTTTCCTACATGAGCTATCTTCTTGCGAATGGTGCTACCTATTAAACTCTTCAAACAATGATTTCTTTTAAAACTACCTTCTCAGTTGTGGATGTTTCCTATGAATGGATTATGCAATGCGAAGATAATCAAGTGCCCTCCAAGCATTAGTCATTAGGATCAATGTAGCCCCTATTATTCCCAATGAATCCATCCTCTCCAAAACCAATCTCTTCAACCCAAACATGTGCAAAGCTACTATTCAATGTGGGCATTCCCTGTTCTCTTTCTATTGGCCATAGCTTGTATGATCTGGCACTCTCCTTCATGTGTGTTCTTCCTCCAATTTTTTCCTATGGCTTCTTGGGTTCTCCTTGGAGTGAACATTGCCCTTGCTACTAATGTGGATTTCTGCTTGGGCGTCCTCTTTTTTATGGACATTCTGCTTTCTGTTGGATTAAACTAGTTGAGAAGTCTTTTGTTCACTCTCTTTAAGTGCTACTATTGGCTTATAGTGAAAGAAACTTTCTATCTTTCATGAGAAATCATTGTTTGCTACATGTAAACATTCCTCCAAATATGAGTTTTCTGCTCTAGCATTAGAATCCATTGTTCACACTATATTTTCTACTTTTGAATGAAGATCTTTGTTCTTGACTACTTCTCCTTCAACTCTTGAATGACTACTCCTTTTATGCACATGAAAGCTCTCCCACCAATGCTATTTGAGCTTATTTGTTGTTATTTGTCTTGGACTATTTTTCTTCTTGGAAAGGAAAAACCCAAACACAAAATGTAAAGCTTCACCTTAACTCCATGTTAGAATTGAAAACAAGAGATCTTTTTCTTTACTCCTTAAAAACCAATTCCTTCCAACGTAATGTATAACTTTTCAAATTTAAGTTAACTGAGGGACATGATTTTCTCTTCTTTGAAACCATTATTTGAATTCTACAAAAACCAAGGGCTTGCTTTATGTTGTAATATTTGATGACATTTAAATATTTTTAATGATTTCTCTCCTCTAAACATTTAAGCCTTCCAAAAGTTGAAATAAGATCTAGAGGAAACACTCCAAACTATTTTTGACCCAAAGGTGAAAAATAAACAATAGTTGTAATAATAATTAAGTTGTGGAAGTAATTTGTGCCTCTCCTCAAAGTTTTGAAACAACTTACATAAAGGAGAAGAAGGGAGCAAGGAACTCACCATATAGATGACAGGATAAGCCTATACATCCAAAATCAAGGGTAATCATTCTATGGAAGGCGAGAGCACATTCTCTATATGTTCAAAGTTTGGTTTCTCAGAAAGCACCCTAAAATTTGACTCTAATTTCCATGTCCTCGACTTGCATTGGATTGTGTCTATGCAATTTTCCTTTTTTTTTAAATTAAATTGTGTCTACATTTTGAACATCGACATTTGGGATCTCAATGTGTTCACAAATTCCTACATTTGAAGCTATGCTTCATCCCCTAGCACAAAGGTATGCATTGTCCCTTCGTTCTTTGATTTTTCTTCCCTAAAATCAATGGAGGCTTTGTTAACCTTTAAGTACCTATTTATATCTCATGCCTACTTAAAAACCCTGTGAGAATCTTGAGTTCGCACTCATTTGCATTGTTATGATGAGATCAGTCGGGCACTAGGTGGGTCCAACTAATTTTTTTTTTCAAATGACAGACTTCTTAAAATGCTGCAATGAAATACAATATAGATCAATTTTGAACTTAGTCATTGATCCATCATTTTTTAACTCAATTTACAACTTTTTGCCAACTCTCAATTTAATGGCAGGGGGTTCTTTGACTAACTTTGAAAATTGACAAAAACACTTGACCAAGCTCTGAAATTAGACACGTTGATTCTTTTTTCCACATACTCCTACCCTATAGAATCTCTCTCATGAAAAATTCTAAGTCAAAAGATATAACTATCAAAGTTTCCTTCTCAGAATTGCCTACACATGAACATGTCAGAAAATACTAAAACACATTTGGAATTGGCTTTAAAATTAGGGCAAACTAACACTTGGGGGGACAAAAAATAGGGCTTTGGATCACTATCATGAAGAGAGTATAAATCTATGATTTGAGCTCATGACAAACAATAGGGAAAAAATGGTAAGTAGTCAAAGTGGGCTACTTAGAATTTTGTAGATTGAAATAATGATAGAAACCATTTTTTGCAAATGGAATAGACCTAGGAAAGTGTGCAGACAGATGTGTAAAAACTTGAAAACTAGTACACTTAAAGTATTTTTATAGTACAACATAGTGGTACAATCCATTTGATATCAGCTATCATGGATCTCAAGATATGATATCATGAATAGGGGTTCTGACAAATTTGCACTTGTTGACACTAGTAAAAAGTCAAAATTTGCATTTGAAAACTGATCAAGTGGATTCATCATAAACTCAAAATTGAAATGTAATAAGTCTTTGACCTCTAAAATGAAATGAAAAAGGAATTTCTACATTTTAGTCAACTAGGTCAAAGTTATAACATGTCAATAAGGGCTTCCTAGAATTCAAAAAAAATTGCATCAACATGACATTGATAAACAACCAACTTTGAGGGATTCAAAACCTAGTCAAACATATTCAAAATGACTCAAAATCTAAAACATAAGCTCTCAGGTATGGACACTAGATACTCCCAAAGTGGCAAGTCATGGAACACCACTGGATATGAGATATTCAGTTGCAAACATATGCTTCTGTCATTGTTTGATAGTTAGGTGAGAATGCATAATTGACAAATGCTCAAAACAAGACTTCACAAGATAGCCCAAAATGTCAATTTAACTTCATGGAACACATAAACACACTGAATGAAAGGTGCTAGAAGCATTAAACACCTCTTAGGCCTCAAACTGACAACCAACTACATATGCATAAAAAGCATCCATAGGGCATTGACTTTTCAAAAATTTCAATATGCGACTAAAAATTGACCATCCAATTTTCAGTCCCAATAGTTGCTCTGTCTAGGGATGCATGTCCCTTGTGGGCATGGCAAGGATTTAGATCTTTGGAAGAAGTAGACCACTCCCAAAACAAAAAAAACTTTCTCTTGAACAACTTTATTAAAGAAAAAACAAGTACCTTCTATGTACAAGCGATGACCCCAACTTCACCAAATTTTCTTACCTCTATCATAAATCTGATTTTCATCTACACTTTCATGAGGTAAGCTAGAAATATTATTCATTTCAATCTTGCCAATTAGATTAACATTATGAACCAACTCACTTGGAAAAATTGAATCTAAACCTTGACTTTCACAATGCATATAAAAACTAAATTCGTCTTCAACCACTTGCTCATTATGAAAGTACTGATCAACATGCGCATAAATATTAGATTCAAACTAAAAATCTTCTTCAACAATCAAATCATGCATGCTATCGGTTTTGAATATGAAAGCTTCATACTCAACTTGGGGAAAGGGTTCACACATACCTTGAAAATGTGTATCATTATGCATAATCAGATGGTACACAGATGAGAAATTAGACTTATAATCACAAATGCCATCAATGTCAACATCTAAAACTAATATAGAACCTTCAAATGGTTCTTTAAAATCAGCAAGTGGATTAGTCATTGCATTAGAATATTCATCATAAAATTCATTATAAGGTGCATGCTAATTTTCAATAACACCTTGATCAAACACCTTATTCTCAATCTCATGAGATGCAACATCATTATCATTTTCACTATCATACTCAGAAGAAAAGCAATTTGACTTCTTATAGTAGTAGGATAATGTAACATTATTAAAATCATCCTCAACTAAATCTGAATCTTCCATGTGCTCTTCAAACAAAGGATTAATTACTCCATGTAATGACCCTCTTTGACCATTTGGACAAAATATGGGTTGATCATCATCAAAATCTTCATCATATAAATTTTTATCAAACACCTTGAAGTCATTACCCAATATATTGTCACAAAAATTTGCAGCATATGATGAAAAATCAGAACTATATGAAGACTTGCTTTCGTCTTCATCTACCACACATATAGTATCAATGATTACATCACCTTCATTACCATTTTTAGGATGACCTCTATGGATAGAGCATGACTCATCACTAAGACCATTACCATATGTTGCAACCTCATTGTCTAACATACAACTTTTTAAGAATCTCTCACTCAAAACTTCATTTTCAAACCCATTAGCATCAATTTGATCAACCATTTCCTTATCTTCAAGCTTTGGAGACAAATCATTCTCACACTTTTCATATCCAAACTGATTTGTATAACATAGAAACTAAGATGCATTATCATTTTTAGACTTAGAACAATAAATCATACCTTCATCTTCATGAGAAACTACACTCTCATCATTTCTCTCTTCTTCCCAATTTCCATCAAATTCACGTGAAGATGGACATGTACTAGTACTGCCCTCTTCTTGATTCGATCAATAACTCTCACCATTGATGCTTCTTCACAATATGTAAGATCAACAACTTCACCTTCATCACTTGACATATCACTTCTAGCTTCTTCATCCTCATTTTGTGATGAATATATTTCAACTTGATAATCAATTATGTTTTCAACATAGAGAAAATCACCAATAGGAGAAGGAATGACTAAACTTAGATCTTGTATGTATGATTCATCAAGTGAGCTAACTTTATGTTCTGTTGTTGTAATACTACAAACATGTGCATTCAATTCAGTAAGAATGGAATCATTTTTTCTTTGCAACAAAGATACTTTATCTTCACATGTCTTTAATTCTAAATTTTCAACCAAATCATTTACAACAACAAAAACAGTATCTATTTTTTGATCTGAAATCAAATACTCTTTATGACATTGGTTTGTTCTTTGTACCTCATCTTGCCAGCAAACATTCCTAGAGAAGTGACTTCAGGTTAATCCATATTTCATGTTATTTTATATCTCTATTGCCATCATGAATGCTTGATGCAAAGTCTTAGACTCTTTATCTCTTAATAGGTAACTCATCTTCTAATAAAATGCACCGAGATAAACCACTAGACATACTTGATCATCTAGCTTATAACTTTCAAGAATTTTATTTAAAACCTTTACAAATTTGATGTTGAATTCAAGGACTAACTCACCATTCTTGATTTGGATTTTCAAGAACTTATCAAAATAATCAGAGATGCTTCCTCTTTCCCTAAACTACTTCATGAAGGATGAAAGTAATTAATCCCAAGATGAAATTGAGCATGCTGGTATAAAGGAAAAACAATCTCTAGAGTCCCCTTCTAAAGTTTGAACAAACAACTTCATATGAACGTCTTCATGAGCAATTTCAAAATCACCAATCAAATCACTAAACAACT